>CM077172.1:41571783-41646783 GCA_039654105.1 Coreius guichenoti
TATTATGACACCTAATATTAATGTGATTGTCTACACCTGTGGTTCCTCTGATAGGACACCAGTAGCCACGTTTCCAATACTCTTCAAATCCATTCAAAAAAGGAAAATTTCACGAAACTGCATTCATTCTTTAAAGATGGCGTGGTATGTTTGGGCAGAAGACGAGACCGAGTTCTTTTTTAAACTCATAAAAGACAAAAGAATTACAGGAATACTGGATTCTAAACAACAAAGAAATGCCAAAAATGATCAAGACCTTGAAGCAGATATGAGGGAGAAACACCCAGAAACACCTCATTCGTGGCCACTCCCAAGTATAAGGGGCTTTCCTTGCCATTAATGCTTGGATAACACGTCTACGTCTTCTTCGATTTAAAATAATGGCTAGTGCGGTTGTTGGTATATACGTGAACCTACCAACATCCGTCGCCATGATTTTTGGAGTGACTTATCGCGAGAGGAAAAAAATGACGTTTTAGTCGCATAACATCGGTTAATGGAAACGCCTGACTAACAGGTAGGAAGTTATCAAACACTCTGCACTGCATGAATTATAAATTAAATATAGATTAATCCTTATTAAAGCTACAAAAGTTCTTTAGTCAAAAGCAGTGAGTTATTTTCTCTGTTCTTTGATTAACATTAATGACAGACAGCATTAGTGGCTGCTGTCACTTTAAGATGTGCAGCTGCCGCACATGACGCGGATCTCACACGCATCCCAGTTTCTCACAACTCTTCACGTTCATTTAAGACGTTATTTAAGAGTGCTCTTATGAGAATACTCGACAAAACGGGCATTTTGGCATAACTGTGTGTGTTATTGTTCGTTCAAGCGTCAAAGTGAACTCGATTCTGGTGCGCTGTGTGTGCGCGTGATACTGGCGCGCGTCTTTCTGTGCATTGTGTGTCACATAGTCAGGACATTCACAGACAGTGCGTTCTCTCGTCTTGTCACGCTTTAATGGTTTAAAAGCATTTGCATGAATAAGAGCGTGATCATATAACGTAACACTAGCCGACAGATGCTGCGTTAATTGCGTTACATATTTTAAAAATGAATCGTTAAAAAATTAATATTCCTGTTATGACGTCCCATCACGATTTTTTCGATGCGCATTGAGGAATTTATCCGGTAAATGTGTTTCCATCGTAGTTTTCTCATCGGATAAAAAAATGTATCCGAATCAATAAAATTTTTTATGCGCATTTTTAGAATTTATGCGCATCTTGGTGTTTCCATCCAGCGTTTTTTATGCGATATCCCAAAATGTGCATAAAAATAGGTGGATGGAAACATAGCTACTGAAGGAGCAAAGTCTAACCCTAAGGAGAAAATACGGCAGCATTATGCCGGGTTCAGAATACACAATATTTTTGCCTGTTACAGTCACTGTGTCAGATTATGCAATTTTGACTCCTAAATTTTTGTCGTGGACAAGAAACATGTCAGACTACACGTTGCTTCCCGACCAATCACCGCTTGTCGGCTTGCCGTCACATGCGTGATGTCATCAAGAAGGCGGAACTAGCGACTGACTTCTGGAAACAAAACACCACCTACGGTTGTGGCTAGAAGGGATACAGCAACGGCCGGAAGTGAGGCAAAAATCTCACAATAAAATAACAATAAATAAATTTGCTACTTATCAGATTGTGTTTTATTAACACCTCCAACCCTAAACCTACCCTTACAATAATGCAAATACAGTAATTAAATGACGCAATATTGATGTGCGCATACCCAGTGGCCGTAGCTGTATCCTTTTTAGTCTTGTATAGTCTAGTCTCAGAGTGTTAGCTTAATTCCTATACTCACTGGGATGCTGAAGCGCCTCCGCCATCGTTCGCCAGCATTTAACTATTTTCGTGTTGTGGTCATCACTCGAGGAAACATCATAAATGCAGGAGTATTGTAGCAACCTCTCCTCTATTGCATAATTCCACTTAGAAGCACCAATGCCATCGTCTCTCTTTCGTTTCGCCATGTTTGAAAGCTGTGCTCGGAAGAGCTTCTGTGCTCCTATTGGTCAACAGCACAGATGTGACAGAACACGTCATGGAGGACCGAAACGAAATTAAACATGCTAGTCTTTCTGTCGGGACATCATGAAGTGCCGTAGACGCGGCGTCAGTTGTCAAACACTATGGCACACTGTGTTTTTTTGCATCCTGACGCCCATTGTCGTTTACAAATCCCCACGACACCCTACGTCAAACGGATCGTGCCGAAATCGGGCTGATATCAGGTACTCTGAACCCCGCATTAAATCCCTACCAGATAAGCCTGCGGGTCTGATCCGATCAGAATAACCCAGAGGGTAAACAACAAAGAAAAGATGCATGCCATAATTTCACACAAAGGCTTTTTATATATTATATATATATATATTAAAATTGGCAGTTCGTTTCTAAGGATCAATGTTCCCCGTAGTGTTCGTTCTGCTCACACCGTGATGAGCCATTGGACAGGCAAGTCCAGCCATCTGAAATCTGTGCCTAATTTATTACTGAAAACTTGATGGTAGAACATGGAGGCATTCTCCGTTAATCACATCTCCTAGGAATGCGTGCAGCGGGCCAATACCCTGATGTGTTTCCTTTTTAAAAAAGAGGAAAATAAGGCTCGCTCTCAGAATAAGCCTCGCCGTAATTCAGGGAGCAGGGGACCGAGCTCAGAGACGTTTACATCAGTGTAAAGTTCAATTCTCCTCATCCATTAACTCTGAATAAAACTACCATCATTTAGATATTTGTTCATTCAGTATTCCTTTAGCTTGAGAGAGGGAGATCTGAGTCTCGATTCTGCTCTCACGCTTGGCTAATCACAGAGGGGTACAGAGCTAGTCAAAATGGCTCCCCTCTCAGCATTAAAATAAGAACCTCAAAGAAAAGCATTTAGTCTGTAGCTGGAGAGCCTTTTATTAGATCAGAGTAACATGGAAAGCAGGATGAAAAACTTTGCGGTAAATCTCCAGTCTTTTATGTGCTGAAGGAGACAGACTGCTGTTTTGGCTTTGTCTCAGCTCAGGATGTCGGCTTGATGGAGCCACACAAATTATCAAAACTCCGAATCCATCCTGCGGAAGAAGGTTCACAAAGCTCAGGCATGTTGAACTGTGATCCTGTTGGAGTCTATGTTCTAGATGTGTCAGAGTTAACTAAGTTTTGAGACTATCTGGCTACTGCATACATGGGCAACAGTCTACATGCAGTATGGCAAAGGAACTGAAAAGGAACCTTTTAAGTCAGGGGTGTCCGATCCTGCTCCTGGAGGGTCACTTTCCTGCAGCCCGAATTAAACACACTTGAACCAGCTAATCAAGCTCTTCAGGATCACATGAAACTTCCAGGTAGGTGTGCTTGAGCTAAACTGGTGGATGGTGGCCCTCAGGAGAAGGATTGGGCACCCATTATAACGCGGTCATATGATTCTATTTTAAAAGTTCATTATTTTGTTTTATTGGGTGTACTAAAATAGGTTAACATGCTTTAATGTTCAAAAACACATTTTTAACATACTGTACATAAGGGGTGCAACGGATTGTAGTTGATCCATGATCCTTACGAACCAGGCCCGACGCTCATGAAAGTTTATTATTTGCACATGTTTGTAAGTCTTGCCCATTTAAAACACGCAAGCGTTTTTAAACAATTCAAGTGCAAGAAGAGGTAAAATTCGCGATCGCGTGTTGTTTTCTGTGCCCACACACTCAAAAGCACGGGCACTCACAGAGGCGCCTTTCAGATGGCGCACGAACACGAGCTCTGTTTCGTGACTCCTTGAGCTTGAATGGACACATACACACAAAATGATCTCAAAATACCCGTCTCGACAAGTATTCTTGTATACACTCGGTTATAAAGTCTGAAGTGAACCTAAACAGTTGAGATAAAAATGGATGTTTCGTCATATTGGTTCCATGCATTTGTACATTGGTTTTGTGCATTTAGTGACAGCAGCCCAAAAATAACTGCTGTCATTAATTGTCAAACAACAAAACAACTTTAACAATGATTAATCTATATTTAATTTATACAGTGAACATGCATGCAGTGTAATTACAATTATATTTATATTTATTATTACATTTCTGTACCTGAATTGTACTGTTAGACCTAACTATTTGTAGCGGTTCTATAGTATTTATCTAATTTTTTAGATGTTTTAGATGTCTGTTCAGTTGTCTTTAATAATGTTTGAACTTTATTAGTTAGGAGTTTTTGCTGTGGTATCAAAGTATTTAAAGTGTTCAAGTAATAAATGGGAAGCAAAGTTACAGTTGTCTCAAAACCCCCTATTTTTATTTGTATTTTATTTATTTTTTATTCTTTTTTTGCTGATCTAAAAAACGACCGATCCATGACACGAAAACCTTAATATGATCCGAACATAGGGTTCTTGAGTTCACTATATTTAGATATTTTTTAGATATTAAAAAGTACCACTACTGAGGTGGCTTTCTAAAGCGCTACAGAATAAAGTTCTTCGTGGAACTCTATAGCATCAGCCTGTAGAACTCTATTTGGATCTAATTATTTTTAAAAGTAGCCTATGTATGATGCCCAAAAATGCTGTCTAAGTAGCAAGCCCACTATGGTTTTGAGATACAGCCATGATACTGTATGAGGAAGGCAGCATTTTAATGGTAAGCCTTTCATGTGAGGTATAAAAGTTTATGCTAATTAGTCATTTAGCTAGTGCTTTTAACCAAAGTGACTTACAGCATGTTGATTACAACGACATCCCCTCTGGAGAAACCTGGGGTTAAGTGCCTCGCACAAGGGCACAGTGGTAATAGCTCATGGAACAACCCTTACAGGGTTCAAACCTACAGCCTTCCCAGCCCAGATCTCTACTGCAAGAGTAGAAGCTTATTAAAAACCTCAGAATATTGTGGACAAATTGCAAGCGATGGCTTTAAAGGGGTCATGGCATGGATTTTTTTATTTTAATATTTCTTGAGGTTCACTTATAATAACACAGAAAAATGTTCAACCCTCATTCTGACCCTCGGTCTGAAATGATCCGTTTTTAAGGCGCGGCTCCTTTAAGGCTTGTCAGTAAATGGACAGTGTTATGATTGGCTAACGTCATTGTCTAGGAAAAAGTAAAACATTATCCATATAAAACCGTCATTTACAAAGCATTATGAAATCATTAACTTATGGTTTGTGATGCAGCTGCTGTCAGATCCAATTGTTTTGTTTCATCTGTCAACAAAAGTTTCTCTCGATAATACTGTGCCTTGTTCACAAAAAAAAAAAAAAAAAAATTCAACAAACATATAATCCTCTGACATGATCTGGGACGCCATTAAAATAATCCACTTATTTTCTAAAGTCTGTACAGAGACACAAACCAGCTGTTTAAACTGGACGCGTCAAAGAGAATGTTCTTTCTCTCTTCCATTTATCCTGTTGTCGACAGACTCAAGCGCGTGAAGTGTGTAAGAAACTGAACGCACATCTGTATACTGTATCCAGTGCATATGGAAGGCCAATAGGGCCAAAACATGTGAAACTAATGTCTTAACGCGTAATAGCGTTAAGACGTTAGTTTCACACGTTTTGGCCTTATTGGCCTTCCATATACGTAGACAGCATCAGTGATTATAATGGGACGCTAACATCCAGTGTAGGCAAATGTCAGCTGTTAAGCGGCTGAACGATAGTGGGCGGAGCCAATGGTGCGATGATGTATAACTATTCGTCGATGCTCAGGAGGAAGGTATATGCAAATGTATTAGCCCATGTGACATCATAACTTGATTAAATAAATGGTTTGTTTATAATGAGAAGGACATTTTAGCTATGAACTTGCAGGATGTTTTAATGGTACAAAGACCTCTGATATGTTTCTCACATCACGACCCCTTTAAGGTATAATACACTGCAGTAGTTTCTATAGGTTGTTTGCACTGATGTATGTTGGAGGGAGACTGACAGGTTTAAACCCCAGCTGACGATCTCACTCCGCTCACCCGGCGCATTCTAATATCTCAATAAACACCTGGCTCAGACTCACGTCACACCTGTGCTTTTCCACGGGTAGACAGCAAGTCGTCGGGAGACCAATGCACCTGCCGAACACCCCTCCATAACGCTGCTCTCACCAGGAATCACGTGGGATTAGTGTGTGGCGTCACCGGAGACTTCAGATGCACATTTGTGTGGAATATTCGCAGATTAGAACAGTTTAAACCGTTTATTGCAGTGATTTATTTTAAGAGCAAACGGTTTAAAAGCGAAATTAAATTATACAGGCACAAACCATGCCTTTTTTCATAATCACTTTGCAATTGTGATGTTAAAATCCACGAGGAATTTCAGGCATAGTTTGCCTAAGTGCCTAAATCTTTAATTGTGAATAAATCTAAACTGCAAATATAAGTATACATAATTATTTTTGATATTAGCAAGGAGAACCAATTTTCCCTTAAACGACCTCAAACTCATGCATGTCAAAATTGTTTTCTGCTGAAAAACCGAAACTTTTCCAGCGGTATTAGTACATGTTATACGCACTAATCTGATGTAATGTGATTTTATGTGAACACCAGCATGAGGCTACACCACAATTTTCATAAACACACCACATTAAATTGTTTAAATTCAATAAGCATATGCCTCTAAATGCGGCAACGCCATCGGGACCGGGGTGTTGATCAATATTATTGCACACTTCCCACTCTATCAATTTAGTGTCTGCTAAGGGTTCATTATCCACTCTAATACTGAGGCTTAAATTAAAGAGGAAAAAGAGGAATATATTAACAGTCCCTTTACCCAACGGTATTTATTAATTTCACACAACAGCACACATTCAGTAACTCACCTCACTGAATTTCCATGCAGATGAGAGAACTACTTCTAATATGGAAAATAAAAACTCTATTTTCCATTAGAAGGATTGCCAGAAAGCCATCTAAATAGGTCAACACACATATTATACCAATTTTTAACAACAAATTTGTAATTTGCCAGAATTAAATGCCTCAACAAAAACTTCAAATGACTCTATTACAAGAACATAATGCCAGTTAGTAATAACCAGTTGCACGCTTTCACTAGATTTGAAACAAATCCCGCTACAATGCGATTTCTGGGTGCTAATGGCTGTTTGGCTTAAAGCTGAGCTTCAGTCTTAATGAGGACTGATCCAAACTCCAGCAGTCATTTGGATGCTCTTTGTAATTATGCAAATGAAGGTGCATGTTTGATGAGGCTCAGTGCAGAACTCAGTGTCTGTGACTGTGATCCAGGCAGGTGTTTCATCCTTCAGTTCAATCGCACTACAGATAAACAGAGCGTCTGAATTCCACAAACACACGGAGGAGGATTATAGTCAAAACCATGATGAGTGATCATTACACTGTGTCATTTATTCAAAGGTTGTAGTTTAAAATTATTTATTATCAGTGGCACTTTGCTCTGTTTTATTGATTGGAAATATGTACAGAGATGTTGAATTTCACTGAACTGTTATTGTGAAAATTGTGACTGAAAAATGTCTGTTTATATGTTTAGGCTCTGTAGGCCTGTGCTTTAATAATAAAGACTCATGTACAAATATAGCTGCAAGCACAAAGAGCACGACAAGTCATGCCAATATGGCTGGGAACATCAGGCCAAGTGCAACAACGAGCAAGAAAAGACATTTTAAGATGATTTTAGGCAAAACGGCTGAAAAAATCATAAATATAATCATCGGTAAAATTATTTAATGGTTTATCACTTTCAACCAATAGGTGGCACTGTGACCAAATTGATGTGGTGTGGTCAGAATGAGGTGACAATGACACATGCAAAGTTTGGTGTCATTATGTCAAAGCATTGCAGAGATACACAAGAGTCATTTTGGCATCATGCCTCAAATTTGTTGCTGCGCTATACGAAAACTGTTGTGTCTATCGACACAAAATCCATAACTTTTTGTCGGCACGGTCAGAAGATGATGCAATTCGATTTTGGTGAAAATCGGACAAACGGTCTAGGAGGAGATCGAAAAAGTAGGTTTTTAAAGATAAACAAAATGGCGGACAGGAAGTTCAGCCAAATATGGCAAAATTGGTATCCATGTTCTCAGCATGACCCAAGGAATCTATTAGGAAATTTTGTTATAACTTTTGACCACAAGGTGGCACTCCCCCGAAACTGTTGAGTACCTTCAGGGCAGACACATACAGAGTTTCATAATGATACGCCAATGCATTCGTAAATTATGCATTTTTTGACTAAATTTTAAATGCCCAACGCCCAAAATGGCCAATATGTGAAAATTGGGTATCGTATGACTCGGCATGATGCACCGAATCTAAAAAGCCAAAGCGTTCAGAAGTTATAAGCAAAAATGTCAATTTTTCATATCTCCTGACCACTAGGTGGCACTGTACCGAAACTATGCAGGTACCTTCAGGTAATGGTTGGCATAACACACACCAAGTTTGGTCAGTACACGCTAAAGCGTTGCGGAGATATAACTTCATGTTCATTTTGGCGTGCGCTTTGTTGAATTTGTTTGCGCGTTATTCAAGAGCAGTTTGAAAATCGGAAAAATGGCATAGGAGGAGTTTAAAATTCGAATCGTCATTCAAATCGTCTTGAGCTAAGGAAGCAAAAAACTATTTTGTTTCTATCCCTTACGGTTCAAAAGTTATTAGCACAAACATGAGTGCAACTTTGGACAGTTGGTGGCGCTAGAGGGATTGAGTTAGAGACTCCAAATTTACTGTGGTGACAGTTCAGCCTCTCCTCTATCAGTGTGCCAAGTTTCACAACTTCTTACCATATGGTTCTATGGGCCGCCATAGACTCAAGAACGGAAGAAGAAGAAACGGAAGAATAAGAACGCCACATGTTATCTGCTAACAAAGTCATCCTAAACAGAAAAGAATCGTGGAAAACTTTCCACTATTGTTATAAACTGGCATAATCATTCACTCATGTTACACGTGTCATTTATAAAAGACTACAGAATAAAACATGATTTAAAATCATGTCTGAACATCTCAAATACAGATCAAAGGTTAGACGACGAGATTCAATGCATTACTTAAGATTAGGAAGAACTCATTTGTTACTGAAAATCCCATACTGACTGACGATTACTCTTAACATTTGGAGGAATATATCTGAATGTGTTACACGTAACACCTGCTGTAGATTCACTTCACGAAACCCTTAAGATTTATAATCCTACCTGCGATGTTTAATATAAGATGAACATGCATAAAATCATGAGGTTATGGCATCAAGCTCTTGGAAGGGAGGCTGTATTGGGCATTACAGGCCGTATCGATCGTCTTGTGTGTAAAAAACCTCCGCCTAGGTTGTAGGACAATTCGCTCTGCAGTTTAGATGAGTTCTGTCGCCATTCACACTGCAATGAACTCTTAATATGAAGGATTTTTCCGTATTGATTTTTCAAAGGTGCTTTGCTCGTATTTCTAATTTCACATTGCATTGTTATTGCGTATTAAGAGTTGAAGGAAATGACCGTAAACTTGCATAAAATTACCAGTACTTTTCTGTTTTTCAACTATTTTTTTCTTAGTGTAAAGGCAACACAGCCCAGTCTAACAGAGACGCACATGCAGCACGATAACCCGGAGTGTCCTGATCATGGTATTCATGAAAAGATGAAATTGAGTGTAGCATAAATCTGTAGCTTCGGGCGAAATCAGCACCCCTGCATTACACCACGTGAACTCTTTCTATCCGAGTGATGCAGCAGGCATAATGAAACTTCAGTAGAGAGACTGGCAGGTGGAGGGAGTGTGTCGTGTTCTGATAGAGCTTCTCAAAACATACTCAATACAGATCAGGGTTGGGGAAGATACTTGGGTTCATGGCCGTAGCCAGCTATGAGGTCACCGGACCTCGGTATTTTTCCGAGGTGTATATAATACATTTTGAGAATAATTGACTAATATAGTATTAACTCTACTTTAGTATATTGCACAGCACCAAGATCTTCTCATCTGAGCTGCCTCAGCGGTCTTCACTGCTCGTCCATGTCAAAATATTTGAGATGACCAATCAAATTAAAGTAGGCGGGCCTTATGTTCACAGAAGCTGCTGAGCGCGAATTCCCACGCAACTCGGCGCTTTAGTAAACGGTCATAAAGTTCGAGATAATGTAAGTAGCTATACTAAACATTTCATATTTGACAGCTGTTTTAGGATAGAATAATCAGACAAACTAATAAACTTTTGTCTAATTTCGCCATTTTGAACTGAAAATAGGCCAGATTTACGTGATTCATGTAATGTAGCCTAACTGTGTGAGGGGAAACATTAACATAGCCGTTTTCATCATATCAGGCATAAGATGAATGTGTATATATTGTGAATGGATTTAATAAACTTAGTTACCTGATAGCCTTCAGTAAATTCACTTATCTAAGAAAATTATTCATAAAACACAAATATCAGTTGACCCTATACTTTCTTCACTGATACAGACGAAAATGAAAAGACTATCAGTCAAAGCTCAGCTTTAGGAAGGGAAGAGAGAGGGAAAGATAAGGAGACTGAGAGAAAAAGAGAGAGTGATGGAGATGAGGAGAGAGCGGGTATGACAAATAATCTACTTCCCAATGCCCATTTTAAAGCTATTGCTATTGAATTTTTTTTGATCTTCAAACATCTTCAAATGCACATATGTAGATCAGAGAAATTTATTTTTTCTCGGGGGTGTATGCCCCCGAACCCCCCTAGCTCAAATTTTTTTGGACCTCGCTGATTATAAAACTCTGCCTACGGCCCTGCTTGGGTTGTAGTTTGTCAAGCTACAAGCTACTTATAATTTGAAGCAGCTAAAAATGTTACAAAAAACAGAAAATTACATTGAAGCCATTTAAAGTCGCCATGAAATCAAAATGGACAATTCTTGTAGCATTTGTTATAAATGATTAATCTACACATCAGAATAACTTTCCTTCCCTCTTGCAGCAGCATCTCTTCTCTTCTCTGATGACGAGGGCGGGACAACCTGTCACTCACATGAGATCCTCCAATAGCAAACCACAACCATTCAATCAATTCCCCACAGACAAAATCAAGCCCCGCCCTACATTTGTTCTTGTTCGTAAAGCCTATCACTCAGATATACGTCACAATAGAGGAGAAAAGACTATCGCAACTGTCGTTTCATGCTGACTTTAAGTGATTAATGTAAATATGATTTTGATTAATCCAAGCAACTGAATGTTTTTGTTCTCATTCACCAAAAATGACTTAACTAATAAAAGTTGCATGGTAAAAAAAACGAATGCTGGGCAATTGATTAATCGCTATTAATCGCATCCAAAATAAAAGTTTGTGTTTACATAATATGTGTGTGTATTGTGTATAATTATTATGTATATATAAACACACACACATGCATGTACATATTTAAGAAAAATGTTATATTTATATATAAAATATTTAGATTTATATATAAGATAAATTATATAAATATATATATACACAGTATATTTCTTAAGTGTGTATTTATATATACATAATAATTATGCACAGTACAGACGCATATATTATGTAAACATGAACTTTTATTTTGGATGCGATTAATCGATTGCCCAGCACAAAAAAAACTAGTAAATTACAAACACATAACAGTAGTATTTCACTACATTTTTCAGCCACAAAAAGACCTCAACATTAATTGAGGAATCTCTTTTTTATTATCTCTTATTTTTTCTCTAAAACTAAAATGAATAACTTCCCAAGCACGACTTTTACATTTATGTTTATGAGATATAAAAACAGCAGTCTAATGTTTTCTTCTTGCTATGTTGTTACTCACTGGGAAAAGTAACTTATTATTAAGTTTAGGTATTGGGTAGGGTTAAGGGATGTAGAATAAAGTCATGCATTAATATGTGCTTTATAAATATCCTAGTAATATGCATGCTAATAAGCAACTAGTTAATAGTAAGAATTAGACCCTAAACTAAAGTGTTACCATTTTTATTAAAAGAGCTGAGCTACTTAAACGTAGGTAAGTGATTAGTGCCATTACAGTTCCCCTTCAGTCGGTCACGTTCGACGTACGTCGGACGTCACCGACGAATTGGGATCACTTCTGGGAGCCCCTATCAGCTTCGAGTGTATAGAGAACGGGCCAATGGCCATTGGCGTGCGAGATTTGCATCTCGCGCTCCGCCCCGCATCGCGGGTATAAAGCGGAAGCGGATGCAGCGCACATTTGTCATTCACTTCGGAGCCAAACAAGCTTCATGGAAGACTGTTCCTGCGTCAGCAGAGAGAGAGAGAGAGAGCAGAGAAGAGGCTTTTGTGCTGGGGAGAAGGCACGTGCAGTGACAACCGCGAGCTCACCGGAATCGGTGAAACAAACTGCTGTTTTTACAGCATCCCGGTTGGTTCGGTGGGGGCGTTCCACGGTGAGTGCAAACACAGGCTGCACTATCCCCTGTGTTTGCCGCGGTTGTTCCTGGGTGCTTCGGCACGTTAAGAGCTTCTTCTAAAAGAGCAACACGGGTGTGAAATTGCGTCTTTTTCAAGATGTCATTCCACCCGTGCGTTTCTGGATGCGGTCGTTCCCTGTCACCAGCTGACGGTCACAATCGCTGCCTGACATGTCTGGGTATTCAACATGCCGAGGCAGCGTTTGTGGATAGTTCGTGTTCCCATTGCGGGAACATGACTATCTCGGCGCTAAGGTCGAGACTCGCCTACCTTCGGGAGGGTGGAGTCCCCTTACCTATGCCCCGATCTAGTGCTATCCCTGCCCAGCAGGATAGACCTACTTCGGCGAATAGCCAGGGTGACCTGAGGATCACGTTTAGGGCACACCCGCCGAGCCAGCCTCCGTGGGCCCCTAAACCCTCTGTAGTGCCGCAGCCGGTTGAGCTTTCGGAGGAAGTCGCTGGCCCCTCTCGAGGTGGTCCAGCGGTGACCTTTGGAGCTCCAGCAGAGGATAGGATGTCGATCGCTGCATCGGAGGGGGAGTTTCAGTCCTCGGGGGATGAAGACCCGGCTGCGTTGCCTCCCTCTGGGAGAGTGGCGTTGTCCGAGACGGACCCCGAGCTGACGGCTATGCTTTCCCGGGCCGCCGAAAAGGTCGGGCTCGTGTGGAACCCTCCACCGTGTCCCGAGCCTTCTAGGCTGGATGATTGGTTTCTCGGGGCGGCTCGCGCTGGTTCTCAGCGTCCCGCCCCGGTGCCCTTCTTCCCGGAAGTGCATGAGGAGCTCACAAGGTCGTGGACGGCACCTTTTTCTGCCAGAAACCGGCCGAGTAGCTCCTCCCTCCTCACTACTCTCGACGGCGGGCCAGCCAAGGGGTACGTGGGGATCCCGCCGGTGGAACGGGCGGTCGCGATGCAACTGTGTCCGGCGTCCGCTTCCACCTGGCGCGGAGACCCACGCCACCCATCCAAGGCCTGTAAGTTCTCCTCCAGTCTAACTGGGAAGGCTTACAAGGCTTGTGGACAGGCTGCGTCCGCCTTGCATGCCATGGCGTTGCTCCAGGTGCACCAGGCCCAGGCACTCATGGACATGCACGAGGGTAGACCTGACCCAGAGCTCCTCCGGGAGCTCCGGACGGCGACGGACCTCGCCCTCCGGGCGACGAAAGTCACCGCCCGTTCCATTGGTCAGGCGATGTCCACTCTTGTGGTCCAGGAGCGACATCTCTGGCTCAACCTGGCCGATATGAGGGAGACTGATAAGTATCGGTTCCTGGATTCCCCCATTTCCCAGGTTGGGCTGTTCGGCGACGCGGTCGAGAGCTTTGCCCAGCAGTTCTCGACTGTCCAGAAGCAGACGGAGGCCATCAAACACATCCTGCCCCGGCGGTCAGCTGCTGCCCAGCCGCCGGCCGCAGCTCCTCCGCCTGCTCGTCGCCGAGGGCGGCCGCCCGCCGCCGCCCCCGCTCCCGCCCCAGCCCAGCAGCAGCCTCCACCAGGGCAACGGCGTGGAGCCGGCCGCGGGAAGGCCGTCCAGCCCGCTCAGGCCGCTGCCAAACCAGGTGGCAAGCGTCGTCGTAAGAGACCCTGAGACGGGCCACCCAGAGATGGAGGAGACAGCTCTTCAGGAGGTGGTGACAGCACCGCTCCTTCTCCCGCTGGAGGGCCGGGAGAGAATTTTATGTTCTTGTTTGGTTTCTGTTCCGCCACTGGCCTTCGGGCCAGTGGTACCCAAAACTTCAAAAAAAGAGCTGTTTCTAAAATCTCTGGGTGCCAAGAGAGCGCGCTTGGCGGTGTACGACGCTCCCATGCCTTGTCACCCTCCGGTGCCTCTCTTATCGCCAGCAGGGGGTGCTGGCTGTGTCCAGGACGCACACAAGAGGCCTCCGCACACTCGTGCACCCCCTCAGCGGAAGCAGGTAAGTGTTGCATTGCGCACTCAGACCCCACTTCGGGCCGCGATGCCGTCCGAGTCGGGTCCCTGCACTCCGCTGCGCTGCCCCGCTGCGGGTACGTCTGTGGTGCCGTTGGTCCCGCTGGTTCGGTCGCTGGGAGCCTGGTTAGCGCTCCCCAGCCCGTCCCGCTGGCTCATCCGTACTATCAGACTCGGCTATGCGATTCAGTTCGCTCGGCGGCCCCCCAAGTTCAGGGGCGTTCACTTCACCTCCGTGTCGAAGGAGGACGCCCCCGTGCTACGGGCGGAGATCGCAGTCCTACTGGCGAAGGACGCGATAGAGCCGGTCCCTCCAGCCGATATGAAGACAGGCTTCTACAGCCCGTACTTCATTGTACCCAAGAAAGGCGGCGGGTTACGGCCAATCTTGGACCTGCGGTTCTTGAATCGGTCCCTTCACAGGCTGCCGTTCAGAATGCTAACGCAGAAACGCATCTTCAGGTGCATCCGTCCCCAAGATTGGTTTGCAGCGATCGACCTGAAGGACGCGTACTTTCATGTCTCGATTCTCCCCCGACACAGACCGTTCCTACGCTTTGCGTTCGAGGGACGGGCATATCAGTACAGAGTCCTACCCTTCGGGCTGTCCCTGTCGCCCCGCGTCTTCACGAAGGTCGCGGAGGCGGCCATTGCTCCCATGAGAGAGCGTGGTGTTCGCATTCTCAACTACCTCGACGACTGGCTGATTCTGGCTCAGTCGAAGGCACAGTTGTGCGAACACAGGGACATGGTGCTCAGTCACCTCAGCCTGTTGGGACTTCAGGTCAACTGGGAAAAGAGCAAACTCTGCCCCGTGCAGAGGATCTCTTTTCTCGGTATGGAGTTGGACTCGGTCAATCTGACAGCGCGACTCACAGAGCAGCGCGTCCAGTCGGTGTTGAACTGCTTGAATTCGTTCAAATGCAGGACAGCGGTACCACTGAAACATTTTCAGAGGCTCCTGGGGCATATGGCATCCGCAGCCGCAGTGACGCCGCTCGGATTGCTTCATATGAGGCCGCTTCAACACTGGCTACACGACCGAGTCCCGAGATGGGCGTGGCAGAGCGGCTCATTCCGTGTCTCAGTAACACCGAAGTGTCGCCAAACCTTCAGTCCGTGGTTGGACCCTTCGTTCCTACGGGCAGGAGTTCCCCTAGAACAAGTGTCCAGGCATGCTGTGGTCTCCACGGATGCCTCATCCACCGGCTGGGGGGCCACGTACAACGGGCTTGCAGTTTCGGGTCTGTGGACGGGGCCTCAACTGCAATGGCATATCAATTGCCTCGAGTTGTTAGCAGTTCGTCTTGCGCTGGGCCGCCTCAAAGGGCCGCTACGAGGCAAGCACGTTCTGGTCCGTACGGACAACACTGCGGCCGTTGCGTACATCAACAAACAGGGTGGTCTACGCTCCCGCCGCATGTCACAACTCGCCCGCCATCTCCTCCTCTGGAGTCAGAAGCATCTGAGGTCGCTTCGTGCCATTCATATCCCGGGCCTGCTCAATCGTGCAGCCGACGAGCTCTCACGACAGCAAGTGCTCCCAGGAGAGTGGAGACTCCATCCCCAGGTGGTCCAGCTGATCTGGAGTCGCTTCGGGACCGCACAGGTAGACCTGTTTGCCGCCCCGGACACGTCTCACTGCCAGTTGTTCTATTTCCCTGACCGGGGGGACCCTCGGCTCGGATGCGCTGGCACACAGCTGGCCCCGGGGCCTACGCAAATATGCGTTTCCCCCAGTGAGCCTTCTTGCGCAGACACTGTGCAAGGTCAGGGAGGACGAGGAGCAGGTCTTGCTAGTTGCGCCATACTGGCCCAACCGGACCTGGTTCCCGGAACTAGTGCTCCTCGCGACAGCACCTCCTTGGCCCATTCCTCTGAGGAAGGACCTCCTGACTCAGAGACGGGGCACCCTGTGGCACCCGCGTCCGGACCTCTGGAAACTCCATGTCTGGTCCCTGGACGGGACGCGGAGGTTCTAGGTGGCCTACCACAGGCTGTGGTAGACACCATCACTTCCGCCAGAGCCCCCTCTACGAGGCACCTCTACGCGTTGAAGTGGAACCTGTTCGTCGAGTGGTGTTCTTCTCGTCGAGAAGACCCCCGAAGATGTTCGATCGGCTCTGTGCTTTCCTTCCTGCAAGAAGGGTTGGAGCGAAGGCTGTCTCCCTCCACCCTCAAAGTGTATGTTGCCGCTATCGCCGCAAATCACAGCATGGTCGAAGGTAAGTCCCTAGGAAAGCACGATCTGGTCGTCAGGTTCCTGAGGGGGGCGAGGAGATTAAATCCGCCTCGCCCTCACTCTATACCCTCTTGGGACTTGCCCCTGGTGCTAACCGCATTACAGAGGGCTCCCTTTGAGCCTTTGCAGTCAGTAGAGTTAAAAATCCTGTCCTGGAAGACAGTACTCCTGACTGCATTGGCTTCCATCAAGAGGGTAGGGGACCTGCAGGCATTTTCGGTCGACGAATCGTGCCTGGAATTCGGGGCGGGTAACTCTCAGGTAATCCTGAGACCCCGGCCCGGATATGTGCCCAAGGTTCCCACCACTCCCTTTCGGGACCAGGTGGTGAACCTGCAAGCGCTGCCTTCGGAGGAGGCAGACCCAGCCCTGGCTTTTCTCTGTCCCGTTCGCGCTCTGCGGACTTACGTGGACAGAACGCAAAGCTTCAGGACCTCAGAACAGCTCTTCATCTGTTACGGAGGCCAGCAGAAGGGAAAGGCTGTCTCCAAGCAGAGGATGGCTCACTGGATAGTGGATGCCATCGCCTTGGCGTATGAAACCCAAGGCGTGCCCTGCCCGCTTGGGTTGAGGGCCCACTCCACTAGGAGTGTGGCCTCTTCCTGGGCGCTGGCACACGGCGCCTCGCTGACAGATATATGTAGAGCTGCGGGCTGGGCGACACCTAACACGTTCGCTAGATTCTATAGCCTCCGTGTAGAGCCGGTTTCTTCCCGTGTGCTCGCTTCAAATAGCCGGTAACACCGAAGTGCCCGTTCTAGTGTCGGCTTGCTGCGCCATTCCCCTCCTCATGGACCGGATACGTGCGCTGATATGCTCCAGTCGAGTTCCCCAGCACGGCGAACCCTGTTGAGTCCTCCGCAACCCGTGGCAGTCAGACGTGGCGGAGCGTCCGACGCCAGGTCTAACACTCGTATGCATTGGTGGAACTTGTGTTAGGCTGGGTATCCATATGTTGTGACCCCTACGGCGGTCCCATATGTGTATTCTTCCACGGTACGGCTCCCTACGGCGAGCCCGTGTCTTTCCCTTGGCAGAGCTCGCTCTGCCGTCTCTGTGCGGTGTAGTCTCCCGCCTGCATTGGCCGGGGCCACCCCTGGGACTTCCGTATGTTGTACTGCCCACGGCCAGTCCATACATGTATATTCCACATGATACCTCCCTACGTGTAGGATGTGGCTTCCGCAGCGGCCCCCCGGGGCACGCTTTCCCAGCGTTATCCAATACTCTGCTGAGTGGGTCTTGCGGAACAGCAGCAGTGACTCTCCCTGCGTAGGTTCCCCGCCCCGAACAGACGGGGGTCTGAGGGGCTTTCGCTGGGCGCTGGAAGTGGTAGTAACTGTGGCGTTTTCCATAGGGATCCCAATTCGTCGGTGACGTCCGACGTACGTCGAACGTGACCGACTGAAGGGGAACGTCTCGGTTACGTATGTAACCCTCGTTCCCTGAAGGAGGGAACGGAGACGTACGTCCCGTCGCCACAGTTGCTGTACCATCACTGCAGCGGCCGAGTCACTAGTTCGGCTCCTCAGTGAAAAACAAATGTGCGCTGCATCCGCTTCCGCTTTATACCCGCGATGCGGGGCGGAGCGCGAGATGCAAATCTCGCACGCCAATGGCCATTGGCCCGTTCTCTATACACTCGAAGCTGATAGGGGCTCCCAGAAGTGATCCCAATTCGTCGGTGACGTCCGACGTACGTCTCCGTTCCCTCCTTCAGGGAACGAGGGTTACATACGTAACCGAGACGTTACTCCACAACACATGATCTGATCCTGTCCTCCGTATCTCTTCATATCCATTTGCCAAACTGTTTTGTGTATGCGAGTGAGCACGTGGCTTCCTGACCAGCTAAAGTGCGGGAATGAAGTGCATGGATTGGTAGTGATTATGAACTAGACTGGGATAAGCCCTGTTGTTATTATGCAGATTAGGCTTCCGATGCAGCATATTGTACAGATGCAGGGCAGCAGCTGCTGGTGCAGATGGCTGTTGTACGGCTCCATCAGCACACAGCTATTGTCTCCACTCCGATTGTTCTGAGACCAGAGAGGAGGGCTTCCGAACAACCCAAATGCAGTGAATTACGAAAGAGAAACGGAGAGCAGACAGCAAATTTATACACACGAGGCCGTGGGGACGACAACGTGCCGAACAGACACGCAGTCATCTACATACACGCCAACATGGTGGCGCCAGTCAACTATACCACACGGAGACGCCGTGCAATGCAGTAATGCACACAGACATATGCCCAACCGCTGCTGTTGTTTCGTGCTGGTGCCGTTTAATCGCTGATGGAGAAAGGAAATATTTGATTTGATAAATGTTGCGTTTACAAAGCAGGCCTTGATCTTGCAGATACATTTAACTTCCTTAAAGCGTTTTAACAAGCATCTTTCTTTCTCTCTCTCTCTCTCTCGTTTTCAGCTGATCGGTGTTGTTTCTGTCACGCAGGCCTCGTGTATGACTATTACATGAATTAAATCCCTGATATTCCTCCTTTAATTTACACTTCTGCTTCTGATCAAGTCTACAGTAGCATATAGGAGCTACACTAGTTCAGCAAAAAAAAAATTTTGTCATGTACTTGTTCCAAACGAGACTTTTTTTCTTCTGTGGAACACAAAAGAAGATATTTTTGAGATGGTTTCTACACTAAATTTACACAAAATAAAAATAAATAAAAAAAACACAGAGACTTCCACAGAAAAGTCACACAAGTTTGGAGCGACATGTTTTCCTAATGCTCAAAATAATTCATTGGTTTGAGTCGGGTAAACTTAAATTAAATAAGTTCGATCAAATGCACTTTTATGAATATTTAGCACTTTCATTTTCTTTTGAGTTCACAAAACTGACACATTTTAAGTAATCTGAATTGTTTCATTGTTTTGAGTTTTGTAAACTTGTTTCTTTTAATTTAGACAAACTTAAATTTAACCGAAACTGGGCTGGGATTTCTATTTCCCAGCATGCTCGAAAGGTGAGTAAATGCCAAAAAGGAAGTGTTATATGATTATTTTTGTGCAAAATTAATGTTAAGTGGGGGATTTAGTAGTGTTTAATGCATCTGGTGATGTTGATTAGTGTCTGTGAATATTAAACCGCAAGAAGACTATTTAAATATGAATCCTGCATGTCCTGCGTATCTCTGTGTGAATGAATGGCACAGACGTGCAGTTTACCTCACACACACTGAAGCGCGTGTGACGGTCGCATGTTTCCATCTCTGCAGTCTCATATAAGGACATGAATCCATGAACTTCACTCCAGAGCCGCTCTGAGAGTCACTTCATGAGCATTTCACCATTTCATTTGAGAAAAACTACCGTCATAAACACACAGAAACTCAAAGGTCTTCACGTCAACCCGTCAAAATAAAAGTTTGGTTTAACTTGACAAATATATTACTGTTGTACAGTAGAATTTAAATACGTCTCAATGTAATAATTATACTAACACTAATGCAATAATAATAAATTATCAAAACTAATAATTTTTTAAGTAATAATCTTCCATGTTTAATTTGAACAGTATAAAGCTCAGCTGTGCAGCACTTTGTTTAATTAAATTAAAAGATAAATTAAATGAATATTTTCATTTGATTAACAGAAAATACACAACACAGAATTTGTGGGAAATCTTTTCATAGAAATGACATTTAAAAAAAAAAAAATATATATATATATATATATTAAAACGGTTGGTTTAATGAATTAAATTAATGAAGTACCTAGTAGCCTATATTATTTACTGGTAAATATTACAGTATACAAACATCACATAAAATGGCAGAGAGCGACCAAGGCAGCTCTGACATAATGTCAATAACACTTCTATAAATGACTTTTACAGTTATTGAGGTAAACATCCCTAAAGTACCGAAAAAAGGTACCGTTGGGTACCAGCACCAAATTTCAGGTACCGGTACCGGTACCGATACCGGTTAAAATGTGAATGGTACCCAACCCTAACGTGTACAAAATACAAATCTGCCAGTTCTGCTTACTTAAACTTTGAATTTCTTAACTTAAAAATTGTGATGTAACTGATTACCTCAATTTTTTGAATTTTGCCAGCTTATTTGGGTTTACACTGTGAGAATGATGACAATTTAAAAAAAAAATTATATTGACATCAGGAGGAAAATTCCCTTGTTCACAAACTGCGTCCCAATATAGTTTTAGCTAAAAATGAACTAATATTTAACTTGGATTGCTCTGTTAGTGCGGTTCATTTGAATAAGTATGAACACTGCCATCTGAACCCTGGTGTAATTTGTATCATGCATAATTTTCTGCTTTGGTCCGAACCAAAAGAACCAAGAGAACCAAACTACAAGTGTGAACACAGATTTCTGGCTCAGTGCAGGAGAAAAACCTCATTCATCAGCCTATAAAGATCCTGTATGTATTGTAATTCAAATGCACATAGATAAAGTGCAATAAAATAAACACTAAAAGTGTATTTTGGATCATTTCTTTCCACTAGTCTAAAACAACATGTTATGAAAAGCCAAATAGCCTAAAATCTCAAAATTGACAAGTGCATGAAAAAATATTTTTGCATGTAGTGTCTTGAAAATAATAAATAAATTCCCAAAGCATATTATAAATGGCCATGCTGGCAATGCAGATATCTGAGATGGTCTGAAAATAATCAAGTGTCGCCCAAAGGCTAACACAAACTATAAATGGATCGTGAGGGTTTTTTTCACCGTTTATGATGTAAATGGAGATATGCATGCTTCATTTCGGCTGCATGGAGGTTCTCTCCACTAAAACTCTCTCCTTCTTTGCATCGGACGTGCCAGACACAGCAAAGTCGACTCGAAAAACGAGTAGGCATGCAAACCCTACACCAGCTCAGCTGACCTTTCACCCCACCAGATCACCCTAGACAAACTACACCTTTATGTTCTTCATACTGACCTAAACCGTGGCAGCGGCCTGGAACGTCCTTCATAAACGAGATGTGTCAGGGTGATTTCGCTGCACAGAGAGAGGGCTGGTAGATATGCAGATATGTGTTGTCAGCTTTGCCCTCCAGGGGAACCGTGGCTTGTCCGTTCGATGGAGCAGCTCTCCCCTGCTGGGCTGATCCGAGATCAGGCCGCTACAACCACCAAGACCTCCTGGCCCTGTTCAGACATGACACACCACCCTCCACACACTACACGCTCCGTGTGCTGGGAAGGAGGTCACACACAAACATAAAGGAGTGTGTGTGTGTGCGCGCACGCTTAAGTCGTAGTGGCAGTTAAACACAGTGTAATGGTCAGAGAGGGTGATACTGATCTGATACTACAGGGCGATACCTCTGACAGGAAGCGTGACCTCTGACTCTGCTACAGCGAAAGGACGCCCTACCTCTTTTCATCCTGTCTTTTTATTAAGATTAATTAGAATGTGTAGAGGCCGAGTTCGTTGAACAGGAAAGGAAGGTACAAAGAGAGAGAGGAAAGTATAATCAAATACCAGTTTAGCAATAAATTCTGCAACATACAAAGCCACTTTAACTGATGCAAACTTGGTTGTGAATTACGGGAATAATTGACGATGGGCTGGTGAATTATTAGAAAAATAATGCACACCCGCGGTGGTAATGCGGCCATGACGCGAAGCGAGTTTATTTTTTGATAATTCAATGGCCCAGATCCAATTATTCCACTTATACTACGGTTACCACACCTCAAAACATTGTTCAGATGATGTATTTCAAGACATTTGTCAGCTTTTTATCCTTAAAACGCTCTTGTGTGTAGGACTCATTTCTTATGCATCTCATCCCACGCCTCCATTGCTAATTCATACGTCATTTTAGAGCTAGTAACGGAGGCTTGAGCCATTGACTACATTTACATGTGCACCAATAATGCGATTATTTCTAATAATCAGAGTAAGGTCTTAATCGCAGTAAGATGTTTACATGACACGAGCAGAACTCTTCACTCAGTTTACATGCAATTTTTATTATTCTGATTATTCGCTAATAAGTTATACCACACTCAGATAGGTATACATTATGCATGTTACCGGCTGTTTTAATCTACTCAACATCAAATTCAAAATACATTTTTATGGACGTACTGGATATTAATCGGCCCCGCAATAAACATCGCAATGCCGAGTTTGCCTACGCTGTCGTCACGTTCGTTCTTCTCGCCGTCTGGATGAAGATAAGGAGCAGAGACTGCGCAGCGAGTTGTGTTGACAGAGTTTAGTGATTTGGAGAAGAGAAAACTTCAGAATAATGTCACGGAGTTCATTCATGAAGTTGTGTGAACAACGCACGGCATCTGTATACGTCCGCGCACATGCGCACTTTGGTCAGAGTGGTAAGGTGTTTACATGCCTTTTTAATGCGATAAAAATCGGCATACGCCACGTATGTTAATGCAATTATGCTTACTGCGATTATGAGCTTAATCACATTATTTTAATCAAATTATTGTGTTTACATGAGGTAAAGTTTAATCGCAATATTGCCAAAATCCAATTTTAATTGCATTATGAGGGTGCATGTAAACGCACTGATTGATAGCAGACTAATGTCATTATTAATGCAGCGAGTTATTAGAGAGAGAGAGAGAGAGAGAGAGAGATTAAGCGTGTGTGCGTTACCTGAGTCTGTGTGTCTCTCAACAGTGTTCGGCAGCAGCGTCTCTACTAATATTGAAACTGTAAGTTTATCTGCTTCAAGAACAGCACTGTTATTACCTCACTAGGGCTGTTGAAATTAATCGCTGCATCGCGATGCAGACGTGGATGATTCTGCATCGATGCAGTAATAGACCATAATCGATTATAGCTTACTGACGTTTCTCTGACGTCATTCATCACATACACACTTCTCGCGCTAGCGTAAAATGGCGGAGGGAGGTGAAAAAAAGCGAGTAATAAAAAATGCACCCGCTATTTTAACATTTACAGCGTGTGTGCAAGTGAGTGTGTGTGCGAGCGAGTGTGTGTGCGAGGCTGCATGCGCATGTGTGCGAGTGTGTGTGAGGCTGCATGCTTACGCGTGCGAGTGTGTGTGAGGCTGCGTGCGTATGCGTCTGAGTGTGTGTGTGTGTGCGTGCGAGGCTGCATGTGCATGTGTGTGCATGCGTGTGCAAGGCCGCATGCAGTGCGTGCGAGTGTGTGTGTGAGGCTGCATGCGTGTGTGTGCGAGGCTGCACATGGTGCATGCGTGTGTGTGTGTGTGTGTGTGAGGCTGCATGCATGTGAGTGTGTGTGAGGCTGCATGCACATGCGTGCAAGTGTGTGTGCGGCTGCACGTGTGTGCGTGTGCGAGGCTGAATGCGTGTGCATGCGAGTGTGTGAGCATTATTGTAACAAGTACTCCACTTGACAGTTTCATGCACTTTTAGTATTTACTAGTGTTTGTTAGTTCTAAATGCTCCTGTCGTCTGCTGTGTTCAGACTTAAATAAAAAGGGTTGTATTCATTGACGAAAATGTAGCCATGTGCAGTAATATTGAAAATTGGTGATGCATCGTGATATCGAATCGAATCGAATCGTAATCGAATTGAATCGTAAGACCAGTGACAATTCACACCCCTATACCTCACTAGAGAGAAATGTCACGGATTTTAGGATATGCCAGTGTAAGTTGCTTTCAGTTAAAACAGCTCAAACATGCATTTTAGTCTGGGACTAGATTAAACCTCGTCTGTGAAACCGGTCAGTAGTCGACTAAAACTTGACAAAACAAAAACAGGACAAGGTTGACTAAATATGATTAAAAAAAAAAAATGCATTTGACGCAGGACTAAGACTAAAACTAAATAAAAAAATAGCTGACAAAATTAACACTACTATGTACATTCCATTCTTATCAATAAAATTCTTTTTAATTCTATTCTGAAAGTTGTCAAGACAGAAATTAAGAAATGCAGATTCTAGGGCATTCTTGGAGGTTGCTAGGTGCTTTCTTCCAGCGTCCTAAGTAAGGAAATTGGATTTTGGCATGTTTTATTGTCCACTAGTGAAAATTATGTCTGATGGTTTAGAAAAAATAATAATAACTCTTCTCAATGTGAAGTATCCTTCCTTCAGGGGTTAAAAAAGTGATGCCTTCCTGAGCAACCACCACTATTTAGGAATAAAAATGTTGTTCAATAGCGTAAAAAAAAAAAAAGGCTGAGAATTTTCTTCTCATAAAAAAGATGCTGATTAACAAATGTTTCCTCTTCATATTTCCTATTTTGAGAATGTATTGATGCAAATCTTTCAAATCTTGTGCTTAGTTTGAGGCACATTGTATTCAAAACCCTGAAATAGTCTTAAACTGGATCACACGCATATCAAGGTATTTTATTCTGTGGATAGATTCAGAAAGTATATTTGGCAACCGTGCTTTCCATATCAAAGTAAATCAACTCAACTTCTGCCTGACATAATAAAGTACAAAGTTCTGTATTATTTTCCACAGGCAACCTTCCACTGTCCCAAATGATAAAAGGACAGAGTAGATGGGTTCAGCAAACAATGCATATTCTCACTCCGTAAGGAAGTACAGGATTTTCTTTATTCTCCACCACTTCAGACTGAAAAGCATTGAAGTAGATCCAACTTTATTCGCAGGATACTCACGTAAAGCAATACTATATAGGAAATTTCAACTGCCTGATTATTTTGTCATAAAATGTAAACTATCAACTTTCTCCACAACTATACAGCAAATCTCAACAGCTTGACTTTTTATATTGTTGTAAAATCTAAAGTATATTATCGCCTAGCTCTAATCTCCTAAAAGTGACTACAAGGCATGAAGATATTAGGATATAAACATTAACAACATGATTTCTGTAAAGCTGATTTGAAACAATGTGTATTGTGTAATAAAACTGACTTGTCTTGTATCTGTGATAAGGTATAAAGAGTAGATAGGCCTATAAAAGAAATGTGCATATATGCTAAAATAAATCATTATGAATAAACTAGGGATGCACCGATATGAAAATTTTGGCCGATGCGATAACCGATTTTAATTGAAAGCCGATAACCTATATATTGGCCGATAAACCTAAATCCAAATTTTTATATAATTTTGAAGAGTCTGATTACAAAAACAAAAGTCTCATCATTAAATCCATGTCCCAAGCACACAACAAAAAACATATTTCAAGCCATTCAAACCATCATGGTGAACAGTGCACATCTGAAGGAAATAATCCATTATTTATCGGCTTTAAGATATCGCCCAAATTTTCTTATCTGGCCGATATTATTATACCGATATGGTGGTCGATATATTATGCATCCCTATAATAAACCGTTTATACTGAAGCTGTTCACGATACATTCTTAGAAAAAACTGTTCAATGGGGTTCTATTTGGAACACTAGGGTTCTTGACTCAATTTTAAAGAACGCTTTATCCCAAAAAGATTCTACATAAGGAGAAATGGCTTAAACGATTGCATAATACTTTCATGTTTAACAGGTTATTGATTATAGGTGTTTAATTCATAAAATTGGATTAAAAATAAAAATTAAATTAAATTAAATCCATTAAATAATGGGAATCCCTAAAAGGTTCTATATATGAAGCGCCTGACGGAACCCTTTAAAGTTCTATACAGAACCTTTTCTTCTAAGAGTGTATTATTTTGGGTTAAACACAATATTGTCGTTCCATCAAAAGCACTTCAGGTCCCCCTTAACAGATCAGCATGCTCCGGTGTTAGCGGGCTGCTAGTGTGTGTGTGGGGGTGCGGAGGAGCAGGTTTCCCACAGCTGGGCCGCTCTATCAGCTCTTTAAAGGCGCTCCTCTGGGACCTACCACTCCTCCTAGACTCTGACATGTACACCGCTTGTCATATGGTCCAATTTGGTCAATACGGTCACACTGCTGCTGCGTTACAATAGATTAACCAGACGCTCAGAAAACAGGACAATATTTGGGTTTGTGAGCAAAATGTTGATATGCATGTGGAGCGCACTGGATAATGCGGTCACGGGCCCTCTGTGGTTTACAAGACTAATAATAAATATAAGGCACTTTTGCTTGTATTGAAGAACTCCGCTGGCGATATCAGACCCCTTTATTTATCCACCGCCGACACTGAACGCAGAGTTTAATAGCGCATAATCCAGCTCTAGTGATTAATTACACAAAAAGAGGGCAGAAGTGTTTAGTCAGCAGAGGCTCTACAGAAAAGCCTGTCAATTAATATGTCATTTACACCCCATTCAGCCTCCAAATGCATGTTTAAATTTGATTAAAGCCTGTCTGTTTAAGTGCTAGGCGGTGAAATGGGTGAAAAGGATTAGTATCTGCCGCACAAAGCCAGTCCCCGAAGTGCTCTTTGACTCCTCCGCTGTCGCGGTTACAGCCGGGGCCGATCTGATTGGAGGGCCCAGAGGGGAGGGGCCCCCCGGTCACCAGGGCATTGTTAGCGCCGTCAAAGTGGCCTAAGAAGAATGGCTGATTATGCAGCTACATCCAGCGCTGCTAACAGGGAGCGGATTTGAATTTCTAACACAGCAGATGTTTGCTGGGCTCCTCCATGGAGTGGGCATATACTGTTATGCTAATTTCCCAGCATTTCCCTTCAACCCGGCCTAGAGTCACCAGAGCAAATGCACAGATCCCTCTGTCAAACTCATAATTGGCCATTATTGATATTAATTAACATTTTTTGCACCCCATGCCTGTTCCTTGACCCAGTATCTGTTAGTAAACCTAGTTATCGTGGGCCATTAGAGGCGTCGAAATCCGAGGGACCTCATGCTAGTCACAAGCCATTTATCAGAAAGGAACACAGGCCAATTAGTGCAGCGTGGAGACAGTCGTCTTGATTCGCTGCTGACTACTTTTTGATCACCATTATAAATTGCTAATAGGGCGTCGAGAGTGGCGCGGCGGTCTGCTGGGGGCAGAGCCGGTCTGTGACATGCCAGAAAGGACCGGCCCATCAGACGGCATTTACTATGAAGCCCGGTGATATCACAGCCCATCGTGCTCCGCGGCAAGTCAATCAAACTAATGAGGCCCACAGCATTCCACCAAGGGTTACGCTTCTCTCCGACAAAACAATACTGTGAAAAATCCTAAATCGCAACAGCAATTGATATTGAACAGTCCGACCCATTATTCTCCAATAAGGGCCGACGCTTAAAGTTTTTATCGCCACAGATCAAGAGATCATAATAGGAGCATATTGACAGATATTTTTCTTGCAAAGCTCCGAGGGACCGGCTGTAGCAGGAAAATATATCAGAAGCCTATCATCAGTGCTGGGATCTCCGGTGTAAAATCGATAGTGAAGCATAGAGGGCTGGAGTTTTCACTGCTCCTCTCCGTCATTTAAAGAGACTGCGGCGCCCCCCGGGGACTTAGTAACTTAGCAACCATGCAGTTTCTGCGATTAAGTATACAGTACCGTAATGCCATTGTTGTTTCCGCAGCCTTTTGTTGCAAATATTGATACGAGAAGGGTGAAGATGAAACGGTGCAAGGATCACCTCTTAGCCTAGTTTACCTGTGCTCTCCTGAAGCCAGCTCTACTCGAACATCAGTCCATCAGACCGTCAGTAAAGTGCCAAGCAATGTTGTTATTTATGTGCAACAGTACCATACATCCAAAGAGCTGAAAAGTGCAACCTTGATCATTTACGTAATCATTACGCAAACTTTACATGCACAATCAGTTGAATAAATAATTAAGATTACAAAATAGGCTACCACTAATTGTGACCAAAATGTAACCAACCACAGACATCATCTGACCCTCAACCAAAAAGATTTACCTGACAAGCATGGTCTGCAATTTTTGATTCACTAGATATTGCGCAGATCACTATATGGTGTAAAGATGCTGTCACATTAGCGATACTTCAGCAAAAAAGGAACATTGTCAATAGTGTCGGGATGCAGGAAGCACAGCTCGCACAGAAGTCACTTTTAAATGAAGCAGCTTTCTGTTGGTCAACACAGCAAATTTGCATGACCAACTTGAATATGAGCGAAA
The DNA here is from genome assembly GCA_039654105.1 of Coreius guichenoti. Lineage (NCBI taxonomy): Eukaryota > Metazoa > Chordata > Actinopteri > Cypriniformes > Gobionidae > Coreius > Coreius guichenoti. The sequence goes on from CM077172.1 coordinate 41,600,376, forward strand.
TCCAACTTTTCGCCCTCAAGCTAAACTCCCAAAAATTTTTGCTGAGAAACAACAAAATTTGATCCCACCTTAACACCCAATATACACTGCAAGCTAGAGATTCATCAACAGGAAAATTGCATTAATCAAAAATAATAATAGGTTGTAATCAGGGCTTGACATTAACACCCGCCAATCCACCAAATGCGTGTGTATTCCAGCAGTGGCGTGTAACGCAGTCACTCCTACTAGCCACTTTGGCGGGTTGAATTTTATATACATATTTCAATTGTAGTCTTTTAAAAAGGCATCTGAAATAATAAACTATGTATGTAGTGTTGTCAAAAATATTATTTTTTTAATACATATCAATACCAAAATATCTGAAACGCTTCCAATACTCATTTTCCTCAGAATAGACACACGATACGAGCGTCTCTTTCTCTCTCTATCATCTCTCTGACAGCGAGTGACACACAAACCCGCCTCCTCTCACTCACTCACTTAATTTGCTCCAGATGAATATTGTTGCTGTTACAGGGCTTGAATTTCGGTGTGGGATTGCGTGTATTGCACGATTTGACTCATTCCCGCAGATTTTGTGCACACACCTAAAGTGCAGCACATAAAGCCGCCTCTCAGCACTAAATCGAGTTCTTTTTCGCTGCTTATTGCTCTTAAACAGTCAAATACACACAGAATAATGTCAAAATGCCGGTCTTGGCGAGTATTCGCGTAAACACAGTCAGTTATGTTTTAAGTGAATGTAAACAGTTGAGAAAGAAAACGCATGTGTAACAGTATAATGGATCCGTGCGTCAGGTCTTAAAGTGACAGCAGCCTAATATTCCTGATGCCAAATTATAAGATAAGGTCCCACTTAACTACTATGTACTCACATCAAAAAATAAGTACAATGTACTTATTGTGTTCATATTGTATTGCAAAACACTTTTGCTGATATTGAGGTGGGATACGGGTAATGTGGTAACAGGTGTGGTGGTATGGGTAAGTTTAAGGGTAGGGTTAGGTGTAAGGGAAGTGTCAACAGTGTAATTATAAATGTAACTACAGAAATTATTTACAGATGTAATTACATGCAGGTATTTTTTAATATATATATGTACAATGTAAAAACATGTACACAATAAGTGCATTGTATCAAATGATTAATTTAAATGTTAGTACATAGTAGTTAAGGCCACCTAATATAAAGTGGGACCTGAGATAATATTAAAAATATCTATATGGCAGTTTTTCCCCATGGTATGTATGTCAAAATTGTGGCCAATGAAAATGAGTGGCTAGTAACTTTGTTAATGTCAAGCCCTGGTCGTAATCATGCAGCCCTAATGTCAACAGAAAGTCAAAAGAGTTCATCAGTGTCTGACTGTAGTCTTTTCAGAAGGTATAGATCCATAGCTTTCTACATCAAATGACATTAAATATTACAGTTTTAAGAACTGTAATAATCAGGACTACAGTTTAATTTCTACTAAGGTTAGAGAAACCCTGATGAACGTGGTTCGGCTTTATCAAAGCCTTATTTGTGGCGTTAAGCCCAGTCTCAACAGAACGGCTCGGCTCGGCACAGTTGCGAACTCCCCTTGTGTCTGGCCTAGCATACTGGAACTCCTCGACTGTGATTGTGTTTCTCTGCGAGACTTCTCCCGCGAGACTATCTCACAGAGCCCAATTACAACTTTCATCATCAATCATCAGCGTTATTTATTCAGTAAAATGAATTTCTAATTAATAACTGATGAGCATTATGGCCTTGAAGACTGTAAAGCTATTAATTATGCCGGGCCATAGGGAATAACCCTGTAAAGCAGTACCTGGCGGATCTTCTGTGCCATTAGTGTTACAGTAGCGAATGTTTACCTCCTCCAGGACTACAGTATTTAGCCTGTGCCCATTGAAGGATTATTGAGCTAATTAGATGACTGTGACTGGCATATGTTTCCTCTTCAGTCGGAGCACCACTATAATAATGAACTATAACTGCGGGACAATGGCTTCCTCTGCCTCCGATTTCTCATAACGCCAAACTGCCAGGCCCAAGGGAGATGTTTAGCCCACAATAAAAGGATGTTTTAGACTTCCATTGTGTCTTTTGAGTGGTTAGCTCATTTTTACAGTGAAGATGGCTCTTTGTGCTGCCACATTAGGTGTCAAGGCCACAAGTGATGGGAGCGTAGTGTTTTTACTAGGCGCTGGTTACCTGAGCACCGGCCTTGTGGATAACAGATCGTATAAGAGGTGAAATGAGCGCAGCATTGAGGAGTTGTGTTGTGGTCTCAGTTCATCAGCTCCCTCCTCACCCAGAGCAGCGGTCCATGCCCAGCTCAGCAGTAATGATGACTTACAGACTGCTTTCAGACACCCCAGCATTTTTGTCTGGGAAGGAAAATATAAAAAGTGAACCAAAAACAAAACATTATGAGCTGCATGTAAGCATTCCTCAAACTAAGTAATACAGCAGATGTGCTGGCACATGCAAAATAGCCTTATTTAGCAATGGACCAAACAGTTTGAGCATTTTGTAGTGGGTTTGAAGGAATACACTCTTAAAAATAAAGGTTCTTTATTGGTATTGATGGTTCCATGAAGAACCTTCAACATCCATGGAATCTCTCCAATACACAAAAGGTTCTTTAATCTTTATAGTGGAAAAAAAAGGTTCTATAGATTTCTAAAATGTTCTTCACACTAAGAAAAAAAAAGCATCTTTCAAGAATCGTTCTTCAACAGAATCACTGCAAAAACCCACCTTTTGCAACGTTTATTTTTTAAGAGTGTCGTTTGAAAATACAGCTATGATCTGCACTCAAAATTAGTAATCCTTTTAGACACTTTATTTTAAAATTTTCATACGGGAATTTTTTACAGCAGATGTTTCGACTAGCAGGCCTTCTTCAGTGTGTTGAATAATCGAATCCCTCCACCCACTATTTCAACAATTAATTATATTGACATAATTAAAATTGGCCAATGTTAAACTTCTTAGCCCCCGGCAAGGCTTAAGCTAGTCCAGGACTAAAATGCATGTTTGAGCTGTTTTTACTGAAAGCAACTTGCACTGGCATATCTTAAAGGGGTCATGAACTGAGAAATCAAATTTTCCTTGAGCTTTTGACATATAAGAGGTCATCATACTATAAGAATATCCTGTAAATTTTAGAACTGAAAACTTCCTTGTTAGTCCAATAAAAGCTTTTATTGACACCAGGCCCAGTAAAGGACAGGTTTTTCAAAGTGGGGATCTATGACATCAAAGGGAGGCAAGCACCGCCTCTGCAGAAGAAGATCAACGCCTACTTCATCACTGCCTGTTTAGCCCCGCCCACCGATTCACGCATGACATGCAATAGAATAGGTAGCCTAAGTAACATAGGCCTACGTGGTGTTAAACCAGATCGAGCTACCAAGCAATAAACATGCCGTTGAGGATTACAAAATATTGTGCAGTGCCTGGGCTCGACAGTAATGCAACATGTAAGTAACTGTGTTAATTCTAATGCCTGATCTGAAATGTAATTATTCATGTACAGTCAGATGTTCTTTGTCTGTGTGTCAGTAAATCAAACCAGTAACTAAACGTCAACTTGCGTTGTTTCTCTTAGTAGGATGAAAATAATCTGTTATTTAACGGTGATTAAATTCTATAAAGAAAGCAATCAAAGAAAGCTCCCTTTGCAATCGTTGGAGCAGCGCGCGCTGGAGCTGTCAATCAAATGGCGAGAGTTTATCAGTGACTCCCGTTTTATTCAACGAATCTCTTAACTATATCACGTTTGCACTGTTAGTGAAGATGAAAGCATTCGTTAGTGTGCAGAAACTGAGTTGCAATGACAAGATCACTGCTTTCATGCACTCAGCATGTCTGTGATCGGCTACAATGCTCATCTCTGCAACCTTTCATGCCACGATCTGAATATAATGCCATAGATCTAAATATAATGCTATAGATCTAAATATAATGCAACACTTTTCACGATTAGTTAACCATGAGAGCTGTAATAGTAAAAACGCGCTAAAAGAGAGAGTAATACTTAGCTATTTCAAATGGAAAGACGTTAGCCAATCACAGCAGTGGGCGTTTACACTGAAGTCTCACAGCAGCCAATCACAGCAGTGGGCGTTTACACTGAAGTCTCACAGCAGCCAATCACAGCAGTGGGCGTTTATACTGAAGTCTCACAGCAGCCAATCACAGCAGTGGGTGTTTACACTGAAGTCTCACAGCAGACACGCCCCTTAAAACAGAGCGTTCAGAGCAGAGGGCTAAAATCAGGGTAGGAAAAGTGCCTTTTATTTATAAATTATGACAATTTTTGATGTAAAAAGCATTCTAACATTATAAGTGCACCCCAGGAAACATTATAAAACAATAAAACAACGCAGTTCATGACCCCTTTAAAATATGTGCCATTGTTTTGTCTCAAGATGCACACCAGTAATGTTTTTTTTTTTTTCTAAGGCATGTTTATAAAAGCTACTTAAATGTCCTAACTGAATTAAGGCCTAATCTTGGCTTAATCTAAGCCCTGTCTGTGAAATCAGGCCTAGATTTTTCAAAATCACTCACTCAATTAAATGTGTTCAACAGCAATTATCCACATACAATATGATCTTGTTAAACGCATCCACCAATAATTTGCTTGAAACACAAGACATTACACTAAACACAACAACAGAGGATCCCACAATCAAAAAATTAAACAATTAGACAAATTAAAAATCCTTATACATCAATCCAGGTAACCACATACAACAGTGTAGCTTTGAGAGTGTAGCTTGCTCATAGAAGAAAATTCTGTCATCATTCTTCACCCTCATGTTGTTCTAAATCTTTGTGACTGACTTTCTTCTGCTGAGCACAAAAAGAGTGATTTAGAAGAATGTTCATGCTGCTCTTTCCCATTCCACAAGTGACCAGGGGTTGTCAAGCTCCCAGAAGATGAAAATGCAACACAGAGGCACAATAAAAGCACTATGAAAATCCATCCTCATTTATAAAGAAGTGCACAGCATGATCCTAAATTTGAACGTACAATTTCCAAAAAGTTCTTATGAATGATTTATAAAATGTCCATACGCATAAATTTTTTCCTAAATGCATCTCACTTTACAAATAGTTAGGGGTCAGTTGTGGTAACCTGGTAACCTGAAGGTTGCGGGTTCGATTCTCAATACCGGCAGGAAATGACTGAGGTGAAAAAAATGGCTGCCCACTGCTCCGGGTGTGTGTGTGTTTGCAGTGTGTGTGTTCACTACTCACTGCTCCTAATGCGTGCGCACTAAAGTGGATGGGTTAAATGCAGAGGACAAATTCTGAGTATGGGTTACCATACTTGGCCTTCACATGCCACTTTCACTTCATCTTAAATAAGTAAAATGTGAACAAGCGCATAACTCCATCTACAGAACCCCCACAAATATCATTTTGTTTCAGAGGAAGCACTCATCATCATGGGCAAGTGTGCGTGTGTGTGTGTGTGTGTGTGTGTATAAATAATTAGCAAAAAGGCAGTTTGTATGTTAATGGAATGGATCTTTTTAGGTTTCAGTAAATTAAATTACATTAGAAACTTTTGCAAATGATTTCTGTTACATTTTTGGAATGAAGAAAATACTGTCATACTGTATATAATACTGTATAAACTGTATAATACTGTATAAACTGAATGAATGTTAAATATTTCCAAAGCAATTTGAGTCTTGTGATAGTTTAATTATTGTGTTTTCAGGGGGAAAAATAATTCACAACTAATGAAAATATAGCACTTTTAAGCAATATTATGTTTGAAATTGAGGTTTTTACTTACAAGTAATTTAAAAAAAAAAAATTATTTGGGAAAATGAATACATTTAAGTTGGAATGCAGTAAAATTAATGTAAATAATAGGATTGAACGAACTCAAATAATGTAAGTGTGATTGACCTAGTAAAATTAAGTTGAGAAAAAAATAATAAATTAAGTTGAGAAAAAAAATTAGGTGTTAGAAATTTAAGTAATTTTTTTTAAGTTGATCCAACTGTTCGCTTTTTACAGTGTATTACTAGGACATTGGCTGTTTATTAGTACTTATAAATCACATATTAATCATAGTTAATAGTTAGTTAATAGTGAGAATTGGACCCTAAACTAAAGTTTAAGTGTTTAAGTGTCCATGTGTTACATGTACTTACTTAACATAGTACTTACTTAACAACAGTAAATTATGCATAATAACTAATCCTCAACCAAGCCCTAATCCTACCCTAACCCTATAGTACGTACATGTTGTTAATTAATATTACTCATTACTTAAATACATAATTACACTCTAACAATGACACCTTAAAATAAAGTGTAACCAAATTTTTTTTTTCAGAGGAAATCATATTTAATTAATTTCAGTGACAATTATCACAAAGCAGTTGCTCATTTGCACATAAAATAATATTTTTAATGTGGTTACACTTTATTTTGACAGTCTACTTCAGACATTCTACTAACTATACCTTTACAACTACATGTCAACTAACTCTCATTAGAGTATTAGTAGACTGTTAGCAGATATTAAGCAGACACTTTATTTTGATGCTCCCCAACAGACATTTTAGCGACTATAAGTAACTTTGCAAATACATGTCAACTTATTCTAACCCTAACCTAACAGGGCTAGCTGTCTGCTAGCTAGTTGTAAAGGTATAGTTAGTAGAATGTCAAAAGTGGACAATCGAAATAAAGTGTAATCATTAAAGGGATAGTTCACCCAAAAATGAAAATTGCCCCATGATTTACTCACCCTCAAGTCATCCTAGGTGTATATGACATTCTTCTTTCAGACGAATAAAATTGGAGTTATATTAAAAATGTCCTGGCTCTTCCAAGCTTTATAATGGCAATGATTGTGGCTCTGTTTTTGAAGTCCATAAAAGTGCATCTATCCGTCATATAACTGCTCCACACGGCTCCGGGGGGTTAATAAAGGCCTTCTGAAGCGAATCGATGCGTTTGTGTAAGAAAAATATCCTTATTTAATACTTTATAAAGTAAATTATCTAGCTTTCGGCCGATCGCCTTCCGTATTCAACTTACGGAAAAAATTTACGGAACTAGCAGTTCAAAATGCTTGCGCTACGTCTGACGAGCGTAACTGGTGTGCAATGTCGTCAGACGTACCGTAAGCGTTTTGAACTGCGGGAGGACTTTTTTAATATAACTCCGATTGTATTCGTCTGAAAGAAGAATGTCATATACACCTCGGATGGCTTGAGGGTGAGTAAATCATGGGCTAATTTTCATTTTTGGGTGAACTATCCCTTTGATGCATATTGTGATTGTCTATGTATCTTTTTTAGATTTTAATGAATGATGTTGGCTTATTTTAATTAGTGGTATATGAGCACAAAATGTTTTTATGCAAAAAAGTACATTTTCATGTCAGTTTTTTGCCTTTATAAATCCTGATCTGTTCCTCACTTTTGACGTAGGATGAAATTCATGGAATTTAGGATTAAATCCGATCATCATATACACGTGAAGACTGACAGCTTTGTATGGGGAACAGACTGAAATTTCTGCCACAAGACACTGAAAATCTTCCCCTGTGCAGTAAAGTAGCTCTCAAATCTCATTTCAACATGGAAAACTTGGTGCAACAGTTGTGTAGGTTACTGGTCAGTATTTTGGTTTTGCAAGAAATACAGAAAGCCAAATAGTTTTGGAGTAACTGATGACTTTTAGGTGTTCGTTACCAGTTTTGTCTGAGCTATTCCTTGCCACACCTTTTGAAATGTTTTTAAGCAGCATAAAATTGTATTTCTGTTCTGTTAGCATGGAGAACCTCGCATGCCTACCAGTGCTGACATGAGCAGGAAACTGATGGATATGCCCTCGCATTACTCTCAGAATCTAAAGAATGCTTATGTACGCTGAATATTAAGGTGAATATGTAGATAAGAGTCCTAATTGAAAGCGGAGGATCAATACTAACGCCCACAGCAGTGAACACACACTCCTCTTTACCCTCAATCATGTGTCAGTCACTCATCTCTGGGTTAACCTCACACCACCCTAAAAATTAAGAGAGATTATCGTCTCTGCGCAGTGCATCTCGGCATCCGGTAGAGAGATGAAAAACACAAGGGGTGTCAAACTTTTGATGAAGAGCCATGAACAGATGTAATTCCTATATTTAGGAAATGAAAACCAGTCAAGCAGTGCTTCAATTTAGTCATTGTTACAATTCAGCACAATTTCTGCACGTTTGTGTCAAATTGTTTTTTCGCATATCTTCATCTCATCTTGTGCAAATCTATTGCGCTACAAACGGAGATGGATGGAGTCATGCATGGCTGTTTTAGGCATCTAGAACAAATACAATAAATGTACATGAGTCTTATGCTGAATCGGAGCTCAGAGCTGTAATTTGCTCTCTTGGTTTGAGCTGGATGTGTTTTTACAAGGCCCAATATTGACCACCACCATCACAGTCTGTGTGTTTATAAGTGTGTGTGTGTGACCGAAGTCCAGTAATAGATTCTTACCTACATCACTGTATGTGTCACTGTCTTCACTGAAGAAAAGGGTCTAGACTATATTTATGTGTTTATATAGGAAGCGCAGTGTAAGGAATACTGAAGAGGACGGATGTTATTCTTTCTTCAGTTCGGTTTTGGTAAACAATGGAAAACTTTGAAAGAAATACAAACAGTAAACTCCTGTAAATATTAATCTTGCACAGACTAGCAGCATGATTTTAATGCCATCGATGAGCATCACTACTCAGCTGTGCATGCACTGAAACTGATGCTCTCAAATTGAAGTGTCCAGATAAACAGGATGAGGGTTTGTTTCTGATTCTGTGCAGCAAATGTCATGAGCAAATCCACAATGAGAAAGCTGTGGATTGTGTGGGACAAAATAGACAGAAAGGCTATGTCACAAAACCGTTTTCTGAATGCTGCGAAAGGTGTCCAGATTTAGAATTTGTTGCTGTGCATATTCTTCATAACTTCATATTGCTTTATGCTCAACCAGCAAAGTAAACATAACTAAATATCTCTGAAGAGAGAGAGAATATAATTTGTTTAAAAAATTCAAAACTTTCGCAGTTTTGTTTGTCATTGCATACAATTACAGATTTTGTTTTTTATATAGATTTTTTAACATTTACTAATTTAATTATTAATATTAAATAATATTAAAAAACATATTATTATTGTTATTTAAAACATATATATATATCATTATTATTTAATTATTATACATTGTTATTTAATCATTATTACATTAACATTTAAATATTAAGGGGTACATTATCCCTTACGCAATATATAAATATATATATATGCTATATTTAAAAGTGCAATATGCATGTTCCTAACATTTCCATAGTTTGACAACAAAATTGATGGGAAGAAAATGTCAACAGATGATAATAATTAAATATTGATATTAATAAAGACTTTTTACAGCCTTCTAGAAGTTTACCGAGGCCCCCAAATGACAGTAGTAATCCGTAGAAGGTAGAAACTGTAATTTGATCTAATATGTTTATGAAAAAAACAAGAAACTTCAAAATGACTACAACAGAACAACAGTGTGCGTGCAGGGATTGGCTATAATTTGTGATGGCCAAATGCTTTCACTAATATTGTAAAATAATGTATATATAGGCTACTGTATATAACAGGATGTTTTATATATCAAAGCAGTTGTTGAAAAAAAAGAAAAAAGAAAGAAAGAAAAAGTAGCTTACCTGTGGCAGTACCATGGTTGTGATTTCGATGGTAAATGGCTAGGCTACATGATAATTTAATATTGCATTGTAGGCTACAGAACGATATTTGATACTCTTTTAGTTGGAAAATGTGCAGTAGGCCTACAGAGTCAATCACTAGCTGCGCGTGCTGAACTTGCCTTCTTCATCGCTGACAAACTGATTCATTGGCAGGTTTGGTTTCATTTGATTATTTGTAGGCGATGAATACATTTCATCCAGAACTCTGTATTGTGTGTAAAAGTATGTCGCAATGTGAAAATCCTCTCCAAACAATTCCGTCTGTGATTGGATTCTGCGAATGATTCAGCCTAATTCACCAACCGATTCAAACCGTTTTCCTATAGAAAAGAATCGATTCAAAAGAGTGATTCATTTGCAAATTCATTAGGAACTCTCGTTGAACTCTAAATCGAACCTTCCACGTCAACCTGTGGTAATAGTAGCCCTTATTTAAGCAACACGTGAACAACTCCTTCGACATTCGTGTTTGCGACGTTTTTATGCATTAAAGATAAAAATGCGTTTTTGTGCATTTATGTAACCTTCTATGGTGTATCGTCATTTATAAATAATGCAGAGAAAATTGCATTTAAAATACAATAATATTATTCAACCAAAAACAAAAAAATACATTTTAGTAGGTTATTATCATATGACACCCCCTTCAGCCAATAAAATTAAATTTTAATATATGTGCCGTTTGACCCATGTTTGGGTCAAATATGGACAAACCCAACCATTGGTTTAAGTTTTTTAATTAATTTTTAAACCCAACAGTTGGGTTTGTCTATATTTGACCCAAACATTTTTTTATAGATAGAGTGAAGGAAGTGAATGAGACATTATAGACTAGGAAATAGCTACATATAAATTCAATTTATGTATCAATTTAATTTGTGTTTTCTGATGTTTTTTTGTTGTTGTTGTTGTTTTGTGCGTGTCATTTTTAATGCACATTTTGTAAAAATCAATAACCCAAAGACTAAAAAATCTGCACGTTATGCATAAATCACAAATCCCTTGTAGGGGACATTTTCTTTGTAGCTGCACTACTGTTCATTACTGGTAGGCAGTAGTATAATAGCCTTTTTGCCTGTGTTTTAGGTTGATGTTAGTAAGTTTTATAGAAGACAGAGAGGAAAAGCAGTACATTTTCCAGAAAGTATTGATGATCATGACGGCAGTGCATCAAAAAATAAGGTCATAGTAAGAAAGGAAGAAGCTGAAGATCAAGGAGGATAGAAGCAGTGATGGTGAGGGTAGAGATGAAGAATATAAGTAATAGATTGTTGTGGAAATCAGGCATTTTAGTACATTATGCCAGTTTGGAAGATGTGATCCACACTACAACCAGTGGTCAGGAAAGATGCCACTGCCTATTGGCCTCCTCGCACTGACAAGCAAATGCTCCAAAAATGAGGACTAAACAGGTCAAAATACAGTTACCTGTGGAAAGTGTCGGCTACACTGAAAAAGAAGAGTACTGTTGATTTTCACTTGTGCTACAATCATTGATTTGGAATTCCAAAAAAGAAACAAAGTGAATGTTTGCCATAAATAATTGACCCTAATAGGGCAAAGTCAGTTATAAATGATGGCACCCTAAAAAAAAGATCAAAGGTCAGATTTTGGAAAATGTTTTGTAAAATATAAAGTCATTTATTTTTTTCCAGATGTGATTTCATAATTAGTCCCATAGAGGGTTAAGAACCTCTTTTTAAAGATCTCAAGGAGGTTTTGTGAGATCTATCATCTGTTGATATTTTTGTTCCCATCAATCCAAACTAGCCTATCCATATTGCACTGTATATATGGGCCATTCTACAGAATCGGTTCAAAGTCAGAGTTGGAATCATCTTGAAAAAAATGTGTCTTGTTCCATAAATTTTGTATGTATGTAAATTGGGTAACACTTTATTTTACAGTGTCTGTTACATATGTTACATGAACCTATCATAGTAACAATTATGCATAATTACATGCAACTAACCCTCAACCTAATTCCTAATCCTACCCTAAGTACACGTTGTTAATTAATATTACTCAGTACTTATAGAATTATACTGTAACAATGACACCTTAAAATAAAGTGTAACCGCAAATTGTATAATATCCCAGGTACACGTTTCTAGTAGTTGTGCAGTTAATTCTCATATTGTATTTTCATAAAGTTTTTGAATATTTTTCCTCTCCCCAAATTTGTCACCACCGAAACACAATAATAAATAATTTAATAAAAAGGGTTACATTTACCTATTAAGATTTTGTTTACATCTACCTTGTAAATATATTTGTTGCTATTTTATTAAAAGGTTTTCACAGGTAAATCAATAGCAATTACAATTTTAACAATATTTCAAGTGTAATTTATAAGATTTGTTGTATTTTGAATCCAATCTTTCTTTGTAAAAGTCATAAAGTTTACTAACTGATTTCAAAGTTAAGGATTCGTTAGTTTGAATATGCATTGAACCAAACACTATCATAACATCTTAGCTGATAATTCAATATACTTTATTTTTGACAAAACATCCCATGTTTCGGTCGTGACGGCACATTTTCAGCAGTGACAGTAGCAACCACATCACATGACAGAATTTTAACTTGCATACTAAAACAAAATACTACAATACTAATGATTTGCATAACTGTACTAAAATTTTATTTCCCCCAAATAAAGGATTATGTGTTCCCTTATGTCACTACCAAAACAATGTCTCAACCGAAATTTCACCACGTTTCAGTCGTGACTGTTTTGGTAGTGACAATTTTAGATACTTTTGAGCTTAGCTCAAAGATGCTAATCAGCACATTATAGCTAACACAGTTTTGAACAGTTGTACACATAAAAACTATATTTTATGGAATAACACCCAAAAAACAATGATGTCACAACCGAAACTTTACCACGTTTTGGTCGTGACAACTTTAGATACTTTTGAGCTTAGCTCAAAGATTCTAATCAGCACATGGTTAGCTAGCACAGTTCTGACATATAAAAACTCAATTTTATGGAATAACACCAAAAAAAAGTTTGCTTAATTGGAGAAAAAAGGTGTTTGGCAGAGATGTTCCTTAAAGCTACACACATATTTTCAGACTTTTGAACACATGTAACTCAAAATGATGGGACCTATATCTACTCACCATAGCTATGAGAGAGAGGGACGCTGTTTTTTATATATAAAAATATAGGGTTGTAGTTAAAATCACAGCCAATGGACTAAAACATTATTTCGGTAGTGTCATGAAAATGCAGGACACGTTTTTTTTACATAAAGTTTCATGATTTACAAAGAAAATATAACTTCACTTGGAACAACAATGGAATAAAATGCAAACAATTATTTATATATTTTCATAAGTTTTATAAAGTTTTCATAAATTTAGGGTTTAGGGTTCGGGACAGCTACCTCCCAATTGAAAGTACCCAATAAATGATGAGTTTTTGTATATATTAAGCTTACTGATATTTTAAATATTATTATGGGTTTCAATAGATAATAGAAGGATCTTAGTAAACATCTAAGATTTGAATACCTAAATGTGTTTGTTGGCTGTGGGACAGCAGTTTGCACCAATTTTGTAGAATGGCCCATACATTACATTGCACATCTGATGCTTTACATTTCTGCTATTCAAAATATTGTGACTGATTTATAGATTCCCTTTTCTTCTTCTTCTTCTTCTAGAAAATGTTATTCAACTCCTATCCATTTAAGTGAAATAATCTATGGCAGCAATCTAGCAACAGACATTTTGGAAAATCTATTTGCAATCATTTTAGATGAAGCCCTGGCAGTTTGTCTTGAGAGAGGAGAGGAGTAAAGGATAATTGTCTGTAGTCCAGTAAAAGCCGGCATAACTGCCAGCACACTTGAGTGAGCTTACAGCCGGCAGCTCCCAGGGCCTGGGGAAGATAGAGCAGTTAATGTTCCCTTTTATTTTAGAGGATGTGTCACTTGTATCTCAGATTTATACCATGATACAGCAATTTCGTCCAAACAGATGGATAATAGTGTCAACGAGAGGAGAAGGGAGAAGACGACGTTTCTTTTATCGAGTTTAGCGCAGATTGTTTGGAGGAGACGATCCAGGCCGTTCTCTCTTTCCCTCTTAATCTCCCTAATCTCAGCGGCATTAAGCTTGATCATTTTTGTTTGAAGGAGCAGAACGTGGCGGTAATGGCGTCCTATTAGCCAGCGCTGGGGACACAAATCCGCCGGCCCTGTTTTCTGCTGTGCCTCCATAAGCACCTCTGATTTATTGCTCTCTTTATGACAGAGAGGAAAATGATGTGCTGCAGGTATATATCAGCGCAGAAAAGGAAATTGAACGCAGATATCATCTTGTCAGATGGTTAATGCTCTTCCCCCTGTCACATTCGATAGCACCAATTTGGAGAATCCTGCAGAGGTAAAAAGAAGACAATTAACAATGACAGAGTGGTAATGGATGAGCCCATAAAATGAGGCTGCGGGCTGCAGGATGCTTTGTATGATTTCCACGTGAGATAGAGCCACGGGTACATGCTAGCTACGCCGGCATTAACTCCGTCCCCCCTCCCTCTCGCCCCCGGCGGCGGCTCTCTCGGCGTGAAAACAGACCGTATATCGCTGTTGAAAGGGTCATGGGATGCGGTCGCTCTCCTCTCAAGGCACTGTATTGCGAAAGCTAAGTAATTACCATAATTATCGAGCACTTGTGGGAATCAGTGGGTTTGGTAAGTCTGTTTGCCGTTACATCGATTTCCAATGGCGTATCCCCTAAAACATCAACTCACCGTAAATCCATGTGTCAGATGTTATGGGATGGATCTAGTATGAGGGCTAAATTATATGAAGGTCAGGCAGTATTTTAACTCCCACTTTGAGGCTGCACTGGACTACAAACTGCCGTATCATTTCAGTTCCTCTTCTTAAATCGGGTGCTCTGCAATCTTGTTTCATTTTTGAACAGCAAAATACACCTTCTGCAAGCAATGGTCAATGCTAGCATATGCAACACACCATTTAATTCCTAGTACTTAGTAGCCTATATGAGGATGACATTTAAGGTAATTTCTTGCATGAAGAAAAATGAGTTTTGCAAGTGTGTTGAATAAAAAAGCAAGGTGTTTGTTTATAGCAAGCGGATTGATTTCACATTAAACGGCAGTGATAAATATGTCATCAGACCTCAGAATGGAGTGCATTGTAGTGCCTTCAAAATGATGTTTCTGTAACACTATTTTAATAGTAGTTACTATAGTAATAACAGTAAAATATGCATAATTATATGCAACTAACCCTCATCCTAACCCTATAGTAAGTGCATGGGTTTGTATAATTACACTGTAACACGGGCACCTTAAAATAAAGGGCTTACGCTTTATTTTAAGGTGTCATTGTTACAGTGTAATTATATATTTTAAGCACTGAGTAATATTAAGTAACTACATGTCCTTACTATAGGGTTATTTGCGTGTAATTATGCATAATTTATAGTTATTACTATGGTAACTACATGTGACATGTAACAAGGACACTATAAAATAAAGTGTAACCATAAAGTGTAACACTTTTTTTTAAGGTGATGTAGTTACATTGTACTTACTCAAATAAGTACAGAGTAATATTAACTACATGTACTTACGATAGGGTAAGGATTAGGGCTTGGCTGAGGGTTAGTTGCATGTAATTATGCATAATTTATTGTTATTACTATGGTAACTACATGTAACCTGTAAAAAGGACACTGTAAAATAAAGTGTTACCAAAAAAGTGCAACCCTTTATTTTAAGGTGATGTAGTTACATTGTACTTACTCAAATAAGTACAGAGTAATATTAACTAAATGTACTTATAGAGTTACGGTTAGGGATTGGTTTAAGGTTAGTTTCTTGTAATTATGCATAATTTACTGTGATTACTAGAGTAACTACTTGTAACGTGTAAAAAGGACACTGTAAAATAAAGTGTTACCATAAAGTGTAACCCTTTATTTTAAGGTGACGTAGTTATATTGAACTCAAACAAGTACAGAGTAATATTACCTACATGTACTTACTATAGAGTTACAGTTAGGGTTTGGTTTAAGGTTAATTACTTGTAACTATGCATAATTAATAACCCAGTATAATACTGTTATTACTATAGTAAGTACATGTAGTAATGTGTAACTACGTCACCTTAAAAAAAAGGGTTACAGAAATCATTGTTACAGTGTAATTATCAATTTAAGTAGTGAGTAATAATAATTAACGTACTTACTATAGGGTTATGGTAGGATTAGGGTTTGGTTGAGGGTTAGTTGCATGTAATTATGCATATTTTACTGTTATTACTATGGTAAGTACATGTAACATATGTAACAAGGACACTGTCGAATAAAGTGTTACTAAATAAAGTGTTACCTGAGAAGTATTGAAACCCCCCCCCAACCTTTATCAGAATGGAAAGGTCAAGCTACTTTTACATGCGATGCGACAAGCATCAGTCATCTTTAAATATATGATGATAAGTCAGACACACTTATAGACTGTGCATCTATGACCGTGAAAGACTGTCAGAAGTAAAGTAAAAAATGTGCCCTTTCAGAGGTGAAAAATGCTGAAGAACACGCGAGCGATGATAGGCCTGGCATTTCTCTGCACCACGACGCCTCTAAAAACGTTTTAGAAGAGTCTCCATTTGAGCTACAGCGAGGTTTAATGACTTTTCTGCTCCAGAGAAGCTTATTGTTGCTGTCCAACAGTTTACGGCAGGCTCCAGTGCGCCGGGGATGGAGGGGGAAATGTGTTTTGTGATTTAAATGGTAATTCCGTTCAAATCAACATATTTTTGGCACCTCATGACCTTTTCGTGAAATGAATTCACGCCACTCAACTTTGTCTTGTGGCATTTAAGAATCACAGAGCCAAAAGCTAATTGCCAGAATTCAACTGCTCATGGAGCGTCTCGCCGTTCGGGCCAAGGCGCCGCATTGTTTAATTTGATTTTAATGTGTCCCTCACGCCGACGGCGGTATGATGACTTTGATAATGATACAGTTGTCATCATCCCACGGTGAACTCTAATACCGGGACATGTTAATTGCTTTTGTGACATTCAACTCATTATGGTCCGTATCATTCTTCGTGCCCTCCTCATAAGGAAACGGCGAGGGTCTAAATTGCGAGCCACACTTCGGTTTTTTTTTTTGTCATCACAATGCACCATCCACGCTTCAGGAACATAACAAGTCATCTTTTAAGAGGATTTTGAAGCGCTCACCCCAAAGGCCAGTAAATGGAAAAGTGACATGGCTCGTGCTCTTGTCTATTTAACTTATTCAGTTCTTCTGTTATATATATTCTGCCTGGAACAGCGAGGTTATTTTCCTCCAGGGTTCACAAGGCCAAGCTCTTTCATTTCAACAGAAAATTGTTTCTTAGGATTTCAATCTTTGGTTGCTCGATATGACAAAACACAATATCAAGAACACTTATGTTTCTTATCTGCCATATTTTCAGGGAATAAATAAAAGATCAGTGTAAATCTGAGTCGAGAGACGTGCGAGGTGAATCGGAGAGGGTTGTACTCCGAGAATCCATAGATGCCGGTTTTGGCCCGACAGGACCGAGTCGGAATTACCTCCGCTCAGCAAACCAGCGGCTCATTTGTCATCCTTGAAAATCAATTAATAGGTCGCTGATAGCAGAGAGCAGATGGAATCTCCTTCCTGTGTGGACAAAAACTGGCTGCATAAAGCAGAGCAGAAAATATGCATCTTTCCTCTCCACCTATATAGGGATTCTCTGTAAAACCAGCTGTGGTATGAAGCAGGCATCTGATGAAAAGAGAGTGGACTGTATCTCTTGAAAATCTTTGGTTGCTGTTGTTCTGAAACATGTCCACTCTAAATCTTGGGTTATTTTTCTCTACCCAAAACCTGGGTTGAGCCTTTTGGGTCATTTTTGGGGGGGTTATTTTTTTCAGTATTTGGGTAGTTTTTGTGTTACCCAGATCCTGGGTCAGATGTAACAACCCAGTGTTTGGGTAGTTTTTGTGTTTCCTAGATCCTGGGTCAGATGTAACAACCCAGTGTTTGGGTAGTTTTTGTGTTACCCAGATCCTGGGTCAGACGTAACAACCCAGTGTTTGGGTAGTTTTTGTGTTACCCAGATCCTGGGTCAGACGTAACAACCCAGTGTTTGGGTAGTTTTTGTGTTTCCTAGATCCTGGGTCAGACGTAACAACCCAGTGTTTGGGTAGTTTTTGTGTTACCCAGATCCTGGGTCAGACGTAACAACCCAGTGTTTGGGTAGTTTTTGTGTTACCCAGATCCTGGGTCAGACGTTACAAACCCAGTGTTTGGGTAGTTTTTGTGTTACCCAGATCCTGGGTCAGACGTAACAACCCAGTGTTTGGGTAGTTTTTGTGTTACCCAGATCCTGGGTCAGACGTAACAACCCAGTGTTTGGGTAGTTTTTGTGTTACCCAGATCTTGGGTCAGACGTAACAACCCAGTGTTTGGGTAGTTTTTGTGTAACCCAGATCCTGGGTCAGACGTAACAACCCAGTGTTTGGGTAGTTTTTGTGTTACCCAGATCCTGGGTCAGACGTAACAACCCAGTGTTTGGGTAGTTTTTGTGTTACCCAGATCTTGGGTCAGACGTAACAACCCAGTGTTTGGGTAGTTTTTGTGTAACCCAGATCCTGGGTCAGACGTAACAACCCAGTGTTTGGGTAGTTTTTGTGTTACCCAGATCCTGGGTCAGACGTTACAAACCCAGTGTTTGGGTAGTTTTTGTGTAACCCAGATCCTGGGTCAGATGTAACAACCCAGTGTTTGAGTAGTTTTTGTGTTACCCAGATCCTGGGTCAGATGTAACAACCCAGTGTTTGGGTAGTTTTTTGTAACCCAGGGGTTAAGTTATTTATCGCAGGCTTTTTGCGATCTCTTCAGAGGAGAGCAGTGCAGCTTAAATTGGTGCATGTCTTCATTATAATACAGGTTTGTGTACGTTTTATTTTAGGTATAAATTCGTTATTGTGCTGTAAATCGTTTAATTTTATGCAAAGCAACATACAGGGGCGCGATGTGAGTCACCTAAACAAGTGTCGCCTCTTTTCGCGTGATGGAAACACCTGATGCCTTGCATAAAATGTTATGATTTTTCCAAAAAGATACAGAATATAAATACTTATGTTGTTAAAATCTGTTCTCAGAACTGTACACTTATTGTTTATGGACAGGTTATGGAGTCGGTCACAGCATATTTCGGCTACGAGAGAAACGCAGGGCGGCGGTCTGAAGTTAGAAGTTCCCCCGCTGAACATGACACAAGCTCCGGCACGAGATCCAGCGCCGTTCCGGTGGAAACGGTACAACAGAGACTGTTCGATTACACTTGAATTACTTCTAAATGTTTAATTTTTACTTTAATATTTGTTAAACGAGCTTAAATGTTGGCAATATGCATTACAAACTATATAAAATATGCTATACTGTAAAATAAAGGAATTATCATGCAAGCCAGTGGTTGTGTCGGGTATTTTAAAAAAAGTTTAGAGGATTTTAAAAAAGTTAATCCGTAGACATTAATTAATTTATGAAGTAAAAAAAAAAGGAAAAACTAGTATTATAGTAAAAATGAATCAACTATGCTGTTAAATCAACCCATTATGCTGGGTTAAATAAATAACCCAATTTGCTGGGTAAAATTAACCCAACATGTGTTCTGTCCTATATTTACCCAGCCCATGGTTTGAAAACAACCCAAATTGGGTTGTTTTTAACCGTGTTTTTTAGTGTATCCCCTCTTAATTTCACATCCATATGACTATTTTGAGTGTGTATTATTCTTAACTGAACAGATGTATCAAGCGAGGGAGAGATGGTAAGAAAAAATGAGTTTGAAGTACTGGAAATGTGAATCTTTCTTGAGGCGAGTATCAAGATGGATTCATATCTAATCACTCCATCTGCCTGAGAGAAGTCCTCAATAAAAAAGCGATTGTTCCGCCGAACATGAAAAAGCGACTGAGCGCGCAGCTCGCAAACTCTTTAAATGGATGGGAATTCAAAACACACAAAATTATTTTACTGACAGTGCACTAGCAAAGATGTCAAAGAAAATAAATGTCATCTTTCGCAGCATGATGTAGTGAGGGAGTTTGACTCCGAAATGAAACGGGGGTGGGGCTACTGAGCGCCCACCTCACGAGTAATTCACCAACACTTGATCTACATCATATTTGCTGGGAAAGGTTCAAATGTCCTATTGACGGGTTATTTTTTCTGGAGCGCCAGGGTGCTGTCAGAGGTCAGAGAGAGGCGCAGTGTATGGGAATCAGGTGCCACTGTCCTGCTGACAGTGATGCATTGCTGCGCTCAGGGGGTCACGTATCTGTAAACATGCATTATAAAATCCCAAAGACAAATGCGAGAGACTGACCTGAGAGAGAGCGAGGCAGAGAGAGAATGTGTGCGTGTCAAGGGGCACAGATAGCGCTCTTGTTGCAAATGAAGAGGGTCAAGTAATCAAGCTCAGTTGGGCTTGTGTGTCACTCCCATTATCTAATACTGTCTGAAATGATCAATGAGCTAAAATAAAATGATCACAAGCTAAAATAGGCTCCCTAATGAAAATGGACTGTGTTTTAACACATTCTTCTCAATGTCTCTCCATGTCACAGCGGATGGGCCGCGGGCAGGGCGATACCGCAGGCCGCTAACAGCCTATTTCAGCCGAGCGCACACAGATGCTCTCTCACGCTCACTTGAGCAGGGTCACTTAACCATTCAAGTGGCATATCCACTGACCGGCAATCTCTCCACACAAATAACACTAGCTACAACCAATAACTACACATATCTACCCAGGGGCGTAGCACAAGATCCCGGGCCCTATGCATAGGCAGTCCTGATGGGCCCCCATGTTCCTCAACATAAAATATATTCCAGACTTTTCAAGGGCCCTCTCTCCCCTTGGGGCCCTGGTAATCAGCACTGGTTTTACCCCCAGTCCGACGCCCCTGTATCTACCTGTGTAACCATGACCCCTTCACTCTCAACCCCAGAACACCACAATAATGGATATTAAAAAAAATGGAAAGAAACTCAAATTTGTGTGATTCCGTGTTTATTTATTTTTTTAAAAGGCAGCGGCTATGTGCACTAAGTGTAAAAAAAGCAACAAAAAGTACTTTCTTTGCACTGTGTAAAATAGTTGTTAGATGCCATTTATATTTAGTGCAAATAGTGTCAGATATTATTTGCACCTCAGTGTACTGTAGTATATTATAAAACAGCATGAAATAACATTCAAATGTCAATGATTATATTTATTAAAATGGATGCTACTTTATTTAGTGCTCATTAACGCTTGTCCACTTGTCCGGGAAAAGTGGAATTTTTGAAGGGGCAAGTGAAAGAATTTTGCATGCCTGACCAGACAAGTAGCCTAGACTGATTAAAACGCCAATAACAAGAAATAACTAGAGAATCACCAAAATGCGATAATGATTCTCATTTAGTCTAAGTGGCGATTGATAGTAAATAATAATATATAATGTAATGTACTGACTTATATTTATAACATATGATACAGTCAAGCAACATCACATGACCAAGAGTGCTTAATACCAGCATCACGATTAAAAATGTGACACTGATTTCATATGACTTGTTTCAATAAACAATTAATAATAATAATAATAATTAATTAACTCACTTACAATTTAGTCACAATATTGACTGTTTTTGTTCTATTTTAGTAGCGAAAATAGTTCCAAACAAAGATCACAGCAGAACCACAGCACGTCTCACAGCAAAACTCAACCGTGTTTTCATTACTGAACGATTCAGCTTTTGAACAAATCGGTTGAGTCAAAGATTCAATGACGCATTCATAAACAACTGCCACATTCTTGAATGTATCCGCCGTTTGAACGAATCGTTTGAATGAACGACTCAATGACTCGCTCATTAAGAATTTAAAATGAAAGATGAAGCATATATTCAATAAGATTAGGGGAAAATTCCCTTTATAAGGGTAAAAATAACACAAATATGCAGATTTAAATATGTCAAAGCTGATTGAACTCTGATGAGAATATTGCTTCAGAATAAATTTTATTTATAACACAAAAAAAGCACATGAAAAGGCTTAATGTCAAGCCCTGGTTTACACTACTTGTCCCTGTCCCTATCTGAAGACGTTACTGTAGCTCTACCCTGTAATAGACACGCTACTTCCTTGAAAATAAATTCTAGCACAGCGCTACAACCATAATGAAATGAGCCTTCACAATAGATAATGCTTTACAATGAACTCTGTTAGAGAGATACATGGCAATTTTATCTGTTCAATAAAACGCCTTACTCACCTGTTGAATAATAAAAACACCATCTCAGCATTGCTTTTACATTTCAAAACCCTGATTAGTTCTAGCCATTTCCGAAAAAGCCATCCAATGTTGATTCTTGTTTTATTACGAGCTGTCTCTCATTCTCTTTTGCTAGCAGACTCTCATCTGTTCGGCTTTTTTAAACGTGTGAATCCTGGAGGTTGGAGATTTAGCTACTCCATGTCAAGCTTTCTTGTTCATTGTGACAACTAATGTATGCCACTCTCACACCAGACACGCACAAGCCAGTGACATATGTACACAACTTCCCGCTAAAACCCCCCCAGTCGGTCTAAAATATAATTATAATAGACCATTTGTGAGCAGACATCACAGTTATGTCATTTACAGCTGCGTGCACATTATGGTGGTAGAAAAACTGTGGTAACAAGTGGGGGAAATGGGCAAAATCCACAAAATAAGAGAAAAAATGCCTTTTTGTGCCTTTGGATGTCAGAATCTGAATGCAAAAAAAAAAAAAATGGTCTTCATATTTATAAAATAGGTTGTTGAAAGCATTCTGTGAAGCTAAACGCAGATATTTATGGTTGCAAGCCACAGACTGGATTGATGAATAAACCTGAAACCTGCAATGATTAGTCTACTATTAAAGCATGGATTTGATATAAACAATAGGTCTACATAATATTCACATATTTAGTTCATAAGGGTATAATAACTTTACAGTTATAGCATGAAATATTTCAACCTATAACGTTTTATAGGTATCATTTAAACATTTTTAGGCCTCTCACAATTCTGACTTGTCTTGTAATTGTAAGTTTAAGACAGAATATCGAGTTTATATTTTGCAATTCTGATATATCTTCTTAGAATTGTGAGATATACACTTGGAAATGCAATAAAATTGTGAGATATGAACTCTAATCTTTTTGTTTTATGCATGCTACTGCAGAACTGTAATTTTCTTCCACCAGGTAGGCTCCGCCCACAAAACACATCATAGATGTTTGTAAATGCCCAAATGGTCTATAGGCTTCCCATAGTGAATAAAGACAACACATTTTTGAAGAAGGATTGCTGATGTATTGACTCAAATTAAAAAATTAATTTTGAAAAAAAAAAAAAAAAAAAAAAAAAAAACTAGTGTGTACCTTTAATTTTTATTTAAAATAAACACCTCTCTGTGCTGATATGCTAATTCTGTCAGGCGGTTTTCTCTGGCTCAATCAGACGACAGTAGGCGGAGTTAGTGTAAATAGCCTCTGCCAACAAGGCGGCCTATTTGCACTTGGTGTAAGTAGACACTCCGCATCAGGAAATAATTATTTAAAACAAAAAAAAAAATCTTAAAGAACATCTCAACATCAGGTTATGGTTTTAAAAACTTTATTTCTCATATTAATCCTTGTAGACAATAATAAAAACAGCACTGTATTTCCACACATAATCCTATGCTTGATAATTATTTGAAAATTCATCTGCTTTTTAAATCTTGAAACAGGTCAAACATAAAAAGGCACATGAGGCTGAGAACACTGAAGGGCTGCGTCGTAATAAATAACCAGACATTCCTATGGCTGTACCTGAACAGACATGTAAACATGGGAGCAATCTCTCGTTGCACAGCACCTAATGTATGCTACACTTCAATAACAGGCACTGGGAGGATATTAATAAGTATAAATATTATAAACATACTTTCAAATGACATTTTTGCATCATTACATATTGTAAATAAGAATATTAAATACATTCAGGTCACAAAACAGTGCTTATGGAGGATGAAAGGAAATGCATGTTAATAGCTGCTTTTCTTGTCAACTAAGAGAATAACAGTTATGTGCTGAATGCCCTGCATCGAAGCTTTTACATACAGGCTCTATTCACATAACATGTAAACAAAGACAAAATATTGTTTGCTTATTAAACTCAGTAATGTAACTTAACTATTGCAGATACATAACTAATAATAATTCTAGCCAAAAAAGTAACCCTCACAAAAATCACTGACCCGTTTCTACTTAGCTTTGCATTACTAATTTATCAAATAACACTGCAATATAATGAAGAAATTAAAACAAAGAGATACAAATAAACTATAGGTAAAGAATAAGAAAAACCAACGCCACACACACACACACACACACACACGATGAACAGCCTTAGGTTTATATTGGCAAATTCTCTCACTCTACTCCACTTCCATGGCGGACACCTCGTGCTCGTTCTCGTTCTCTGGTTTGTCAGGGAGGTCAGTGTGTGGATCTGGATCTGGATCTGCGGGCTTCTTCTCTTCTGTGTGCTGCTCTCCAGCTTCTGCATTCACATGCCCTGGACTGGCTGCTTTACCCTCTGATGAACAAACCAAACCAGTGCTTGTTGATTGGAGGCATATCATTGATTTTAAAATGTATGGTTTTAAAATAATCTATATAAACCTAACATTCACAAATCAAAGCTTCTAAGTCCACCCTGGTTGAGAAACCATGGTTATGACAACAAAACCACAGAGAAGAGAAGTTAAATTACACATTTTTAGCGCATGAAAAAAAAAGAAAAAAAAAAAAGAGAACATATTAGTTTAAAAGTTTGTGGAAATATTTTTATAATTAAAAAAAAATTATTACTAATATTTCTGTGATGTCAAAGCTGAATTTTCAGCATCATTACTCCAGTCTTCAGTGTCACATGATCCTTCAGAAATCATTAAAAAAAATGTTTCTTGAGCAGCAAATCATCATATCATATTATCAAAGTTGAAAATAGTTGTGCTGCTTCATATTTTAGATTCTTTAATGAAAGTTTAAAACAAAAAAATTAACGAATTCTTTCTTAAAAAAATAAAATAATAATTGACCCCCAAACTTTAAAAATCACATTTTTCTGTATTTAATCACGATTAATAAAACTTTACATAAAAGTTAATATATTTTTAAATTGTAATAATTTCATATTTAAATCGCCAAATTAATGTAGAAACAACATGAAACAAATATTTGTAATATACACTACCGTCTTTGTGTCATCTTTTTATGAGTGAAGGCCAGTATCACTGACACCAATACCGCTTCTGGGGTCTATGAAATTTATTTATTTTCTCAATTTTAGCCATTAAATATAGGCATTCAGCATTACAGTATAATTGAAAGCTATCATTTTTTAACATGTATTAGGCTTCAAATAATATAAGGACTTTTAATTTAAGTGAACTTAAAACAATCTTCAGATAAACCCTTTATAATAAATGTCACATTTACCTGCCCTTCAATATATCAAGGGCTCAACTTGTTTCTATTGGCCCAGCCAGACGATTCAGATTTTTACTTTCCGTCAAAATGCACAAAAAAAAAAAAAAAAAGAAGTTTGTTTTTGACCCATGTAACCTTGTAAACAGTGCTTTAAGATTTTTTAAGTAGGTCTAAAAATTGAATAAAAGTTATTAAACACTTTAAACAATTATTAATGAAATATAGATTAATCCTTATTAAAGCTACAAGTTATTCAGTCAAGAGCAGTGAGTGATCTCTTTGTCTTTTGTTTGATTGACTAATAACAGACAGCAGCAGGTTTATTAGGCTGCTGTCACTTTAAGCACATGACGCGGATCTGACACACATCACATTCTCGCAACTCTTTACATTCAAGACTTCATTTAACTCATTTAAGCCTGTGCTTGCGAGGATACTCGATAAAACGGGCATTTCGGCATAATTGTGTGTTTTTGTCTGTTCAAGCGCTGTCTGAAGCGACTTTGTGCACGAGTCGTGTGTGTCACACAGACAGGAGATTCACAGATGCGATTAAAGCATTTGCATGAATAAGAGTGTAACACACACACACGTGTGTGTATACAAAGGCCCTTCTAAAACAAGTAGGGAATAATGAACAGTCAGCCAAATATCCAATTACCAGGAAACTTCGGTCAAACACTCAATGTATCATCAGTCGTCACTTGCCATTGACTGAGCACATAATAACAGAAGAGAGAGCAAGACAGAAGTGTGTGCGCGCGCGCATGTGTGTGTGTGTGTGTGGCAGGTAGAGACACAGGGTAAAGCCCTACTAACTAGGCAGCACTGTGGGGGGGAATACAAGACTCTAAAGCCTTTAATCACCTCACAGATCTGCTCTCAGTACATCAGCAAATGTCCTCTCAGAGGGCACGAGCAGCAGGGACTCGCGCACACACACACACACACAAAACCTGCAGTAAACAAACCCACCCCTTCTAAAATCAAACCCTTTAATACTGTGCATAAGTCCTCACGCCTCTCAGAATATCAGGCGCATCTAAACATCACCTCCTCCTGCTGCTCAGGTGAACTCTGGTGGAGATCTGGTACCTGGGGCAGGTGGAGAGCTAGACAGGTCTGTCTCCATGGCAACAGCAGGGGGGTCTTGGCTCATCTTGGTTTCTGCTGTGAATTCTGGGAGACGTGGGGCCTGGGGACGTGTCTTCCGGGCCGGGTTCAGGAAATAACAGTAGGCACATCTGAATGCTAAAACATTGGCGATAAAAAACAAAAACACTCAACTTATCTGAAATGATCCTTAGACACATGAATATGAAAATAAACATGCAGCTCATTAACAATTTGTGAACCATCAGAGGGGGGATGCATTAGCTCCTGTTTACATTGCAAAAACATCTTACAAGCCCTCTTTATGCTTTAAAGAGCTCAGTGACCAACTGAACAGCGTTTTCTCTGAATCTTACCAATATATTCAAACTCCTCCTTTAGAGCCATGCCATTATGAGACAAACACTGCTGGCATATCAGAGCATATCTGCAATAAAAAGAGAAACATTACTTAAACTGAATAAAGCTTTAAAAATGCTTTGTGTTAGTAGATACATTAAGTCTAAGGATGTAAGAGACCACATGAAGTTAAAATCCACCATATTTACACTGGTCTTATTGTGCACAATTCATCAGTCTACACTAGTGATAGTGATGCTTGTAATCACTACTAATAATTGATTTTTGATAATGATTTTTTTTTTATAACCAACCACCTGCCAAACAATGACTATGTTTACATGTGCAGCAATAATCGGAGTAAGGACTTAAAATCGCAGTAAGATGTTTACATGACACATTCAAAACTCTTCACTCCCGTTTACATGCAATTTTCATTACCGCTCTTCACGTGCTCGGACGTGCACTGATGCCGTGTGTTGTTCAACTCCGTGACATTATTCTGAAGTTTTCCCTCCACTCCAAATCTCAGAACTCATCAACAACTCTGCTGTCTCTCTCTGTCAACTCTCTCTGTCATCTCAAGTCTCTGCTACATATCTTCATCCAGAGACGGTGTGAAGAACGTGATGGCATCGTTATGTTCATCACGGCACCAAATGATATCCAATCCATTATTTATCGGCTTTAAGATAACGGCCAAATTTTCTTATCAGGCCAATAACGATAACATTAAAAATGAACAAATATCAGCCGATACCGATATGGTGGCGATATATCATGCATCCCTAATTAACCAATTCATCATTTGTGCTGTGGAGTATGCGAAAAAAGGCAGTAAAAATAACCACACTAACCATAATCAGAATAATGATAACTGCATGTAAACAGGAGTGAAAAAAATACACTAACTCATTTTTTTGTTATAATTGCCATAAATCAAAAGCAGTCTCTTCAAACGAGCGGATTCAGATTCCCCCCTACAATGATATCATTGTAGGGCAAAGCCCCGCCCACAACCGGTGACTATCTGCCCCATTAGCATAGACACAGCCCTGAGTGAGAAGCATCATTCCATCACTGTCCGACTCTGGTTCGAACAATGTAAGACTGAACACCACTACTGACAATTTCTGAAATTTTCAGTGCGTGAGATTGTCCTGTTTTGTTGTTGCCTGTATGGCGGAGCATGAGCTCTTGAAGCTCCGCCCTCTTCTTGAAAAGGGGCAGGGAGCACCAGCTCATTTGCATTAAAATGGACACAAATGACATTGCTAACCCCTAAAAAAGTGGCAATTTTAACATGCTATAAAAATTATCTGTAGGGTATTTTGAGCTGAAACTTCATATACACACTCTGGGGACATCAGAGACTTATTTTACATCTTGTAAATTGGGGCATAATAGGTCAGAATGTAATTCAGCTAAAATGATCTTTATTCTTTGGGCTTGGCTGAACTGCAGCTGAACTCTGCATTATATAGTCATCTTTCTTTTTCAGAAATCATATCACACCTTGATTCTGCTTAGTGTAAAGATATAAATCATGATTTCAAGACAGACCATTCACCTGTTCTGAGGTCCATCACCCACTAGGTACTCAATGACCCTGTCCATGGCACCTCGCTCTCTGGGGAGGACGGGTCTGGCCAGCGGAGGACCCGGAGGGTGCATTCCTGCGAACACACACACACACGTCAGTGCACACTGCAGACGTGTGGCAGTATCTGTGGCTCAGTGCTGCATGGCCGATGATGAATGATAAGAGGGACAGCTTTAATAACAACGACACTGATATGGACCTCCCTCCTCATCCCCGCTGTGATCCATACTCATAATTAATATAATTTAACATCAAGAGCAATCATAGCGAGAAGACTGGTCATTTCTGCCAGACTTGGCATAGTCAGGAATCCCTGCTGCTTACTCATTTACCAGCATATGGAGACGCCGCAGTGGGCCAAGGTGCTTTTCACTTCCAATTTCTTGCTAAAGGTGTTTGCTTGAACGGGGCCCAGATCTGTTCACACACAGCAAAACTCACGTGCCGAACACAGCAGGGCCTGTGTCACCTGTCAATCACTGCTAACAGGTGTTTGTAGACCGGAGATCAAAAGGGAAAAAGCTATAATATCTATAAAGTTAAAACACAGAATGCTCGTGTAATTTTAGTATTATTTATATACTAATACAGCATTTAATAATATTTTTTATTACCATTTACTTGTTTTAGCTTTAATTTTAAATTAAAATATTATTTGTAATTTCGGTACGTGCATCAGTCAGTATATAACTAAAAATGACATGCACACTTAATAAATGTTATTTTATAATATACATGTTATAAATATTTTTGTTTACACAGCTTTAAGTTACTTTAAATGTTAGTTTCAGTCATTTTAGTACTTTTCATTTAAGTTTTTGTAATATTTATTTCACTTTATTTCAGTTTCATTTTTTAATTATCGAAAATTATTTTAATTGTTTTAATTAACAAGAACACTGGACTCATCAAGGTCTGTTTATTTCTGGTCCAATTCACAAACTCCACATTTCTAAAAACCTCTTCAGCAGAGGTCAAATTTACAGCATATTTTATTATAGTTTCATTTGTTTCTATTAATTTGCAAGGGTTATGTTCATAATTACTGTGCAGTTTGCACTGCTTAGCGCACATACTACTTTAAAACAGTACATGAAACTAAAAACATTTCACATAGCGGTTTGCTACATTGTTGTCACACGACTCATTACAATGCAAGTGATGTCCAGTTATCTTGGAAATAAAAACTGTTATTTTGCCTTTTATTCCAATGTGGTGTAAACATTTCTTAACTTTTGGTGACCCAAACTATGACAGAGGAAGAAAATTAAAGAGGAAATCTAATTAAAGATATTGCAATGTTCAATGCTTTTTTGGCAAATGTAATAGGTCATTTAGCTTTAAAGAAAATCCACAAGCTGTGAACATTATGCACTGCAGAAATAGTATGTATGGTAATATGATATTCAGAACATAAACTAGGGCATATCCCCACAAAAAAAACATGGGTATCGACCACTCATTGGCTTCTGACTATGATTGGTTGTCACTCAATGTTTTGTTACTTTAAAAATGAAATGGATACAGGTCTCCAGGGCCTAAAATTAACACTCGCCAAGCACTAAATGAGAGTTATATATAAAAAAACAAAAAAAATTTAGTGAGTATATGAAACACTGTCTGAATTCTAAATGCATTGTTGTGAGAACATGAACGACACTCGGGACAGTTGATGGGCCAGTGCTGCATCGCCACGAAAGTTTAAATATTTATATTGCTCAAGTGCAAGATGCGAAAGGGAGCTTGTTACGCACGAATACTAAACTGAGCTCTCTTTCACATCTTCTTGCACTTAAGCAGTTTACACAAAATTATGTAAACATAATCCTAGTAAACAGTCGGTTATATATTAAGTGAACGTAAACAGTTGAGAAAGTAAACGCATGTGTAACCGTATCAGTATGTTAGATCCGTGCCTAACATTCCTGCTGCTGCTTGTATTTTTAAATGTTAAAACAAACAACTCTCTCTCTCTCTTTCTCTCTCTCTCTCTCTCTCTCTCCTAACTGAATAACTTTAGTAATAAGGATGTTGAATTTATACAGTGAAGACTATGCTGTGTTATTTTACATTTGCTTAATTAAATTTATGTACCTGAAAACTGTCAGATTTACCTGAAAAAAAAAAAAAAAAAAAAAAAAAAAAACTGAAAAGCACCGTTTATTTCATTTGTATTTTTGTTATATTTAGGGATGCACGAAATATCGGCCACCATATCGGTATCGGACGATATTTGTTCATTTTTAATGTTATCGTTATCGGCCTGATAAGAAAATTTGGCCGTTATATTAAAGCCGATAAATAACGGATTATTTCCTTCAGCTGAGGCACTTCAGATGTGCACTGTTCACCATGATGGTTTGAATTGCTTGAAATATGATTGGAATCACTTCAAAAAAGGAAAATACAGTTCAGTGCAACATGTGCAGCATAAGTCTGTCATATAGGCTACATAAAAATTATTTAAAAAAAAAAAAACAAACAAACAAAAACAATTGTGTGCTTGGGACATGGCTTCTAATGGTGAGACTTGTTTTTGTAATCAGGCTCTCAAATTATATAAAATTTGGATTTATTAAGATTTATCGGCCAACATATCGGTTATCGGCTTTTTAAATATAAAGAATTATCCATATCGGTGCATCCATAGTTATACTGTATTTGTGATTTTGCTTGTAATTTGATTATTTGTTCTTTTATTACTGACTGTTTACTTGTCTATAATAATGTTTCAAATTTATATTAGTTAGGCTAGTAGTTTTAGGGGTGGTATCGAAATTGGAATTGAGAATTGTGTATTTTCACTGGTATCTAAAATGTTGGTGCCATAACTGCCTGTTTTTGCAAAAACAATTTCATGGCTGGTAAAAAATATTTATGGGCGGTACATTTTCTTAAGTCACCGGCAGGTGTGGCATAAAGTTAGTTGTAGGCCCTGCAGGTCTCGGTTGAACCACCATTACCAGCCCATCAGACATTGAGTGAGGACGTGAGACTCACCCATCCCTGGGGAAGGACTGCCAGCTGGGGTCCCAGGCCTCCTGATCAGACCATGTGGTGTTGAGGTAAACAGACCTTTTTCAGGTGGCCCACCCGGGGCAGACAGTGGAGCAGGGGGGACGCCGGGGGCAGTTACAGGACCGGGAGGTGGACGTCCAGCAGGACGAGGGGACACAAGCCTCTGACGCAGCTCTGTGTAGAAAATGACGATTCTGACAGTAAAACGCAAGAAAACTCCCCCTCCCCCCAAATCAAAAAAAAAAAAAAAAAAAAAAAAAAAAACTTTAAAAAAGGTCTTTATTCAGAGGTCATAAAGTGCAAAAACAAAACATTTGATCAGCATCTACGTATATTACGCACCTGGGGCCATATTCACAAAACATTTTATCTTAGCACTAAGAGTTCTCCTAAATGGCAGTAAAAGTTCTTAGTTAAGAGTTTTCTCTTAAAACCTATTCACAAAGCTGCTGAGACCAACTTTTACTAAAGAATAGAGAGAAGTCTTAAGCTAAGAGTAAGGGCGGGGTTGACCTCGTTGCTATGGATGATGTCATCACGCTTCCTAACTATGACCACAGTGATTGGCTGATAGGGGAGGAGTCTCTGTCCATGATCTTAATTATAGAAATATTGTAGAACGAGGTTTCATGTTGCCATATTCAAATAAAGTTTTTAAAAAGTAAGCCAAGTGTCACTAGTTAAACTAGTATATGTTCAGCTAACTGTCAGACTCTTACAAGTCTGCATCTCGAGAGATTGCAGAATTAAAGCGAAAATTATGTTTTATAAACAAAGTTCGTGAGGAGCACGTTGAAATGGTTTATCCAATCAGCGCGAGAGGAGGTATATACACAGCCGAGAGCCGACTCACCTAGTTACCTCGACAGTTTTCTGCATCCCTCCGCCACCCCGTTCCTCACTCTCGATCTGCGATACGGGGCAGAACTCTGGGTTTGGGCTAAATTCCGAGCTTGGAGCCCTCGATCCCCTCGGACAGCACGCCAAATACCTTATTATATTCTTTTACTCTATTCGATCATTTGTAAGTGTGAACTCGTGAAAATAACTGCCACAGGTAATCAGACATTATTCATTTATTTATTAAAGATTTAATTTTGGCGTATGTATTGCATTTATGAAGAAAAGGTTCAGCACCCAAGGCTCTATCGCCTACTTCCTCAATGGTGTACACTGTACAGTGACTTTGGGCGGATTTCTGAGGCGGATTGCGGCAACATCCATTAGGATTGTTTGTGATTTGGTCTTAGTGACTTAGGAGTCCTCTTGACTAACTCCTAACGTTTCACAGATTTAGGAGCTAGTTTTAGTGTTAAAATGCTTTGTGAAATACTCTTAGAGCTAAAGTTCAGGAGTCCTAAAATTACTTTTATTATTAATAATTAAAATTAAAATTATTTTTAAGAGTTTCTCCTAAATTGGCAAGTTAGGAGCTTCTTTTAGCCTTAAGATGTTTTGTGAATACGGCCCCTGATCTCATTCATAGTTTTTTTTTTTTTACCACGTTAACCATAACTCTTAATCTTATATACTCATATATATTTAATGTATGGGAAAAGCCATCACTAATATACTTTCCAGATATAGGGTTTCTAACAAAACAGTTCCTCAAATTAATTTGGTTTCATCATCATGACTCCCAAATTATAACACAGAAACTTTCAGTTGCTGCATGGTTAAAACTATTTTCCCTGCACACTTGGCTTTTCTTTCATCAGTAGGAAAGTTATTACACTTAAAGTTATTTATCTTAATAATGACATGCACATGGGTCAATTGTGATTTCATATTGACTTTAGAGGGGGAAAGGATTCGTTTGCTCACCTTGGCCTTGTCTTGGAGTGGCCGGTGGGCCAATGGGCTGAGCTTCTAACTCCTTCAGAGGAAACAAAACAAAAACATTAATCCACCACATGTGTGCAAATAGATTTATTTGCAGACTTAAGAATAATGTACTTACAAGCTTTTTCTTAGAGTCTGGGTCAAACCGTTCCAAAATCAGCTTGGCGTTTTTGTAGGTTTCAGTTTCCATTACCTGTTCAAGCTGTGTAAGAAAATATTACAAATCACACAACCACATCAAACAGAGATGCCAAATGACTAACAATAAAAACTGAAAACATTTAAGAATTTCAAACAACATTTCAATTTATGACATCAGTCCACGACAAATAAAGGAGCTGATCATTTTTGAGTTCGATTGCAGAAAGAAACCCAGCCCATTTTCTCACCGTCTTCTGTTTGGTTTAATTTTAAAACTCAATTTCAGGGAAAGAGCAAATAGTGCTAATTATTTAACTTTAATGAATAGAATAATTACAAGCCCTACTGCGATAATGGGGAGTGCAAAAATCCATCAGCTGTAATTATTGAAAGTTATTAGACATGACAGTGGATGACAAGCAATTTCTCAGATTTATTTCCTCCCATCACTAAACACTATTAATTTAAAGACAAGTCGTTAGCTAAGCACTTTACCAAGTAAAGTCTTTGTGCCAATTACCCGCTGTCTTCATTGATTTCAGATTATTTATTAAGAGCAAAAATTATCTCTCTCTCACTGACAGCAGAGAGGCGCAATATGATGAAAGCAAAACAGGACGTTGTTGTGCTAACATTAGTATAGGGCTAACTAGCTCGTACGGGAAGAGAGAAGATCTCTGACTGGGTGAAATGACTACCTCATCGCTCATATTAAAAAATCCTGACATTTATGAGAGGGCCTGCACTCGAGCATCTCTTAAGTGCTCTATACAGGTATTAAAACAGACACAAACTAGCCCAAAATTAACTACACACCAGGAAGTGACATTCAAAGAAAGACACTGCTACTGATTACTCACTATTTTCTTTTTCTCTGCTTTCAGATCTTCTAATTTTTCATCTAAGATACAAAAAAATTAAAAGCACAAAAATGAATGCGTAGATATTACTAAAGACCCGTTCACACCAAGGACGATAACTATAATGATAAATATTTAATTCTAAAAATCGTTCTAAACAGGGCTTGACATTCACTTTTTTGCTCACCAGCCTCTGTGGCTAGTGGTTTTCCAAAGTTACTAGCCACTCAGCATTTTCACTGGCCACAATTTTGACATAAAACCTGCCATATAGATATTTTTAATATCTCATAATTTGTCAGCAGGTTTATTAGGCTGCTGTCACTTTAAGACCTGACGCACGGATCCATTATACTGTTACACGTGCGTTTTCTTAACTTTTTACGTTCATTTAAAACATAACTGACTGTGTTTACATGAATACTTGCCAAGACCGGCATTTTGACATTATTTTGTGTATTTGACTGTTTAAGCACAATAAGCAGCGAAAAATAACTCGATTTAGTGCTGAGATGCGGCTTTATGTGCTGCACTTTGGGTGTGAGAACAAAATCTGCGGGAATGAGTAAAATTACGTGCAATACGCTGAAATTCAAGCCCTGTAACAGCAACAATATTCATCCGGAGCAAATTAAGTGAGTGAGTGAGAGGAGGCGGGTTTGTGTGTCACTCGCTGTCGGAGAGATGATAGAGAGAGAAAGAGACGCTCGTATCGTGTGTCTATTCTGAGGAAAATGAGCTTTGGAAGCGTTTCAGCATTTCAGTATCGATGTGTACTGAAAAAAAATCAATATTTCTGACAACACTACATTGCACTAGTTTATTATTTCAGATGCCTTTTTAAAAGACTACAATTGAAAAATGTATATTATATATAAAATTCAACCCGCCAAAAGTGGCTAGCAGGAGTGACTGTTACACGGCACTGCTGAAATACACACGCATTTGGCAGGTGTTAATGTCAAGCCCTGGTTAAGGATAGGAATTGGAATCATGATTTTGGTTCTAAACGTAAAAGAATAGCAGAGAAACGATATCATTGGAATCACTTTCAGAACAATTTTTGAACGCTGATGAACGATAAAATTTTTTTTAAAAAACACTGACAGCCAATCAGAATCCATCCTGCTTTAAGAGCTCAAACATTTAAAGTGGCAGACGTCAAAACTGCAGCACGCTTAGAACAAACAGAACGATATCGTCCGCTGGTATGGACGCTAATATAGTTATCTTTATAGTCATTGTTCTTGTGTGAATGGGCCTTAATACTACGGTGTCATTATTACAGACTGAACTCATAATGAGATCAAATATAAAATTAGGTTCAAATCCAGACTTTGCTATTGGGTTCACAGGGAAATTCTTACTGTTTCTCTCCGTTCTCTTGTCGTATAAAACAATCAGCAGTTTCCTCAGGAGCCAAATTCTGCAGAAAGGAAAATCAACTCGTTTATAGTTTCATTTAAAAGTCATCAACATTAGAAAATGTACACTTTGAATCAAAACCAAATGAACAGAATTTATTACCATTCCTCTCATGGTCTGAACTCAAAGTACTTACAACAGAGGAAATATCAAGAATGGTGACGCCACTATTACTTTTCCTATCGTCTGCTCTGGGATGTACCAGGCGTAGACGACCATACAGGCGATCATGTACAGAAGGACTGAGTACAGCAGCAGTCTGTAAACCCATATCTTCCGCTGCTTTTGGTTCTTCTCTCTGTATTCCTCAAGGGCCTGGATATCCTGAGAGAGATCGTTTAAAAACATGCAATTAGCCTCATTCAAATGGCAAATACTGCTCAGATTTGGAGTATCATTCATATTTAATTACATTTCTGCTTTCCTACTAAAGCATGATTTCTGCAGGTTTTATACAGGGAAATTTAAGACTTTAAGACATTTTTAAGAACAAGTAAAGAAAATTTAAGGAATATATTGAAAGGAACAAAATGTTCTCTAAATGTAAATGTCTTGAGAGAAACACTTCAGAGTTTGACGGAGATATCTATTACTTTTTGACTCATTTTACAAAAAAAAAAATAGTAGCTTGAATGGCTCTGCTCCCAACCACTAGAATATGGAAATATCTTTTACTGTACCTTCTGATCACACGGCACAAAAAGTGATGTTCTTCCTCAGTATTTATTTTTGTCTCAGTCTAAAGATTCTTAAATCAAGATGCATTTACTGAAGATACAAAATGACAAAATATGAAGTCTTGTTTTCTGTGAAATTGATCAACATCAAGCCAGTTCGTGATTAAAACTAGAACAAATATCTGCCAATGGGCTCAGAAAATTATTCTTGTTTTAAGCATAAACTCATTTAATTTTGTTCTATTTTTCAAGACTTTATTTTACATTTGCATCTCAAGTAAATGTATCTTGATTTAAGGATGTTTGTATTTTTGTCCTGTTTTCCAGTACAAATATCTAGAGGAAGATATACATTTTTTTGCAATGCATGCAAAATTTAATGCCTTGACGATGCATTTAAGACATTCTGCTCTGATTTAAGACCTTCATTTGTGTAAGGGTGAATTAAGACTTTGGGGCCGTTTACACAACACCATTTTCAACTAAAAACAGAAAACTGTGTTTTGGCCATTCATTTACACGACAGCTGCGTTTTGGGGACCTGAAAACGCAAGCTTTTGAAAAACGGGTTTCAAAGTGAAGTTTTTGAAAACTATACTGTTATTGTCTCCATGTAATCTACAAAAATGTGAATTTGTGAAAACAGTGCCGTCATGCACATGGATGTTACGTGTTCAGTCAGTAGGCGCGTAGTGTTTCTTTACAAATTGACATCATCTACTGGCCTGGCAGCAGAATAGAGTCATTTTCGCGGATCTGTGTGAACAGGGCTCATTTTGGCAAATTGTTGTCGTGTAAACGTACCCTCTTTAGGACCTACGGAAACCCTGCTTAAGTTTCTTACAAGAAAAAGCACATTGTGTTCCTGTTTTTAAAAATGGTACCTAGTACTGATGAATACCAAGTCAAAAGTTTAAATACATTTCAGTCAAAAACAGGTAATTAATACAACTGTGTATAGACCTGTCACAATCAGGAATTTTGTGCTGACGATTAATTGTCATACAAATAATTGCGATTAACGATTTAATTCCATTTTATGTCACTTACAATGGTTAATCTAATGCATTGTTTTTTAGAACGTGATGATGAAGTATTGTGTTCCAGCCAGGGATATGAGGGTGTTTTCAGCAGGATCAGGTCAAAAAAAAACAACATGCATGACAGCCTAAGGTCACCAAATTACTACAAACTTCAAAATGCCCTGCGGCATACAGTAAGTGTGGAAGGAAGACTTGTCAAAACTTAAATCAAATCTCCATGACCTAAATACCCAAAGCAGAACTTGAGACGCAAAATTAAATTTACCTGAGCACAGATCTTTTCGTGATACAAATTGGGTCAAACATGTTTAGAACAAATCACGTCTCTGGCTTCAAAACAGTAAATGTACAACAAAGTTACTCATATGAAACTCAGCCAAGCACTAAGAAATGCCAAGCGAACAGACCTCTCTCAGTGAGGTAGTACTGCATAACCCCAACCTAAAATATCTAATGACAGTTACACACAGTGCCTGTACTGTTGCAGACATTTGTGTCTGTCTGTAATGTGGTGTTGTCCTTTGAGCCATGACTGAACCTAAAAAAAACCCTCCTGCACTCACTCTAACACCACTTCGAAGTCACCATGAAACCAAAATGGACAGTTCTTATTTTGTTCATGGAATACTGCAGTTTATAAAAAGGAATATAACACGATAAAAAAGATCAAAGCCTTTTTATTAACTATGAAGACAATAAACACACGACTGTGACAATATATGACGTATTAGAGTTCTTCAAGCCTTCTCGGGTATTTTCATAATAATAAAGTTATTAAGTCTGCCTCATTCTGTGATAAGCCACATCAGCTCACAAAAGGAAGTTATTTCAAACACTCG
The DNA here is from genome assembly GCA_039654105.1 of Coreius guichenoti. Classification (NCBI taxonomy): domain Eukaryota; kingdom Metazoa; phylum Chordata; class Actinopteri; order Cypriniformes; family Gobionidae; genus Coreius; species Coreius guichenoti. The sequence continues at coordinate 41,638,620 of CM077172.1, forward strand.
ACTGACGTTATGAAGGGAGCTGATGTTATTAAACGTTGTCTTTTTTGGACAACAGGTTTATGAACGCCTTTACAAGTTTGGCAAGATGTTTGACGCATGTTGCTTTTTCAAATGCACATTATAAGTGACTGAAACTCGCAGTGCTTTCAGAGATGGAGCAGCATTTCCTACTGATCAGAGCCGCTCTTCACTAACTGAGCATATATTTATTGGGGGAAGAAAAAAAAAAAATTCTCACTAAGCCAAATCGCAATTTCGGTTTAAGTTCGATTAATCGTTCAGCCCTATGTCCTCAAACTTTAATCAAAATAACTGCCCCCTCCCTCTTGCTCTGATGATGCGTTTACTGGGGCGAGGGCGGGGCAACCTGTCACTCAGATCATCATCCAACAGCAAACCACAACCATCCAATCAAAAAAGCAGCGCCCTACATTTGTTCTTGTTTGAGAAGCTGTTTCACTCGGATATACGGCACAATAGGGAAGAAAAGACTAGCGAAACTTCCATTATTTAACTGCATAAGGACACCTTCAATGTCAGAAAAGTACAACACGCAGAATGAGGGATGGCAGAAATGGTTGAGACTCATGCAGTTTTATACCTTATCAAGACCCTCCAAGACCTCTACGGTGGATGGCTTGGCCTGTGAAAGGACACACGAGAGTTAGCAACAATAAAGCAAGCTCTCACCAAGAGTAAAACAAACTTGGCAAACTTTATCTTAGTATGCAATATCTTAAAACACACATATTAGTGAGACTTTAAAGCTCTGCAGCATTCAAGACAGACAACAGCAGTACATTTGTGCCATTTATCAAGCCACATTAAAATCAAACAGCAGGCTACATCCTACAAGTCTGAGTGATTGAAGCACATTTACCCTCCACCGAGACACCACAGCGCCCATCTTGTGAGGGCAGTCCTTCTCGCTAAGCTGTTACTCTTGTTACTCCACGCCAAAGCCGGACACCTGTTCACAATAAAGGGAACCGCTTCATTCAACAATAACAATATTTAAGTTACAAACAAGATCATGATAGACGTTTTCCACTTGAGGTGATATGAGAATTAGAAAAATTAGACTCAGAAGGCTTTCATTACAAATATTTGGACATTTAAGTCACACTTACGAATGTATTAGGGCTGTCACGATTCTGCGACTTCAAAATAAAAGTTTAAACCCTCACTCTGAGTTTGCATGTTTTGATGTCTACATAATCTTGTTCAAGAAATTACATTATTAATAATCGTAAAGAAGTGGCCAAATATTAAAGATTAAGTAAACATTTGAATTAAATGTCATTTGTCCAATAATAAACAAGGATTTGATCTGCTGTAAAGTGTAACAATCACCAGGCCACTGGCACTGCAGGCATTTGTTATAGTAAGTAATGTACATAAGATTATTGTTTATATTATGTAAATTATATGATGCAATTTAACAGTGTTGTTCTATAAAACCACATGATTACTTGCTTTTGATACTTTATTTGAACCAAATTTTTTTTTTTTTTTAGGGATGTGCCAATCCGATACTCAGTATCTGCTCCAATACCGCCATTATTTGCCGGATCGGGTATCGGTCAGACAGGACCGATCCAAATCTGATACTGTGCGAATAATATTCTGTTATTGTTAAGCCCCAGTGCCCCACAAAAGGCACAAAAACATTATAAAGCATCATCAATGCTTCGTGCACTATATTAAGTGTTCTGAATCCATTCCATAGTTTAATGTGAGGTACAGATATTATATATTATATATTAAAGTTCACGTGAACGCTTCCCTCCGCTGCGTCTGTCAGTCATTCTCCATTCAGCTTTCAAACTGTGTGTCGCGTTCGGTTACGACAGTCAACACGATTAAACTCTCTCCAAGATGATTCAATGTTCCTGTTATTACGCTTGATCTGTAGATAACGGTTTATGGTTTCGCATTAAAATAACTTTATCTGGCTGGAGTTTATTGCGGTTTCTAAATCGTGTTACTTTCTACCGGGTGTCTGTTAGATCACAACACTGGACTAGAGACTGTATTGTTCTCAAGGCTCAATTAAATATTGCATAGATAGATACACTAACACTACGCATCGATATATCTTCCCTTTATGTTTTGAACTTTTCAATGCGGAGCGCTGCGCGCTGTGACTCCATGTTGCTTCAAGAGCATCATCCTGTGCACGGGATGTGCATAAGCGCTTTGTGCTGCTCTGTATTGGAGCCTTTTGTATTTTAATACTTTTGCACAATGAAAGATTAATAGCCTTTATTGTTCTGCCCTATCTATAATATGTTGCTGCCTCATTAAAAAAGCTGCGCTATACATTTAAAATAAATGTCCTTTAATTTCTTAGTATATAGGCCCTATTTCTATAAATATATTTACTTGTTTTTCATGAATGTATTTTACAACAACGTGTAACATTTTACCAGATTTAGTGCTACACTTATTCACTTTTATTTGTTCCCCACTAAATGTTTTTTTTTTTTTTTTTCACTAAATGTTTATATTTTATACAATTATTGTGCACTCATGATTTTTCTGGAGTAACTTTTGCTGCTGAATTATCCACTAATCTAGTTTATCCACCATCTAGTTTATAGTAGTATTTTTGTCAGATTGTGATTTATATGTATTTTTAATTTGTTGTTTTTCTTTATAATGAAGTTGTCTGTATTTAGTAGATTGTGTTTAACACACAAAAGATTGATTATCAGTTCAACACACTGAGGTATAGAAATTCTACATAGAATTTTTAAACAAAACTGCACTGGTATCGGTCCGGTATCGGTATCGGCCAATACTCAGAATTTTGGGTATCGGATCGGATCTGAGAAAAATGGTATCGGTGCATTCCTAATTTTTTTTTTTTTTTTTTTTTTTTTTTTTTTGCTTAGGTCTTTTTATTACCACAAAAAAATCTGATGACTCGATTAATCATCAAAATAATCGACCAATTACTCGATTATCAAAATAATCGTTAGTGACAGCCCTAGTATGAATTTTGCTGCATTAGGTAAAAAGGATGAAGCAAGTTACATATTCAAACAAATGCTACTTGAGTTTTTCTCAGAATCAACTTCACTTTTCTGATCCATTTGATTTTTAATGCATGTTTGAAGTAGGGCTGGAACGACACTTTGTGTGGATTGCGTTGATTCGTCGCACTGTTTATGTTCATAATCGTTCGATTATTTTTCCGGTTAATCAAATAATCGACCAGAAAAAAAAAAAAAAATTAGTTTCAGCTAGGGGTGGGCGAGCTGACCGTAATCGATTTTGAAGACGTCCACGATATACTTTAAGCGAATCGTAGAGATTATGATCTTTTATTTTCTCGCAATAATGTTAAAATACAGCAATGACTGCCTACTAGATGGCTGTGCTGACTGGCAAAATTATATTGTGTCTCTATTATGTGCCTTTCATTCGTGGTGACACATTTAAGAAACAATTCAACAGCAGTAGGGCTGTGTGATGAATCAAATTTTAATTTCCGTTTTGATTTTGGCTTCCGACGATTATGAAAACATAAGATAAAATGATCATTGTGCCGCATGCCGTTCCTTTCCTTTAAAGTGGACAGAGCAGAACACGTATGGCAAGCCGTTTTGACTTTTATTCATTCCCAGGATATGAATTAGTGATAAAGAATTAAATTTTCACTAGTTAAAACGCTAATTCTTAATATCAGGAATTACATTTTCACTAGTAAAAATGTTAATTCTTGACAAACAATGATGTCATAACTTGCAGAAATCAAATTCTTGATATTAGAAATTGTATTTTTACTAGTGAAATGTCACCATAGGCTGCCATTCAAATTCAATTGCTGATATCAAGAATTCATTTCTTACTAGTTGACATTACACTTTCACATCAGAAATACAATTCTCACTAGAAAAAAAACTATTTTTGATATCAATAATTATGTGATTACTAGTGCAAATGTCTATTCTTGATATCAACAATTAAATTGCTACTAGTAAATTCATTTGATATCAATAATTCGATTGTCACTAGTGACGATGTTAATTTCTGATATCATGAATGTGATTGTTACTAGTAAGAAAGCCATATCTGAAATTACTCTCCTAAATACAGATATCAGAAATAACAAATATAACATGTTGAAAAACATTTATAGATAAAGATTAACATTTCAACTAGTGAACATTGAATTCTTGATATCAGGAATTTATATTTTTACTAGTAACAAAGTAATTATTGATATCAAAAATTATGATTTTTACTAGTGAGAATTGTATTTCTGATGTGAAATTGAAATTTCAACTAGTAAGAAATCAAATCTTGATAACTGAGTTTGAATGGCAGCCTATGGTGACGTTTCACTAGTGAAAATACAATTACAGATATCATTTGATTTTTAATGCATGTTTGAAGTAGGGCTGGAACGACACGTAAATTAGGCGATTTGTGTGGATTGCATCTATTTGTAGAACTGTTAATGTTCAAAATTAGATTAGCTATTCAATTAAACGTAAAATAAACAATAGATTAATCAACTGAAAAAATAATCGTACCTTGCAGCGCTAGTTTGAAGTCAGTTCTCCTCAAGATCCTATCAGAGAAGAGTCCTATCAAAGCAACACAGGTGTAGACAATCACATTTACTATCAACACTAGTGTTTGTAGTGTTATGTTTTATCATTTTTAACCAAACAAACTTTTTTTTTACTGCTTTTACATTTTGTTTTGTGATGCAATGGCTTTCACAAATTGTGGTTTAAATGCACACACACTTTATGAAGCCACTGGATCTGGCACAAGCAGGGTTAGATGCTCAGTGATATCAGATATCACCACAGCTCACACAAAATCTGGAGGCTCTGGAAAGTAACAAGACACTCCTCTATTTTAAACTGCAGAGTCCTCAAGGGCCCTCAATCGCACAGACAGTAAAGAGTGCAAGAATCAGAGCTGATAGACCCATGAAAGTCGCTTTGTTTATGACTTCATTCAGCCTCAGCCTTCAGAGGAACTTCAGGAAAAGTCAAGTCGATTGTGACGCTTTAATTCGCACTTGATACAATGCTAAACGTACTAATCACATTTAAAGCGATGTTTTTATGAGATATCAAAGAATAAACTCGCCGACTTCGTTAAACTAGAACAGCAGGAATAGTTTATTAAAGAAGAATCACTACTGATAGAGCAGACATGATTAGACGACATTTTGTGTTCTCTTTCATACACGCACTGCTACGCAGCTTTTATGCGCATAACCACTCCTAAAACCAAACATAATTTAGGACGCCTTACCCGTGAACACGAAATCCAGTAGTGACCTGCGTTATTATTCCTCTACTTCAGCGGCAGACGTCATCAAACTGCTCCCACAAGCCCACGCGCCCCGGACTTCCTCTCCTTCAACGCTCCGTGTCACGTGATCAAACACTTGCGTTCTCTCAAAGCGCGGGAAAATCGAATGGACTTCACGCCGTGCTTCCGGGAAGTTCACGACACAACGAAAGCAAAGGATTTATTGCAAAAAATAAACGTGTTTTACGTCTATTATGTATTTTGATAGAGCTAATAATACAAAATACGAAATAAAAATATTCAAAAACCTGCTGTTATTGTATTTGTAGACAATACATTGTGGGAAAAAAATGAATTAAACGCTGTAAAAGGGATGTTTATAGAAATGTTGCATTCAACATGCTTTTTTATTCTAAAAAACTAAGACATTAAAATTATTGTATAATCAATTCACAAATATCATTAAATAAATATACAAATAATGTCATCAGTAACACATCAAAAAATGTATTTAAAAAAAAATTCGGATAGAATATATATACACGGTTTATATATTTATATGTTATTTTATTTTATATTTGATATTTTGATTTAATATTTTGATTATTCAATTTCTGTACCTGAAAACTACTGTTAGATGCCTGAAAAACCCAAAAGGCACTGTTTATTTTATATGCATCTTTGCTCTGTTGTATGTATTTGTGCTGTTGCTTGTAGTTTGATTATTTGTTCTTATTTTCTTTATTTTTATTTGACAGTTGTCCTAATTTCCCTGAACATAGAAACAGTACCATGAGTAATTTGAACCGTAACACCCCTAAAATTCAAACCGAACTACAAGCTTTTTAAGATTTTAAGGACCATAAAATGTTTGTCCAATCATTTAATTCGGTCCGAATGCAATGATATGATGTCCTACCTGCCTGTCAACACATGCTGCATGGTTAACTAATACATGCTGGTGCTTTCATGCTATTAAGGGTGAAGGTTATTAGAACATGTTGCTAATACTTATTGATATTCTACCGCAGGCTTTCTGCCCTACATTATGTAGCAATTTATTATTCTAATTATTGTCATATTGGCTGTTACTAGTCCACATAAAATGGCAGTGAGGGACACCCTGTTTATGGGTTCAAATCTTACAATGAAAGCGGTGACTGTTTATGGAGTCTCTAATTTATATGGCTTATTTTTATATCAGGCTACTTTCTGAAGAAAGGTCGAACTTGAAAGGTCTGCATGAGGTGGTAAAACATACAGTGCAAATGTAGTGAGCTATATGATTATTTTTTATGTATGATAATATAGCCATTACTAGCCAAAGGTTTGTCAATTCCATTCATTGCAATTGCATAACCTGCATAAAATTGATAGCCTGCAATTACAGAACATGAAGAAATTGTTTAGCTAAACCTTTAAATTTAGTTTTGTTAGTGTAACCTAATATATATATATATATATATAACCAGACTACAGTTACTTTTTTATTGATTACAGGATTATATGTTATTCTCAATGGCAGTCAAATGTTCATAATTCATTGATTCTCCCTACTACTTCATTTATCTTTTATATTGTCCTTTTTGCTTGTATACATTCAGAAGCTCTTCAGGGTTTGTGGAATTACACACACAGACCAGCCACTAGTCATGTGACTATCACTGAAGACTGAGACACAATTGATCACTGGATTTACAGAAATCATTTCACTTTCTCAACATTGCAACACTGCATCTAATCAACTCCTGATTAACACATTAATTATTATCTGAATGATCACTCAGTTATTTAACCTTGTATTAATGTCTCTGGAAGGCCTTTGTTTTTCAAAAACATTCAAATGTATTTCATATTTACATACAATGCATCTGAAATTTCTTTGACCTAATATATTTACGCGAAGAACCCCCTGAGATATTAATTTAAGTAAGTTAGGTCAATAATAAAATTATGTCAATAAAAATAATAATAAATAATACAATTAAGTTCACAGTTCTCTGATGTTGGGTAATAGTCACATGAGATGCAGGCAAACAAATAAAATATTTCTTAATCTTTTTAGTAGTGTTTTATTTTTATTGTTTTTATTTTAAAATTATTTATTTTAATTGAACAAATGTATGATTTAATTACTTAATAGCTTTTTATTAAACTCACAAATCCCTGTAGTTCCATCATGAACCCCAATCTGGGAAACCCAGAAGTAATATAATATTTTAATGCACTTCATGTTGTTGATAACAAACAATGAAATATATTTTCTTTCTCTTTGTATTTTTATATCAATATGGTACAAGATTTTTCTTCTGAAATCAATGTGATGAGTTAGGTCAAAAGTAATCTAAAAGTAATCCAAAAGTAGTCAGATTATATTACCTTAAATATAATGGATTACGTTACTAACTACAACTTTTGTCATGTAATTTGTAATCAGTAACCGACTACAATTTGTAAGTAATCTACCCAGCTCTGTATATATCTATATATATAGTATATCTCATGGTCTCATTGATTCGTGCAATATCCCAGTTATTATTTTGTAATTAATTCAATTAAAATAATCTGTTAAATTAATCTGGCTTGTAATATAAAGCTATTTTATCCCATGCAGCACTTTGTATTTAAATGTTTAATTATCATTAGTTGGGCATTATAAGACCATTGCAAGACTGTTAAAAAGAAGAGCAAAGCGAAAACTGTCAATGCTTCATATGGTTGGTGCCGTGTTTTAGGGATCTGATGAAATGGAGAAAGGATGGGGCATTGAGCATGATTTCTGAGTGTTAGAACGACCACACTGCCTCAGCTGGAACACTGAAGATCAGCACCACGGACAGCAACAGTATTTATACATGCATAACTCTCACAACAGGGCCAG
>CM077172.1:41651783-41811783 GCA_039654105.1 Coreius guichenoti
TATACGTTAATAATTTCGGGTGGCAGTCAAAATTTTGGTTTAATACAAACGTGACACGTGTTATGGCAAAATATCTCACCATTTGATCTGTACAAGTGCTATTTTGTTATTTTTAAAAATGTGGTTTTATATGAGGCAGAATTGCGCACAGTGACAAAAAATATGTATGCAGACAGAAATGCATGAGCAATTTGTCTGAAGTTTGGGGTTGTGTGGATAATCCCATTATATTGTGAGTGAAGAGTCTCTACTGGGAGTATTATGGAAATATCGGTTGGGATTTAATGAGACTGCTCGCATCAGCGGAACATCTCTGAGAGAAAAGCCTACCCAGGCCGGCCAACCTTCCAATAAGAAGATTGGAAATAGGACTCGGTGGAAAGGGGATCTTTTTTTTCCTTCTTTTTTTTTTTAAATAAAAAAAAAATTCTCAGGTAACGAATACCACGTTTAATACTGTACAATCTACACACCAAGAACAATGCGAAATGCTCAAGGTCTTTTATCTATCTTGTCTAATGACTTCCCACAGCGGGTTGTTATGCTTTGACAGCGAGTCTCAGAACGGGAACTTTCTTACATTTCCACATTCAAAGGAGGTCCATCAAGGTACATGATTGGCAATTTTCGTCATAATCTTCACATTATTAACAGCAGAATTGACATTGTAGCAGTAGTGCAGATTTTATGCGACACACTCCTAGATCAGGGAGAGTCCCTCGAGCAGCAACACTTTCAGAATAGCATCATTATCTCGCGCCTGGTCCCTTAACCGATGCTAAAGTGGCACAACCAGTGTATATATTCTCTTTACTGCACGATGTGGTCCAATCTAATAACAAATAATATTTGCATATACACTCTTAAAAATAAAGGTTCTTTATTGGTACCGGTGGTTCCATTCCACAAATGGTTCTTTATAGTGGAAAGGGTTCTTCAGATTTTTAGAATGTTCTAAAACAAGGTTCTTTTAAGAACTGTTGACTGAAGGTTCTTTGGGGAACCGAAAATGTTTCTTCTATGGCATTGATGCCAAAACACCAATTTGGAACCTTTATTTTTAAGAGTGTACAGTTATAATAATAATAAACGAGAAGTAAAATTAAATGTTAGTGTGAATTTGCTCATTATTATATGTTGTAATACAGTGTGTTGTAACAAGGCCTTCAGTATCCTTAACAGCTTATTTTAAATATATCTTTATAATTCTGAGCGTTATAGGCCTTATTGGAATGGAAATGCTGTCCCTTAATTTAAAAATAATAATAATAATAATAATTGCATGTGCTTCAAATAAAAGAGTGTATGCCAGCACTAAGCTATCTATTGAGCGCGCTTTCTTCTCTCTGGTCCGGTGAGGGCACCGCAGTTTTGCTGAGAACCGCCGCCGAGTATGGCAAAAATCCGCTCTCGGACCTCTGCCCGCTCGCCGTGCAGGTGAAATCAGAGCTGGTGCTCCTGGAGCTCAGGGCGCTGGCAGCCTGACTGCTGTGGCAGCTGAGACACGAGCACGGCCCCGCGGCCGAAGGCGCGCTGACCGCCGCAGCAGCCGCCGCCGCCGCCGCCGCAGCCGCTGATGCCGCCGCGGAGCTGTTCAGACCTGCGGGAGACTGGTATAGTCCTGGGTGTCGGAAACTACACAACAGCTCCGGGCGCGAATATGGATGAGAAAGCGCACGGAAAGTATCAAGGGGACGAATAGAGGTAGCAAAAGGTGAAGAAGCGGCTCCTGAGGCGGCTGCCGCAGCAGCTGCTGCCGTGACACCGACATGGGGGTAATAGTGTAGTGGCATGTGGGAATGAAAAGGGTAAGGCAGACTTCCGGTGGCGGCCGCATGCGTCATCATATAGGTGTAGAAGCTGGGATCGGCGGGATGTGGCCAGGACATGGCGAGCCGCTGCCGCTTGTCCTTCATTCGTCGATTCTGAAACCACACCTACACAGAAACACACAGGTAACAATTAGGAATGAGCAGAAGCGAGAGCAAAACAATTAAGCACTGCAGTTAAAGTGGTAAAAACAACCTCTACGCATTTAAAATAAAAATTGCAGAGCTATTTGGCTTGGGAAAAGTTGTGGCATTTGAATAATTTTGTAAATGTAACCCCTATTGTTAAGATGAAAAGAGGCATGTTTCTGCATCAGACAAAATAAAATCCATTATCCTTTTACGCACAGTCTAATGTGTGTTTAACAGTGTATGAGAATTAATCATTATTTTAGAATGAGAACGCGGACATATGTGTTTTTGTTTGTGCATTATTCTACTCCTGAATCTCTGTGCTAGAGGCTATAAAATATATTTTATGATCATTATGAATTAGCAGGAACATATTCTACTATTTGCTCTGGAAGAGGTAAACAAAATCAGACCAATACCTTTATTGTCGTTTCGGGTAAATTTAACGCTGCGGCCAATTCACATCTTCTGGGTCTTGAGACGTAGTTTTCCCTGTAAAATTCTTTCTCCAATCTTCCAATCTGTTCTCGGGTAAACGCAGTCCGATACCTCCTCACTTGGTCCGAGCTCGAGTTGCTGGAGTTACCGATGGAATTACCGTTGAGATTCGAGAGAGACGATGAACTATTGGAGGCTCCTGAATTACTGTCCGAAAAACCTATAAATAAAAGACAAACGTATACATTTTTTTTTCTTTTATCACGAGAATTTGTATAATCTATAAAACATATATAATCTGTGATGTGTTTATAAAATGCAGCTATTCAATTCAACGGGAACTTATTGGGATTGCATTTAACTTTATTTGCCAGAGAAGCGCGCACTATTTTATAAACCAAAAATAGACAATTCAAATACATTAATTTAACACTGCAAAATGTATACTGTCCACATAATGCAATCACAGATAATTGAATTCTTTACAGGCAACGAAAAATGCTACACTGAAAAATAAAGGTTCCAAACTGGCATCGATGGTTCCATTTAGAATCTTGAAATCTTTGCATTGCAGAAATGTTCTTTATAGTGGAAAATGTTCTTTAGATTATTAAAAGGTTCTTCACAGTAAGAAAAAAAGGTTCTGTTCACTGAAAGGGAACACAAAATGCTTCTTCTAAAACACCCTTTGCTGCCTTTATTTTTAAGAGTGTATGAATAAAATATAAAAATATAAATCAAATGGAATCTAAAGCAAATCCCTTCAAAACTATGTGATGCCCACTCAAATGAGCATTCGAACAAATGCGTGAACCACAAGCCCAAAGTTTGCACGCAGATTGTTTACCTTTGCTATTGTTTTCCTTGTGTTGGCTGATGCTGCCCGGTGAGCGATGAGACGGGCAACCCACTTCCACATCGCTGTTCATATCGGAGTCAGGAGAAACTTCAGGATACAGGTTCATTTTCTTCCTGCTTTCGGAGGACGACACTTCTGTGGACGAGGTATTGTCGCCGTGGTGGTTTCCAAATAAGCTGTCTATCTCGAACTTGCCTTTGGTGGGAATATCCCCGAGACCGCCATGCAGCGAGGCGGAAGTTATTCTCGGGCTGAGGCGACCTGCATGCTGAGAATTTTCCAGGGCCTCGAGCACCGCGTTCCCGGCCGAGTCGGAGAGGTTGGAGAGCCTCTTTCCCGCCACTGGACTGTGTAGTCCCCTCTCCATCAGAATCATTTCTTTTCTTATCCTCTCCATCATGAAGTCGTGCAGAAAAAATCAAAATCCAAAGTCCCAGGGCTGGTGCTCCGATGACTGGTGGCGGATCTAATCCGCATTCAGCTCAGCTGCCGCCTCTAAATAATATAACACCTTTATGAGCTGGAAGCAAAAAACAGAGGAATGCCAGTGCGGGCAACGAATGACTGCTCAAAATGACCCGCGCATCCTCTCTGGTCCAGAAAGTCATTCATCAAAAAGTGGTTTGCGCCTTCGTCGTTAAAGGTGCGCGTGACGCGGTTCGAATGATCATTTATTGTAACAGGTTTATAAGCAAATAAATAGGAGAGAGACTGTCATCTGGCCCTTGATCGGCCAGACGCGTATATCCAGGTGGAGAGAGAGAGGAGAAGTGAGGAGAGCAGCTTCTGATCGGACTCTGTTTTAGATGGCTCCTGGGGTTGGCCTCTGGGGTGAAATTGACAGTCTGATTAATAAAATGAGCGCGGCAACATTTCCCTCTTCATTTAGGAATATCATTATGCTTTGATTCTCTATTGTTCCTTCCTTCTGTTCTGGCTCTCCCACTCTCCCTCTCTCTCTCTCTCTCTCTCTCTCTCTCTCTCTCTCTCTCTCTCTCTCTCTGAGCTCTTGTTTCTTTTTTCTTCCTCTGTCGATTATTTCACAACAGACGTTTTCGAATGAGAGGCATTAGTTAAAGATTTTTGCATCCAATTAGAAGATCCCGTTGCGAATATGGTTGTTCGTTACAAAATAACGACACGGACACATTCAATTTTGTGGCATTATTTAAACGCTGCGGTTTTCTTACATCCTATATTTGTTGGGGATTGCAAATCTCATCTATATTATTACATACCATTTTTGAATCATTTATTTGGTAAAATTATTTATTATTTTCATATTGGTAGACGTTTTCGAGCCGTTCTTGTTTAATGCCTCTATGCTGAAATTACACTATTTTCAAATGTGAAATGATAGATCCTCATTTACCACAAATGCTGTAAAATTGACAAATGATTTCGTTTATTAAACCCATGTTTAAAATTCATGCATTGAAAAGTATGTACGAAGCGAAAAAAAAAAACATTTTAATTATTTTGTATATATTGGGAAATGGACTAATCTTTATTGTTTATTGCTACATAATTATAATATGCGGATCTGTATAGGGATTATAATTATGATCAATGCCAATCTAGATCATGCAAATAAATCTGGGTAACACTTTATTTTACAATGTCATTGTTACATACGTGTAGTAATAAGGTAACACTTTATTTTACAGTGTCCTTGTTACATATGTTACATGTACTTACTGTAGTATTAACAGTAAATTATGCATAATTACATGCAACTAAACCCTAATCCTACCCTAACCCTATAGTAAGTACATGTAGTTAATTAATATTACTCAGTACTTAAATATATAATTACACTGTAACAATGACACCTTAAAATAAAGTGTAATCAATAATTATAAATTATGCATAATTACATGCAACTAAACCAAATCCTAATCCTAACCCTATAGTAAATACATGTAGTTAGGCCTAACTAATATGACTCAGTACTTAAATGTATAATTACAGTGTAACAAAGCCACCTTAAAATAAAGTGTAACCTAAATCTGATATGCAAAAGGGTAGGCTATTTCACTTTATACCGTTGCTCACAATATGTCACAATATCTCTCAAACGCTGTAAAATAGGTAAGAATTAATACGTTTTAATATGTGATCCTTTCAAATCAAGTGTTAATGTGGGGGCGTGAGCGGCTCTTTAAGGCGAGGTTAAGCTATCCACTTCAAGCAGAGAGAGAGAGAGAGAGAGAGAGAGAGAGAGAGAGAGAGAGAGAGAGAGAGAGAGAGAGAGAGAGAGAGAGAGAGAGAGAGAGACGCGCTAAACTGTTTTCGCGTCCTCTGGCGCCCTCGCCAGTTTTTCATCAGATAATACAACAGCTTGAATTCAGTGAGCGATCATCAACCCACCTTCCCACTTCAAATAGCTCTTTAACCACGTACAGTTCTTACCCAGTTACTTCATTTATTGTAACCTATTAATAATTTATCAACTGTGACATCGGTAGAAACTAATGACATGTTCAGATCATTGTTAAAAAAAATATCTGTTGTGAAAAATAATGCCTTTAACACCACATATGATCACTAATACGTATATCGCGTAATCTCTGCTAGACGCAAATCGTTACAGCGCGTGAAAACGTTCGTCAATTAGAGCCTATCTATCTGAGCCTCTGATCCATTTTGTTCAGAGACAAGCTGAAATTAGCAGAAGGGACACAAAATAGGGCACACCTTATGAAAAAAAATTGCTTTTCACTATTCGCATAGTGTATGATTGCAGAAAAAATATATATGTTTGTATCGAACATTTATGGAGCAACAGATTTAGTGTGAAAATAAATCATAAAAGTGGTTAAAAGGTGGGGGGCTTTTACCCCACAGACACACGGGGCAAAAGACACATTATTTATACAAATACTTTAGCTGAAATAATATGTTTTTAATAACGTCTAAGTTAATACTTGTTCGAAATAATCACTTTAGCAAAGTTTGCACTATTTTCTGTTTATTTTGATAAATAAAAGAATTCATTTTTGTTCAATGTCATTAAAATATGTTAATATAAAAATATATTTAAAAAATACAGAAACAAAATGATTTTTAAAAAGCAATGAAGGAGATCCCATAATAATTTAATATAGATTTACAGTAGTAACATTAAATCATATTATATTATATGCTATGATTAAGAGGCCTATCATATTTTTGAATATGGTTTCATCATAAATATGGTGATTATCTCTAAGGTGGACATCCAACTTAATATATGATATTTCCCATCTGAATCTGTCATGTCAACAAATGGAAAAGTCAGCCAGATGTTTATTATCATGTTAATTATTGTGCCTTTTACAACAAATACCATACTTTTACATATTTTTCCATTATTAAAAAAACTGTTGCTTTACTTACCTTGAACAAAACTGAAAATCATTAAGACCTTTATCTTAAAATATATTCTATAATTTTAGCTGTTCTCATTTGCTACGTGTAAAAAAAAACAAAAACAAAAAAAACATCAAATATTAGATCAAATTAGTACAGAATCAACTTGCTGCCCGTGATGGCGTCAAGGATCACCCAAATTTCCACGTGCATCAAAGTGCTGTGGCAATTTTTTGTGCCATCTAGTGGTTTAGAGGAAAATAAAATCATTTATCCGGTGAGCCTTCACTACTGTAAAACCTATAGGCCTACTCAATCTACAAAAAGTGTTTGACAGAAACAAAATCGCCTAGCATCTTGCTTGCTCTCCCTGTTAAGGACACAAATAATTCTAGATTTTAATGTAATTTTTTAATTGCTATTTCAAAGGTATTATAGCCTACTGGAGAGTAAAAAAGTATTATGCACCGATTTTCACTGTTATAAACTGACGAGGTTTCAGAGAAGGGCAGGTCAGTCTGATCAGTTGTAAAGAAAATATTGAAAGCCAGTGGTGAGGATTCTGAGACCTCAGACAACGAAAACTTTTATGTTGTTTGTATGGAGCAATCTGGCAGCTCAAAGCCAAAGGAAGTGTGGGTAAAATGTTCCCTATTCTGTCTCTGGGCTCACCAAGCCTACACTATAGGGTTAAAAACATTGATTTTTCACCATTGTGTCTCTAATTTAGAGAATATTCACAAATAAACACAAAGACTCACACACATCGACAGTGTTTTTTGTTAGACATACATGTTATTTACACAGGTACACTGGAGTCGAGTGTTCATTAAGAATAAATACCATTAAGGAAGTTTGTTCTAGTATATTACTTTACACACATACTCCTGAGTTAGACAGAAAGTGGATATGAGCTGTGGTCTGTCACAGAAAGAGAGATTGTTTTGGATTGTTTCAATAAACCTGTTTTTGAAGGATATTGCATAATGTGGCCTATGTTTTGTCTAATTGTTACAACTTACCCAAGCATGTGTTACCCCGGTAGTGGCCTAAATTGTAACAAAGGCACAAGATGTATTTGACATCAACTCATAAGGGCTGCGATGTTCTTGCAGAGGTCTGAATTGGTGCATTTCGTAGTAAACAAATGTGGGTACTTTGTATAAATGTTTAAACACTGTAGCTAAAAAATTCAGTGAGTTACAGATGCATAAGCATAGGCTACCTAACAAATTGCAACTTAAGTAAATAGCCAAAATGTGACCGTCTCTTTAACGGGGCTGACCCGTCCTGTCATGTCTGTGAGGACTACTGAAGAGAGAGTTCATACCAAAAATTAAATTCTGTCAACATTAACACATATTTTGTACCTGTAGGCATCTCTTTCGTCTGTGGAATACGAAAGAACATGAAAAATATTTAAACTGTTTTTGTTTATACATTGAAAGTCTGTGGGATTCAAAACTGGACCCCAATGACTTTTCAAAATATCTTTTGTGTTGCACAAAAAAGGTCATACAGGGGCTGTTTCCCATACAACAAGAAACTCACTGCTTAACCACCTGGTATGAAAAAAAAACAAGCAAAAAACGATGCATCATTGTAGAAACTGGCTAATCACGACTGTTTCCGGAATCCGGTCGCACCTCGGACATTTGAAACACGTTAGTTCCCTTTCAATATCAGTCTCTCAACGTCGTGTCAGATGCTGACGCATTGAGGAAACACCTTTCTCCTAGAAATACTGAAGCCTGATTGAATAGCTCTATTGTGTTGCAATAGCCAATGGCATTCAAGCGTGCGAATGTGGGGCGGCGCTGCTCCCATATATAATGCGTTGCTTGGCACCATTTCCTTAGAATCTTTCTTCTTCATACTGTATGTTAGAAGCCTTTCTCGCCATGGATTCATCGCCGAACAAGTGGATTACTTCTAAAAGGAAACATCCCCTTCCAGCGTTCCGGTGAGATCAACAATGTCAATTAAGTCTGCGTGGGATTAAGTTAAATTAAGTCCCTTGCAAAGTCTGCGCGGGACCCATTGCCTGGGCCACGCCCACACGGAAGCCGCAATTGTCACACCCAGTGGCGTATAAACACTCCTGATCCTCCATATTCTTTCCATGGCATTGGAGGAACTCGAGAACTGGAGTGGGCTCCTCAAGTCGAACCAGAACACAGCAGGTTGGATGAGTAGTTCCTCCAACCTGGCCGCCGTCGCAAATCGGGCTTCCAAAGACCAGCCCCCTTCTTTCCCAAAGTGCACGTGAAGGTATCTAAGATGTGGGACGCCCTGTATTCAGCCCGTGCCCACGTCTCTGGGCCTGCGCTCATCAATACAATCAATGACACATGGGGATATTCAAATCTTCCCCCTGTGGAGGAATCTGTTGCTGTTCATCTTTGCCCGGAGTTGTTGAGGGTCAAATCTATGGTGGTGCACACCCTAACAAAGTGTGACAAAGTGAACTGTCACCTCTGGCTGTCGCTAACTGTTATGAAGGATGCGGAGAAGGCGGTCCTTCTTAATTCCCCCCTCAACCCCTCCGGCCTCTTCGGCAGCTAGGTGGATTCCTTCTCGGAGCACTTCACAAAGGCTCAAAAACAGTCCAGAGTTATAAAACACTTTATGCCAAAGCGTGCCGGAGCCCGTCCTCCTGTGCGCTCGCGCTCATCCTTGGCCCAAACCCAAGGACTATCTACTTGTTACCCCTTCTCTAAATGGCAAGGTCCTTATTATTAATTATTAATATTATTTATATAGCGCTTCTTACAATTGTTTCAAAGCAGATTTACATTAAATGTTGCAGTACTAATGACACTAACTTTTGTCCCTCTTGCGGGAAAAAACTAACAAAACTGCATGCATTTTGTGGAAGAACATTGTTTTGATTGTGCTTCGGCTCTGTGTGACTGTACGGATGAATATGGTTATTCATAATAACCTATAAGCTTAAGAGATATAACCAGTTTAGACAGAAAGGATCTCAAGCTGGCTAGCTGAAGACATTACTGTAGCTTTACCCATTAATAGACATGATACTGCATTAAAAATACATTTCAGCACAGCGCTACAACAATCATAATGAAATGACTTAGAGAACTCTAACTCTGTTAGAGAGCTACAAATGGCAATTTACCTGTTCTATAAAATACCTTACTCACCTGGTGAGTAATAAAAATGTGCCTCTGTGTCTCTTTTACAACATTTCAAATCCCACCATCTCCAAAAAGCCAAGCCAATGTTGATTCTGGTTTTATTACAATCTCTGTCACATTCTATTTTTTTTGCCAGCAGACTCTCCTCGGTTCTGTGATTTTAGCTGCTTTTAGCTGCTCCATATCAACTTTGCAAAACCTTGGTTGCACACTCATTATTGTGGTGCATTATGGGATTGAATGAGTGCACTCGACAGTGTCCACTATGGTCTCAGACACCACTACAAAATGACTGTTCCCTAAAATAATGCACTATATTAGGTTATCTTTTAATCATCTTGTCTCCATCCCTGTATACAGCAGTGTAACGTTTTTTTCTTTATTTTAAATAGCCTTGGTTAGTAAACCTTTTAGTAACCTTTTTTACTAACCCTCCCTCATCTGTGTAAATTTGAGTGGTTGTTGGGAGAGAGTAGAGAGGAGAAGTGCAGAAGACCGGAGAGATGTGCTGAGAGATTTCGGTAACAAAAAAAAGTTGTTTAATTGATAATACATCCTATTAAAGCATTGGGCTGTGCTGTTTTAAAAAGGCTATAATAAAAGGGTTATATAAAGGCTGTCTGGATGCCAGTTATACTTTAATTAAAAGTGTGGCTTTATTAAGCTTCTTAGGGTGTACTCACACTAGGCAATCTGAACTGTGTCGGAGCACGTTTGACTCCCAAGGTCTGGTTTGTTTGATTAGTGTGATCACCCCGTACCATAACCGATCACGATACGCTGAACTGTGCCTGAGCCCACATCTCAGCCCAGTACAACCTCAGACAGTCAGAATGGTATTTTTCTATCCTCACCCACAGACAGTCTGATCGACATAGGTTTATTAACAAATCAGTTATTGCAAGAGTACGTTTATCAGTAAAAATAGCATTGCACTTTGTCTACATTTTTGGGACAGCAGAGGTGGATCTCTTCCCCTCAGCGGAGAACACTCACTGCCCACTGTTCTTCTCCCTGATGCAGTCCCCTCTGGGAGTAGATGTGCTTGCTCACTGCTGGCCGGGGACACACTAATATGCAAAGTAAGTCCACAACTGGCAGACCAATAAGCTACTTCTTTTCTCTCCAACATGGTAGAAAGAATTGTAGCGTAAATTAAATAAATTAAATGAACTTAAATGTGGAGTATGTGTCTATGAGGACGTTAACTGTGACAAGATAACAGACAGATAAGTTTACGATGACTGGATGCATGTTACCATGTGTCAGCATGGTCTGTTAAAGACACAATTATGACATGATAGTGTGTCCCAAAACTTGACTGCTCTTTTGCTACACAATCAAAAGTATGTGAATTTTCTTTACAAAAAGAGTATCTGTTTCTAGGGCATAAATGTAGACGAACTGTGGTTTTTCAGTGTTTCTTCAGTAGTTGTAACCACAGCCTGTGGTCATGTACCCTCTATTAAAATGAATGTGATTGATGCATAGAATAAATAATAAAAATTTGAATAGATTGGATGAAAAAACAATTAAGTACACTGATTATTAATATACACTGTGTGAAGTACACACAGTACATGAAAGGGAGGAAGTAGAGATGTTATATAAAACTATAAGTTTGTCGATTTTCAGCCCACTTTGTATTGTTACAGTGTCAGTAGTATTTGAAAAATACTACTCTTTCTCTTTCTCTGTGTTACCCGGACTGAGATATGCCTGTTTATTTGTCAGCAATAGTCTGTTGGATGGCAAGTTTTGACAGCACCAGGGCTTTCATGAAAACTACAGATTACTACCACATCTATCCTCACCCACAGACAGTCTGATGAACAGAGAGTTATTAACAAATCAATTATTGCAAGAGTAGGCTTATCAGTAAAAATAGTATTGCACTTTGTCTATTCTTTAAACAGCATTAAGATAAAAATGGAACACTAAAACAGCCTTCTTACCTGTACACGACTGTGTTTTGCTTTGATGGTTGGCTAGAAGGTGCTCCCCGTTCCTCTTTTTCCAAATTAACTGACAGAATTGCAGTTTCTTTCAGTTTTCCCTCTAAATTTGGCCCAAAACATATAGTGGTTTTCTCTCCATATTTACAATTCTTTGAAGCTTTTAGTCACTGTCTACAACACTCCTGATCCATCACTGGAAACCGAAAAATAACTCACTCCCTCTAAACATTTATCCTTTGAATTCTTGCACCTGGGAACAATAAAAGTCTGAACAGTTTTCTAAAACATATTTCCTACTCAAGCAAGGAGGTATTTGACTCATAGGTGTTGAAGATTTCCTAACTATTTGACAAAAGTGTAGACAACAGTCCTTTTTCTCTGTTTTCTGTCATAGCAAATGGATTTCTGTCACAGCATATGAACTCACTCTAAAATCTCAGTCAGAGTCTGGTATCGTCTTTGCTTACCTGGACTACACAGAACGCTCTGTTATCTGTAGGGTACTTACCTCAACTCCAGCACTGATTCCTCTCTGAGTGTTTCATTCATCTCCATGGTCTTGTCTCCAACATCTTAATCACTCTTCAGTTAAGTCTACAAACTGTTACTTACCTGTGTTTTCTATGTTTTGCAATAAAACTCCCTGTAAGTGGGTTTGCTGATATCCCAGTGTTCAGACCAGACCACACCATGGACCCAGTGGGGACAGCATCATCATCCATCACAGACCCCTTCCCAGAACTGGTAGAAGCCCCCTCTTCACTCCCCAGTTCCAATGCTCGACCTGATGGAATTACCTCCTACACCCAACATGCCGAATCTCGTTTCTTCGGCTTAAAGTTCTGCCATGGTCAATCCAGCTCCCTACTCTGGATTGGCGAAGGATTGCAGTGGTTTGCTGTTGCAAGGTTGTACACCAGCAAAGTCCTGGCTGTGCTGGTTCATCCTGTTTCTGTTTGTGCCACGTATGTAAAAAGTCCTTACAATAAGCACCAGGTAAAAGTCCCTTCTGAATATCACTAGTTTCCGGATGTCTTCAGCCCACAGCAAGCAACCCTCACAGAGCTACAGCAAGGTGTGCCAAAGTCCAGAAGTCAGATCTACCCTTTATCTCTCGCCGAACAGAAGGCCATGGAGGAGTATATAGGGAATGCCTTGAACCAAGGATATATCTGCCCTTCCATATCGCTACTTCAGGCTTCTTCTTTGTGGCCAAAAGAAGTAAGGCTTGAGGCTCGTCATTGACTTCTGAGTGCTCAATATGATCACAAACAAATACCGTTATCCGCTTCCCCTGGTCCCTACCACCCTGGAACTTCTGTGTGGTGCTACAGTGTTCACAATGCTTGATTTGCGCAATGCCTACAAATAGGGTGAACCGAAATTGTGGTTTGGAACCGAAAATGGCATTAACTGCTTTTGTCTGAAAGAGAAAAAAAAGTCTAAAATATGTGCCAAACATATGTGCCGCACTATCCTTCATTTCAGTGCTCAGCACTCAGACTTTACTCTAGTTCAAACTGTTATCACAACACTACCCAGCACAGGGTGATTATGTCAGTAGTGTATAAATATTTCTGAGATTCTGATAAGTGTATCAATTTTGCAATATGCAGTGTTTGTTTAGCTGAAATTTAAAGAGGGACCAAGCAGTCAGAACAAAAGGAATGCAGGATTTAGAAACTACTTTAATTCATACCTAAAAAATAAAGTTACAAATCAAATTGGAAACAATTGTTAAATAAATCAAAGTCTGGGCCTATTAAAAAGGTCAACTACACAGAACTTAACAATAATCAAAAAAATCATAAACTAAACAAGACAAACACAATGCCCTACATGACACACAAGGGAAAACTTATACATAAAAGACAAGTCAGTCTCACACACACAAAGGGCTGACACAACACAGCATTACTTAAAACTAAAATAAATCATAAAAACAGAAGAATTATACAAGTCAAATAATTATCTTAAGCAAGTAATAGTATTAAACAAAATAACCACAAAACACAAATGATCCTCCCCTCCAACTTAAGCTTCAATAAGGCAGGAGCTATTCGGTCCTTTATGGGAAAGGACCTGTCCCGGGATTGAACCACAGACCCACCAAACCTCCTCTCTCCACCTAATGGTAACTTCAACTAGAAAGTGTGCACCCAAACTACTTGTGATATTAAATTAATATAAATGGGAAATAAAATGAAAGAATGAACCAAATCAGTATCTTTCATCATTCGAAATGGATACTAAGAAATGCTATGTATACGTGGAAAGGTGATGAGACACTTTTCCACGTTATGTTTGATACACGATACATGAAAACACAACATCTAATTCAGTATGCAGAGTACAGCAAAACAATAACACTTAAAATTACCCCAACCATTCTCTGTTGAGGAGGACATAAGATTTCGCTTTAGCTACCATGATTTAAATTAGGCACATTGACAAGCCTAAAGTACATCTGATTGTCAGAGACGATGCACGGAACATTTACATTTACGTTTTAGATTGCAAATTGATGAAAGAGAGAGGTGTCACATGCTCTCTTCAGCTCATTAAAGACCCCTCTTGCTCCTTTATTCTGGATCAGTTGTGGAGGTTAGACAGTACATGCTGGAAGACCTGCAAAGAGAGTATTACAATAGTCCAGCCTGGATAGAACAAGAGCTTGGACAAGGAGTTGTGTAGCATGTTCCGATAAGAAGAACCTGATCTTCATAATGTTGTATAAGGCAAATCTACAGGGTCGGACAGTTCTAGCTGTGGTCTGTGAAGTTTAACTGATCAATCACAACTCCAAGGTTCCTGGCTGTCCTGGATGGAGTTAGAGTTGATCATCCTAGCTGAATGGAAAAGTTGTGATGAAATGTTGGGTTGGCCAAAACCACAAGCTGTTCTGTCTTGGCAAAGTTGAGTTGAAGGTGATGGTCCTTCATCTAGCAAGAAATGTCTGTCAGGTTGGCTGAGATGCAAGCAGCTACCGTCAGATCATTCGGCTGGAATGAGAGGTAGAGTTGTGTGTCATCAGCATAGCAGTGATAGGAAATGACAGGAAATTATGTTTCTGAATGACAGATCTATTGATGACTTGTAGATGGAGAATAGAAGTGATCCAAGCACTGAGCCCTGAGGCACCCCAGTAGCTAGATGTTGCGATTTAGACACCTAACCTCTCCACGACACCCTGAAGGACCTACCTGAGAGGTAAGACTTGAACCATTGGAGTGCAGTTCTTTGTTATGAGGGTTGACAGGAGGATATGGTGGTTAACTGCATCAAAAGCAGAAGACTGATCCAGCAAGATGAGTACGAATGATTTGGAAGCTGCTCTTGACAGTCTCAGAGCATCAGCTAAGAGCAGGACAGTCTCAGTTGAGAGAAAGTTTTGAAAGCCAGACTGGTTGCTGTCCATGAGGTTGTTCTGTGTGAGAAAGGCAGAGACTAACCAAGGAAATAAGCTCAGCTAATGCATCAGTTGTTGAAGTTATTCCCTTGATTGCACCATGGAACATCTGCTAGAGGCGCAAACAGACCATGGTGTAAAACAGCTAAAAAACACTGATGGATGTTGTTAACAAAAGCTGCATTACAACAGTACTAGATCCATGATTTAAAGAACATTACTTTGACACAGAAAAATCAGCATTCCATTGCTTGTGAAGATTGCAGATATTTATCTGCCACAAGTACCAGCACAGAGAGTGAGAAACTATTCAGTACAGCATCTTATGTTCTCTCATCTTATGAGAAGAGGAACTGTCTCTACCGTAAAAAAGCCAGTCTAATTTGTAATGTGTGCAGTTATTTACAGTAAAATTGTGTAGCCCTGTGAAACTTTGTGCTTGACTTGAGGCTACATGTGTTGTTTACCTTTACTAGTGCTCCTGTCCTGGTTCACCCTAATCTGAACATCCCCTTCTTGTGGAGGTCAATGCATCCACTATAGGAGTTCTATCCATACGCTTGATATTGGCAACTGGAAGAAGCTAGCCAACAGCTGGTGCTGAGAGAGTGGTGTCACTAGTTTGAGGGTTCCCATCATCCATTTCTGATCACCACCACCTGGAGTACCTATGGGAAGCCAGATGAATGAACCCTCACCAGGCCCGGTGGTCTCTTTTCTCCACGCAATTTGATTTCACTGTTACTTACCTACCAGGGCCCAAGAACACCAAAGCAGATGTCCTCTCACATCTTTATGCACCTTTTTCCATTCCAAGCCCAAGTCCTTCCTACCTTCCTCAGCCATCATGAGCCCCATCTCTGGACAATAAACTTGTGGAAGCCTTTATCACAGAGCCTGCTCCACCGGGTGCCCGAATGGACCACTCATCAATCCGACTCACTCTAATGGACTCTTCTGGTCACCATGGCATTTACCAGACCATCTTGCTCCTGCAAGACCATTATTGCTGGTCCTGAATGTCCCAAGTAGTCCAAAGTTTTGTCCAAGGCTTCCGGCAAACTCTAAGTCCCACCGTCATCTTCCAGCTTGGAAACTTCTTCCTCTGTCCATTCCTTGTCATCCCTGGTCACACCTAGGAGTGAATTTTATTACTGATCTCCCCATCTCAAATGGATTCACATGTGTGCTGGAGTCTATAAATCAATTCTCAAAAGTGTGTCATCTGGTTGCACTGAAGGGCCTTCCCACTTCCCTCGAGGTCCTCAAGTCAACTCACAAGTTTAGAAGGCCTTCCTGCCTGGGTGTGATAACAAACCTCTCCTCTAGATACCACACTCAGAAAAACAGGCAGATGGAAAGGGAGATCCAAGAGATTCCTGCCATGAGCATCAACACGACTGGAGCCGTTTCTTACCTTGGGCTGAGTATGCACAAAACTACCTTCACCAGCCTGCCACCGGCCTAACACCGTTTCAGTATGTACTCGGCTTCCAGCTGCCCATTTTTCCCTGGTCAGGAGAGCTGTCTGAGTTTCCAGCTGTGACTCACTGGTTCGAGGAGAGCGAGAGGGTCTGGGACCAAGCATATGTTCACCTCCAACAAGCAGTTCAGTGTCAAGAATCAGGCTGGTGCCTGGAGATGCACTATACCAGCCTGGGCAGAAAGCCTGGCTCTCTACACACAGCATCTGATTCTGGCAGCCCTCATGCATTGCTGTATTTGCATCACTTCTGGAATGTATTGACGGACCGTATCTGTGTGCAGTGCGAATGCTCTACCCTGTTAACATGGGCACTGAAAAAAAAATGCATGCGGATTGCATATGTACTGTGAATTTTAGTCACATACTGGCTCAGACTTCCACCACACTACCACATCACTCCTACGTTGTATCATTTCTGAAGCCTCATTACCTCTGTCACACCTCTCACTGTCAGAGATGGACAAATAAATGTTCCCCAAAAGCCTGTTATGTCATATTTGACATTTACATTAACGAGAAAAATGTAAAAAAGGTGTATAAATAATCAAGTAAACTCAAATTGCTTCAGTCCAGTAAATGTTTATCTTACATTTACTTGATAAAAAATCATTAAAGATTTCTGAGCAAAAAAAAGACTTTGCTTGATAAAAAAGTATGAACTATCAATCAGAGGACAGAAGACATGAAGTAAATTGTGTACAACAGGTTTTTCAGTAATGTTTTGGTCATATTGATAATTTATAGACCCTAGAAATTTGTGTATTAAATATGATACAGTAGGTTAATATATTCATAAATAGGCATTATACTTATTGTTCAACAGAATTTTACAAAGAATGTTTAGTTTAGGTTATGAGAGAATAAATGTTTTAAAAATTCAATAAAAATGTAACACACATTGTCAAACAAGCATTATGTTTAATAAAAAAAAAATCATGAAATTGTATTATTTGTAAGATAAGATAATAAGATGGAAAATAACAATAAATGAATTAATTCTAATAAATATAATGAATTAATTAATAAATAAATGAACTAATTTATTGTTATTAAAAAAATAATAAATCTTTATGGTCTTGCCCTTTTTAGGGTTAGGCCTATTATGTTTTATGGGGCATTTGTTGCATATGTATATGTGTCAGTGTAAGCACCTTGCTTTGCCCAGTTATCATTTGCTCATGGAAAGCAGATGTGAATAAAGATGTGTTTGTATTTGGTGGGTAATGTATTTGCCCCGGACTACTGATCACCCGCACCTGTTCCTCATTCCCTAATCAACTCACAGTACTCACTCAACATTCTCAGTCAATGTTTTTACTCAGATAACACTGCTTTTAAGAAACATGCAGTAGAGATTAAGTGCAACAAACGTTGTAATGCTTTAGTGCTTCTGGACTTAACTAAATACAAGTGGTGGTGAAATGAAGCTTTGCGAAGCACTGAGGCTTTCCCCTCAAATGTATCAGAAAAAGGTTCATTACTCGAAGCTTTTCAACACTGTGCACACTAGACATCTTGTGGTCAAAAGGTGGATAATCTGCATTTTGCATCCCAGTCGACCCAGCCATTTTTGATTGTTTCAAATAATAATTCAGTTTGTGTTACGAAAACAGCAATTTGCATTAAGGCAACAGCATACTAATATTTAATCTATATAAATAATAGTCTTTCATGTGTCATATATATGTATAAATAAATGTGAATAAAATGTATGAGTCTGTGAATAAATGTATGAAAAAATAATACATTTACAACTTATTAAATTAACTAATTGTGTACAGTAGTGATTTTAGGGATCTGCTTTGATTAACACGTACAGCCTTATTCACATAAACTTCTGCCAAAGCCCTAAACCTATGAGTTCATAAGGCTCATGTAGGAATATATGATCAAAATAAATTAAGATAATTGTGGAACGGTCAGTTGAAGTGCTTGTGAACTGGGGATTAATGTTGAAACTCGTTGCAAAATTACACATGTAAATATTCGTGTTATGATTTATTCTTATCAAAGAAGCGAATGACACTCAAGCTGCACAAAGGGTTTGCCTACGGTGGCCAAGAGAGCTCAACGCGCTGCAAATGAAGAAAACACATGCAAATAGAAAAAACACCAGCAAATAAAGAAAACATTTTCAGTTTGACAACACATGCGCTGCAAATACTCACAACACATGCAAATAGAGAAACGCTCTGCAAATACTCACAACACATGCAAATACAAAAACGCTCTGCAAATACTCACAACACATGCAAATACAGAAACGCTCTGCAAATACTCACAACACATGCAAATACAGAAACGCTCTGCAAATACTCACAACACATGCAAATACAGAAACGCTCTGCAAATACTCACAACACATGCAAATACAGAAACGCTCTGCAAATACTCACAACACATGCAAATAGAGAAACGCTCTGCAAATACTCACAACACATGCAAATAGAGAAACGCTCTGCAAATACTCACAACACATGCAAATACAGAAACGCTCTGCAAATACTCACAACACATGCAAATACAGAAACGCTCTGCAAATACTCACAACACATGCAAATACAGAAACGCTCTGCAAATACTCACAACACATGCAAATACAGAAACGCTCTGCAAATACTCACAACACATGCAAATACAGAAACGCTCTGCAAATACTCACAACACATGCAAATAGAGAAACGCTCTGCAAATACTCACAACACATGCAAATAGAGAAACGCTCTGCAAATACTCACAACACATGCAAATACAGAAACGCTCTGCAAATACTCACAACACATGCAAATACAGAAACGCTCTGCAAATACTCACAACACATGCAAATACAGAAACGCTCTGCAAATACTCACAACACATGCAAATACAGAAACGCTCTGCAAATACTCACAACACATGCAAATACAGAAACGCTCTGCAAATACTCACAACACATGCAAATACAGAAACGCTCTGCAAATACTCACAACACATGCAAATACAGAAACGCTCTGCAAATACTCACAACACATGCAAATACAGAAACGCGCTGCAAATACTCACAACACATGCAAATACAGAAACGCTCTGCAAATACTCACAACACATGCAAATACAGAAACGCGCTGCAAATACTCACAACACATGCAAATACAGAAACGCTCTGCAAATACTCACAACACATGCAAATACAGAAACGCGCTGCAAATACTCACAACACATGCAAATACAGAAACGCTCTGCAAATACTCACAACACATGCAAATACAGAAACGCTCTGCAAATACTCACAACACATGCAAATACAGAAACGCTCTGCAAATACTCACAACACATGCAAATACAGAAACGCGCTGCAAATACTCACAACACATGCAAATAGAGAAACGCGCAGCAAATACTCACAACACATGCAAATACAGAAACGCTCTGCAAATACTCACAACACATGCAAATACAGAAACGCTCTGCAAATACTCACAACACATGCAAATACAGAAACGCTCTGCAAATACTCACAACACATGCAAATACAGAAACGCGCTGCAAATACTCACAACACATGCAAATAGAGAAACGCGCAGCAAATACTCACAACACATGCAAATACAGAAACGCTCTGCAAATACTCACAACACATGCAAATACAGAAACGCTCTGCAAATACTCACAACACATGCAAATAGAGAAACGCTCTGCAAATACTCACAACACATGCAAATACAGAAACGCTCTGCAAATACTCACAACACATGCAAATACAGAAACGCTCTGCAAATACTCACAACACATGCAAATACAGAAACGCTCTGCAAATACTCACAACACATGCAAATACAGAAACGCGCTGCAAATACTCACAACACATGCAAATAGAGAAACGCGCAGCAAATACTCACAACACATGCAAATACAGAAACGCTCTGCAAATACTCACAACACATGCAAATACAGAAACGCTCTGCAAATACTCACAACACATGCAAATAGAGAAACGCTCTGCAAATACTCACAACACATGCAAATACAGAAACGCTCTGCAAATACTCACAACACATGCAAATAGAGAAACGCGCTGAAAATACTCACAACACATGCAAATAGAGAAACGCGCTGCAAATACTCACAACACATGCAAATACAGAAACGCTCTGCAAATACTCACAACACATGCAAATACAGAAACGCTCTGCAAATACTCACAACACATGCAAATACAGAAACGCTCTGCAAATACTCACAACACATGCAAATAGAGAAACGCTCTGCAAATACTCACAACACATGCAAATACAGAAACGCGCTGCAAATACTCACAACACATGCAAATAGAGAAACGCGCTGCAAATACTCACAACACATGCAAATACAGAAACGCTCTGCAAATACTCACAACACATGCAAATAGAGAAACGCGCTGCAAATACTCACAACACATGCAAATACAGAAACGCTCTGCAAATACTCACAACACATGCAAATAGAGAAACGCTCTGCAAATACTCACAACACATGCAAATACAGAAACGCTCTGCAAATACTCACAACACATGCAAATACAGAAACGCGCTGCAAATACTCACAACACATGCAAATACAGAAACGCTCTGCAAATACTCACAACACATGCAAATACAGAAACGCTCTGCAAATACTCACAACACATGCAAATAGAGAAACGCGCTGCAAATACTCACAACACATGCAAATACAGAAACGCGCTGCAAATACTCACAACACATGCAAATACAGAAACGTGCTGCAAAAGTCCACAACACATACAAATACGCGCTGCAAATAGCACATACCAGGCCCGGCGATCTCAAGCCCCTTGTGCGATGATCTGAATGATGATGATGATGATAATGATGATGAAGAGGCTACTTTTAAAATTAAATTAATATTTTAATTTGCCCTGCAATAATTTATAGCGCATCACGCATAACCGACGCGCTGTAATAAGATAACTCCTCATTTAAAAAAAAAAACAAAAAAAAAAAACAACTTGTTTAACACCTACATCTCTTCTCATTTTTTTTTTTTTTTAACCATGGGCCACAAGGGAAATATTAAGAAATAAATTAAGGTTAAATAGTGTTATCAGAACATGTTAAAGTAGAGCGCTCATCGCTGAGTTTTTAGTTTCACTTTCTGCAGTGAATAATTGACTGTGATTTGAGACATAAAATCAAGTAAATTATTTAAAAAAATGTTATTTATTATTAATAATTTATTTATAATATTTTTTAACGCAAAATAATACCCCCCCAAAATTGTTTGTCCTTGCGCTGGGACTGGCACAGACCACAACGAAAGTGTTATAAGGGAACACCAACAAGTGACGTACCTGGCTGGGATCGCTGGCTGGGATTGTTCAATGTTTACTCTTCAGTGGTGTGCACCTGAAAGTTTTTTTGTTTTGTTTATCTTAACGTTCTGATCGTATGTGCATTATGAGCAGGCCTATTTGCAGCACGTTTCTGTATTTCCATGTGTTGTGAGTATTTGCAGTGCGTTTCTGTATTTGTTCTGCAGCGCAAGTGTTGTCAAACTGATGAAGATGTTTTCTTTATTTGCTGGTGTTTTTTCTATTTGCATGTGTTTTCTTCAGTTGCAGCGCGTTGAGCTCTCTTGGCCACCGTAGTTTGCGCTATTTTTGAATCAGAATACAAAGAAGTCACGTGGTGGTTAATGCTTCAATGTGAGATGTTTAGTTTTTTTATACAAGCCACGAAGCCGATGTTGAATGTCACATCACTACTAAACAGTTACGATGCTTTAGGCTACAGTGACTTTAATATCAGGATAATTTTATATATCCATATATAATCTTAAAAAAATGGTTGTTAGTTTTAATAACAAAATGTTCAATGCATTAGCCTAATTAAATGTTTCTATTTAGATTCACAAAGTTTCTTAGCAGTTTGCATAAGTAATATGTAACTTAGCAATACTCAGTATTGATCCAGATGGTGGTCAATGAAGGCTAGGCTAGCTGTTAATGGGGGGAAGAGTCAATTAGGCTAGGCTCAGTTTCAGCGTGCATTAGCTAACATTTTGGGCCCTATTTTAACGATCTAAGCGCATGGTCTAAAGCTTTTGCAGGTTTGCCCACTTACAAAGCATGTAGAGGTCTGTAATTTGTATCATAGGTACTCTTCAACTGTGAGAGACGTAATCTAAAACAAAAATCCAGAAAATCACATTGTATGATTTTTAAATAATTAATTTGCATTTTATTGCATGACATAAGTATTTGATCACCTACCAACCAGTAAGAATTCCGGCTTCTTTAAGAAGCCCTCCTGTTCTCCACTCATTACCTGTATTAACTGCACCTGTTTGAACTCGTTACCTGTATAAAAGACACCTGTCCACACACTCAATCAAACAGACTCCAACCTCTCCACAATGGCCAAGACCAGAGAGGTGTGTAAGGACATCAGGGATAAAATTGTAGACCTGCACAAGGCTGGGATGGGCTACAGGACAATAGGCAAGCAGCTTGGTGAGAAGGCAACAACTGTTGCCGCAATTATTAGAAAATGGAAGAAGTTCAAGATGACGGTCAATCTCCCTCGGTCTGGGGCTCCATGCAAGATCTCACCTCGTGGGGCATCAATGATCATGAGGAAGGTGAGGGATCAGCCCAGAACTACACGGCAGGACCTGGTCAATGACCTGAAGAGAGCTGGGACCACAGTCTCAAAGAAAACCATTAGTAACACACTACGCCGTCATGGAATAAAATCCTGCAGCGCACGCAAGGTCCCCCTGCTCAAGCCAGCGCATGTCCAGGCCCGTCTGAAGTTTGCCAGTGACCATCTGGATGATCCAGAGGAGGAATGGGAGAAGGTCATGTGGTCTGATGAGACAAAAATAGAGCTTTTTGGTCCAAACTCCACTCGCCGTGTTTGGAGGAAGAAGGATGAGTACAACCCCAAGAACACCATCCCAACCGTGAAGCATGGAGGTGGAAACATCATTCTTTGGGGATGCTTTTCTGCAAAGGGGACAGGATGACTGCACCGTATTGAGGGGAGGATGAATGGGGCCATGTATCGCGAGATCTTGGCCAACAACCTCCTTCCCTCAGTAACAGCATTGAAGATGGGTCGTGGCTGGGTCTTCCAGCATGACAACGACCCGAAACACACAGCCAGGGCAACTAAGGAGTGGCTCCGTAAGAAACATCTCAAGGTCCTGGAGTGGCCTAGCCAGTCTCCAGACCTGAACCCAATAGAAAATCTTTGGAGGGAGCTGAAAGTCCGTATTGCCCAGCGACAGCCCCGAAACCTGAAGGATCTGGAGAAGGTCTGTATGGAAGAGTGGGCCAAAATCCCTGCTGCAGTGTGTGCAAACCTGGTCAAGAACTACAGGAAACGTATGATCTCTGTAATTGCAAACAAAGGTTTCTGTACCAAATATTAAGTTCTGCTTCTCTGATGTATCAAATACTTATGTCATGCAATAAAATGCAAATTAATTATTTAAAAATCATACAATGTGATTTTCTGGATTTTTGTTTTAGATTCCGTCACTCACAGTTGAAGAGTACCTATGATAAAAATTACAGACTTCTACATGCTTTGTAAGTGGGCAAACCTGCAAAATCGGCAGTGTATCAAATACTTGTTCTCCCCACTGTAGGTAGGGTAATTCTGATACATGCAATGACTATCCATTATGACATGTAGGCATTTTTATATTTATGTACACAATAATAATATTTTACATTTTAATCCTTTAATTTTTAATATTTAAAAATGTTTGTGTGCTGCTGTGCGTCCCTGTGTGTGTAATAATCAGAGTGTACGTGTGTTGTGCACCCGCCTATAGGCGCATATTACTAACGCGCCCTTTAAATAACACAAAAAATACTGCGCTATTGACTTTAGAGCAGGTTTTTGTTGGTCAGTGGCACAGTCTATTTCAGTTCCTCAAAATAGCAATGTGCCAACAATGCGCCTGAACACACTTTTCAGACCAGCACGCACAAATTGGCGCAAATGTATTTGCTATTTAAACAACGTGGCGATTTTTAAAAAAAATTAAACGTAGGCTACAAACGCTTTCAGTTCGGTTCGTTCATTTAGCTGACAGCAGTTTTTAGCAGTTCTCAGGACGGACAAAATGCATGCCGGAGATTTGCTCGTCGTTCTGGAAAAATTTTCGGGTATTTTGGATTTTTTGTAAAACCTACTTTTGCGATCTAGTCCTAGGTTTTTTTGCCTGATCGGAACCAAACCAGTGCAGAAATATTCTCTGGAGAGTGAATATCAATATTTATTAAAAAAAAAGTTAAAATTTCGATTCACGTGGGAGCCAAAATGGATGTGGGAGGGGTCACTTTTACTAAAATGGCTATAACTCGTGAACGGAACAAGATATTTTCACCAAACTCGGGACACATGTGTATGAGCTCAATCTGAGGTCACGTAAAAAACTCGCGACACTTGGCCACTTGGTGGCAATATAACAGAAAAAAAAAAACATGAAAATGGCTATAACCACCCAACTGCTAGTCCGATTGACTTGAACATTGGCATGCTCTGTCTTTGTCCAAAGTGCCATGATAGTCTATGAGGACATTGGCGTATCTCAAAAAACATGGCTGCCATCAGCAAATTAATTTTTAACACCTATTTAACAAGGTTAATGGAGGCCGGGAACAAAACTCGGTGGGCATGTTCGACTCATGGCTCTAGAGGTCTGTAAGAATTTTGAATGAAATCGGCCACTAGTTGGCGCTAACAAGTTTTATGCCTCTGTAATCATGTGGTATTTCACACATACACACAATATTCATATCATTTGATAGATCTCTTCATACTGAACAACTTTACCTCATGAACCACTGCTGTCAATCAAATCGTTCATTAAGTAATATTTGCGATTATGTAAATAAACTACTTTTGCTAACTAGTGCTAGGTTTTTCGCTCAATCTGAACAAAACCAATGCAGTACAATTCTCTGGACTCTCTAGGTCAATAATTATATAAAAAAATAACTTTACCCCTTGGGTGGCTATAACTGGGTAATTAAGAAAATTGGTGTGGCAAAATATACTCAAAAGCCTATCCTAAACGAAAGCACTGAATTTCACGAAAATAGGTGAGCACATGCTACATATGACTCTAAAGAAACATGCAAACTTTTAGGGAGATCGGACCATAGGTGACACTTTAACTGTTAAAAAGCTTTAAAAAAACATATGGTAAATTGCCTGTATTGACTGCAAATTGTGTTTTCCATCTATGATCTAAGTGGCTACATGCTTGCTAAATGAAACAATATCTTTTTGCATATGTGCTTAAAGGCCTTAAAACGCTTGAATCCCGATAATTGCTGCTACCAGCTATATTTTGTATTTACTCTTTTGTACTGTATGTTCATTTTTTGTGCTTCTTGTCATTCGTTTGTTTTGTTTGTTTTTTGCGGGTGTGGTGAATTGTTAATAATAATAATATACGGAACCCACAACAATAAAAAAAAAAAAATGAAGATGAAAATCTGGTCACCCTATAGTGAGAGTTGTGTTTAGCATTTGTCGTTGAGTTAGCCAATAGCCTGTGCGAAGCACTTCATCTTTTATAACATGAAATTTTGGCCAAAATGACAACAACAACAACAATGCTATGCCCACATAGCTACAATAAACGTAAACAACATAAACTGGGCACCATAAAGACAGGCCACATAAACACATGACTTCCGCACTTCAAGGCGAGCGCTGCCATGTGATCTGCTTTTATGGTTGGCCTATAGAATGGACAAGAGGAAATGTAAAAATTCTTCAAAATTCTCATTTCTGTATGCCTACACCAGAATTTTGGATTGTTTTTGGATGAAAACGTCAGTGTTCACGCGTCGGGCAGCATTTACAGTGGGAGATTTTATGTAACCTACCTACGAATATCCCACATCAGATTTGAATGGAACGCAGAGTAACTATAATCGTTGTGAAAGGTATGTTTCGTCGTTCTTTCTTTTACAGCTTTACTGCTGTGGTATGTCAATGCTTCTTGTGAGGGCACTACAGAAAAAAAAAACTGCAGGTTGTCTGGTTTCCCTTCCAGCTCTAATTGTGCTTTTGAGCAACTCACAGGTGTTTCACAACTGCACCCTCACAAAATCCCAAAAAGCAATGCTCAAGTAAAACGTAGAAGCGATAGAAGATCTATGTGTTCTTGAGGAATTGAATGCTAAAGTACAGTGCAATACCACAAAATTTCACTAACACTTAATACTTTTGCAGTTTGGAGAACAAAATAAACTTTCTGGCGTGCGTGGAAATCGCGGCATTGTCGTTTACACTCAAGCGCGCGCCACAAAGTTATCACTACCGTTAACACTAAACCATTGGATCCCTGCAGGTACGAAAATGCGAATAATTTACAGATTTTTTTTTTCATTCATTTCATTTTTTTTATTATTATTGGAAATGGCTGATGTATCCGCAATGACGTTGACACTGCACTTTACCCCTAAAAAGGATGCACACCAAGTGGCACACCTTCTTTTCTATACATTAAATTACAGAGCCACCTAGTGATTAATTGATATTACAGCAGCCATTTCTGATGTTTATCAAATTATGGCCTATCAATAAGATCAGTAAGTTTAAAAAAAAAAAAAAAAAGAAAAGAAAAGAAAAGAAATTATTAGCAAAGACACATTAAATTGATCAAGGAAAGACATTTAATTTAATTTAATTTAATTTCTACTTCAAATAAATGCTCTGAACTTTCTATTTATCAAAGAATACTGAAGAAAATGTATCATGGTTTCCAAAAAATAAATAAATAAATAAATAAATAAAATAAATAAATAAATAAAAAAGCTGCACAACTGTTTTCAACATTGATGATAATAATAAATGTTTATTGAGCACTAAATCTGAGCACTAAATCTAAAATTATTTCTGAAGGATCATGTGACACAGAAGAAGACTAGCCTATTGGCTGCTGAAAATTCAGCTTTGCCATCATATACATATACATTTATACATGCCAATATACTTTTTAAAATATGATGACAGAAAAGTTATTTTAAACTGTAATAATATATCTCAATATCGCTGTTTTACTGTATTTAATCAAATAAATTCAGCCATATACATATATGCACACATTAAATCACGTGACAAATTTGGCATCAAACACGTCTAATAGGACTATAACGTTTGCTTATGCAGGTCTAATATGAGACATTTCCACTGATGTGCTGCGTAAGTCAGCTTTTGATTGCAATTCAATAGGCTTCAAATAGCCTGTATAAAATAAACAACAGAGAACAAAATTTTGCATAAACAGAAGAAAATGAATCTTAATAGTTATTTAAAACTGGTTAATATGCCACCTTAAACCAGGCTTACTCGTAGACAACTGAGGTGTGGTGTAGTCCAAGTTCAGCTTAACTATTTGCATGTCACATGGTGAAAACTATCCAATCAGGCACTAGGTTATCTGACCTATGTAATTAGTCCGGAAAATAAACATAAAAGCTTAACTGTCAACGGAAATTGTTCCCCGCTAACATTTTTCCTGAGTTTGAATCCATATCAGACGATGAATTAAATTACAAATCATATACACTGTGTGCAAGTAAATATGGAAGTACTAGGGGGTTTGGGTGAGGAGTTTGGAAGTTTTTACCCGTCCGCCTTCAGGTCGCACTCAAGCCGGTCTGCGTCAGGAACTCCGCTGTTCTCTTCAGCGGAACGACCGACTTCTATAAGCTCCGAGTCTCTTACTCCTTACGTTTCTTTTCCAGACCATATCGGCACAAGTTCCTCAGTCACTTATGGATGTAATTTCGGAAACAGTTGTTATGGCTGCAAAGTACCACAGAACGCTGTGTTTCCGCCTAGTGTTGTGAAACAAAATGCGAATGGACAGTCTGCCAGTAAACCTGTGGATTATTCTGGTGATGCCTCCAGATGGCTGAAGGGGTTCGCTCTTTACCAAGGTTATTCCTACCCAAGAATCCCTACCTATATTGATTTACCTGTACTTCATAGAGCATTGACCGGAGATCCCAGACATGAGACTTTGACAATCGAAGACCACCAGCCATGCAACTGGTCAAACAATTGCAGCAGTCAACTTTATTGCTCCAAAGACCAGACGCAGAGCCCGCATATCTGGAAACCATCATTAGCAGGTAAGACTTGAGTTCTGCTCTGTGAATCACTCCTCGCCTCTCTTCATTAGTTGGGTATAAAGAGCATTTTTTTCTGGACACATTAATTCAACTCTGCGCCCCACCCGTGGGTCCAATATTGCATCATCATAATCATTCAAAATATGCTGCAGAGCTGAATTGGTTAAAGAGTCACAAATCATGCACCAATTCTCTGATCAAAGAGATTTTCTCATCTTGTGTTCATTGACACCCTCAATTTAAACATGTTATTTTTTTATCTTTTACTGTACAAGCTACGTTTTTGGCACCGGCTTATTAAATGTCAAAATAATGTCAGTATCAAGATAATGAAATAAATGAATCCTTGAAACCAGAAGCTCAGATTTAGTACGTTTATCTGAAATGAATCAAGACAGAAATAAAAATGTTCCGTTTAAAGCAAAGGCGTTCTTTTAGAATTGTAAAAATCTCGATAGCCTAAATGTTACATCATTGGGTAACTTTTTTTTTTTTTTAAAACAGTGTCCTTGTTACATATGTTACATGTACTTACCATAGTAATAACATTAAATTATGCATAATTACATGCAACTGAACTAACCCTCAACCAAATCCTAATCCTTCATGTTGTACTATTACTCTTTAGGCCTGTTTACATATATAATTACACTGTAACCATGACAGAAAGTGTAACTCATCATCGTTTATCTTGGAATAATACAAGGGTCTTGTAACAGAAGTGGTTTTTATTTCCTCAGAGGGAACCGCGGGTTCATTCTGTCAGCGCGGGAAAAAGAAACGGGTTCCTTACACAAAACTGCAGCTGGAAGAACTCGAGCGTGAATTCACCAACACTAAGTTCATTACTAAAGAGAAGAGACGGCGGATCGCTTCTTCTACCAACCTGTCTGAAAGACAAATAACTATATGGTTTCAAAACCGTCGAGTCAAGGATAAGAAGAGACCGAAAGACCTAAAATAATTTTAACCCTGTTAAAGATTGATACATACAATTGCTGATTTACTTGAGATTAGCTCTTTGTTCTCTTTATAGTAAGGGCTATTATTTATATCTTGTCGAAGTGTTTAGATGTACTCAAAGTTCAGATGGTTTGCTGGAAAAGTGTTGAGATGGTTAATGTATTTCAGTAGTGTCAGATTTTTTTTTTAATTAAAAAATAGCAGTTATTTTTCAAAATAATTGAAATATTGTTAAACCATTTTTTTGTCATTCTGTAGCATTAGTAGCCTAAATTCTACGCTATATTCCAGAGCACTATTCTTTCCATGCTTTCAAAGAGTGCAGATTGTGTACCATAGTTGATAGAGTTTTATGGCGGAAACCAAGAATGTAACACTGACGTAAATAAAATGAATAAAAAAAAGAGAGTTTAATGACATATTTCACATGTTCAACTAGGGAAAACAATCCTCTCGATGTCCTCTTTATCCCTCTTACAAGTGTAATGACGTTGTTAGGTTTGGTTAATTTTAACAGTACGGCCGTGGCTGGTTTTCCCGTAGCACCAAGTAAAGCGTTAATAACACAATTCATTTATATTTCCGGTTGCTTTTTTTGTTGTTGCATGAATCAGCGATATATTCATGTATTTTATTTTGTTTATTGTCATTGCAGCTA
Organism: Coreius guichenoti; assembly: GCA_039654105.1. NCBI lineage: Eukaryota > Metazoa > Chordata > Actinopteri > Cypriniformes > Gobionidae > Coreius > Coreius guichenoti. The sequence goes on from CM077172.1 coordinate 41,682,170, forward strand.
CACTACATTCAACATGCAGCATTGGCCGAAAAGCGCTTTCCCAGTCTATTTAGTTTTGGGCAGTAGTAGACCTATAATTTTATGTTTCCTACTTTGAGTACAACTAATGCATCTCAGTAGAGGATTGATATTCTTAATAGCATGAATTTCACAACTGTTGAGACTTGCAATGGTGTCCAAATGAGTTTAGGCTACGTGAAGAGTAAAGCAGGCTATTAGTTAGAATATTAAGCAGTCTTTACTCTTAGAATATTAAGTCTATATTCAGACTCACAGTTATTGTTTTGATTGAGCAGCTAACAAATTAAGTTGGTTATTTTATTGATTGATTGGAAATCAATAATTGGTCATTGTATTAACAGTAACAGTAACAGTTTTTCGAAAAGCAAAAAAGACAATTAGCAGAAAAATACATAACACAAACTTTGTGTTGCTTTTTAAATAGTATTTATTTTAAAAAAATATATATATATATATATATATATAATATAATAATAATATATATATATATTTTGAAACTGGGTCTTCTCAGTGACCTTGAGACACATTGTCAGACTAAACCTTGACTGCAATAGGGCTCATGAATAATACTTGCCACAAATTCATGAAGCTGCGTCGCCATCTATCGGTCAGCATGTGCCTTGCACTAAGATCATTTATAATTCAAGAATGAACCTTTGTATTCAAAGAAAACAAAGCATTTTGAGAATTATTTCAACAGCTATGGGCATTTAAAGGAGATTATGGCGCTGTGAGTTTTGAATAAATATGTAATATACAGGTACTCTGTCACAATTGGGAAAACCATGCAATTCACCATTTCGTCTGTTCAGAAAAAACGCTTCCCTCGGAGAGCTGAGAACTCACAACACAATAATGACAATTCATCGCAACTGTTTTACGTTTTGTCGAATTGTTTGGCGGATTCGTACAAAGGGTTTAACAACGACGGCACTTAAACTTTTCAGTTCTCAGTCATGCTGATTTCAGCTGTTAAAACGACGCTGTTTCTTCAGAGTATCTGCCTGGTTATTTAGGACACATTTCAAATGAAATAGACTGTCAACCCTTTTGTGTGACCTTTTTTCTTCTTTTTTTCTGACTAATTAAATGCACTTGGACTTGTTTTTGGTAAATCTGCGTCTGGACTTTGACCTTGAACTATACTGATGTACTACAATATCCTTTTCATGTAAATGTTTTTTTTTAAGGTTGAACGGATGAGAGTTCTGTGTTGTCAACACGCAACAGAATGTGAAACAGTCAAAAGCAATCTAATTTTAAAGGTTTTCATGCGTACTGGACTCGTAAAAAGTGGGAGGTTGTACTGTCTCCACTCTTTCCGGAAATTGCCTGTTTACAATAGTCATTTTGCCTGCTCCTGCATATGTGCACTTTCTTTAAAAACGTGTTTTGGATCATCTGGAAAAACCTTTAGGTAAGATAAAATATGACTTGCATACCCAGACCTACATTACAATTTGAGAAACCGGCAACAAAGATTATCCGATTATTTAATTTCTTGCACCGATAGCTCGGCATCTCAAGACCAAGGTAAATACAATGTTTTCCCTCAAAATATTTTTAAACGAATTTAGATATCAGCCAATCAATAGCGAAATATTAAAAACAATTGAATTGGTAGCTATTTAAAATTGTATACAATTCAACTTTTTTTCCAGACTCAAGGTCCTTTAGAGAGGAAACATACAACAACCAACGCAAAATTACATACAAAACATTTAAAAGAGACAATTATACCAATACTTACATATGTGACTAGTATAATAACGTATCAACGTTTTAAATTATACATTTCTTATAAAATATCAAAACGCTTTTCGTTTACACCAGAAATGTGTAAACATGCGTTTGTGAGCTTAATGTTTACAGATGGCCTTTCAAACTAAAAACTGTAGACTTTTATATGCATTATAAGCCCTATTTGGCTTTATCCCGGTGTTTAATTCACATTTATTTGTATAGCGCTTTTCACAATACATATCGTTTCAAAGCAACTTAAATGCAAAATAATGCATGTTATCTACATTACAATTCAGAGTGATCTATTATCAGAGGTGACTGTGTGTCCATATGTCAGAAATGTACAGTTTTGAGAGAATACAAATCACGCAGTTAGCTATTAATTTAGACAGAAACAATGATCTCATTAAAGCAGTTATTACAAATTGTGATCATTATGATTACGCTACAGTATATAGAATATATAGAAAATTTGGCAGTTGTGTTTACGAAATAAAACACAAACGCAGCTCTTTTGAAAGTCCATGTAGCCATTTCATAATGTATTACAAATTTATGAATTGTGTGTGTGTGTGTGTGTGTCTGTGTGTGCATGTTATTCCACCGCATATTTAGACAAAATTAAATTATAGCACAGGACGATTAACAATTGAATATTTATTTGTACAGCGCTTTTCATAATAGACATTGTTTAGAAACAGCTTTACATGATGTTGTACTGTATGCTGGGTTTATAATGTATTTAAAGTTACTAATGAATATTTTCAAAGTCTTGATTGAAAGTGGCACGAATCTCAATTGTTAATAAAAGCTATATCTGTATGGTTATGTGAGATATTTTAGAGAACTCTCAGGGTTTTCTGTTCTATTCTTTGTGGTTTTACAAAAGGCTAGACAAAAATAGTGAAGCGTGCTTTAACCTATACTACCTTTTACAGTATAGCAAAATGCATTTTAAATAAACAGACAATAAATAAAATTCTTAAGGCCAAAGAGCTGTTAATTTCATATGATTTTCATTCTGACTTTGCAGCACTACTGTCATATGGGCGTGGCTAAACATTTTACTTTGCATATCACGTGACGGTGCATTAACAAATCAACAATTACCTTGCTCTTATTCTTTAGGAGTAACTAAAAACGGGTTTAAGGAGCGTTCGGGCGAGCTCGTCAGAAATGTGCGAGCACAATCTTCTTAGTTCTAGCTATGTTGCTCCCCTTTTGAATTTTCACTCTCCCGACTCCCTGTACCTCCAAAACCTGCGAGGCAATGGAGTCCATCTATCTGGGCTTCCGCAGATGTCCTACAGTCGAAGTGAGGTGTGCTCGCTCCCGTGGACTTCTCCAAATTCGTGCACTACTCCGGCCCAGAGCCGCGCCTACAGTGGCTACTCTCAGCCGATTTTTAGCAATTCAGCCGCTGTGAGCGCTAGCCTCAACAGTCACAAAAAGGGCTCACTGGAGGAATCCGGGAGGTACTACTTCCAAGATGTCAGCCACAAATCAGAGGAGCCAGGTCGACCTAATGCAGCTTACGCAGGACAGCAGAGCTCTGTCAGCAACGAAGTTTCAAACTCGGAAAGGCGACAGCAGAACAGGGTTGCACAGATTGAACTGAATTCCATTGACCAGCCAGTGACCGATGGTTCTGTCAGCTCCAACTCTCCAGTCCAACCAGCAATGAGCTCCCAGACTAGGTCAGCCTTCACCGATGGTACGCAACTTCTTCCTTGACCCTGCCTATAGATGTCATTCTGTGACCTTGATTTCAATGTTTGCTTATTGTGTGAGATGTTTGCTTTGATCAGCCCTTGAATGTGCCACTCTTGATTTCTGATGCCACATGCTCCACGATACAGCATTTTAAATGTACCGCGGTCAACAGAGTTGTGGTTGTCTTTAAGGGTTGACGTCTTTAGATGAAAATACTGATTCAGTAAAATATAAGAACGATGACTAATAGTTTCTTTTTCTCCTCCCCAGGACTACCATGGTGTCCCTCACAGGTAAGATCAAGAAAAAAGAGAAAACCTTACACGAAGCCACAGTTGGCCGAACTGGAGAACGAATTTATGATAAATGAATTTATAAACCGGCAGAAACGAAAGGAACTTTCGGACAGATTGGAACTGAGTGATCAGCAAGTAAAAATCTGGTTTCAGAATCGCAGGATGAAGAAAAAAAGACTTATGATGCGCGATCATACCTTCACTATATACTAAGATTGTTTTTCTTCCAGCAATTGTAGGTTTTTTTTATTTTATTTTATTTTTTAAGTGGAGACATCATTCATACAAGAGACTTTTCTTGCAAGTCCACCAAATCTGGGAAAAATTGACCAATGAAATGTTATTTAATATTCAAGCTGGATATATTGAAATGGATATTTATTTGGCATATAGAGTCGCTGCATTTGTATGTGTCTGGTATGTGTTTTTGGTGGAAAAACAAGAGTTCCAAAGTTGTTGTAATGTTAGCTCGCTTTATATAGCCTAAAAAGAATGCTTTGTAGTTTAGAACAGCAGCAAATTTAGAGTAGACACGTGTATATTGAATTCATGACATCATTTAAAACTACACTGGGCAGCTAACATCTAACTGGGAGTCAGTACATTTTCAGACGTTCCAACCTTTCTAATAATTGTGATAAATCCAAATTTGTATCTTGCGTTGTGAAAAACGCCCATTTTGCTTTTGTTGCATTTTTGATCAAAACTGTTGTGTAAGTGTTCTGTAAATTCTGCATTATATTAAACTTCTGCATTCTTGTGAGATATGTCTGTTTTAATTCAGTGGGTGATTCTAAAATATGCTAATAAAGTCCAAGCTCAAGTTCGATCTTTCTTCTGTGAATCTCTATTATTTTATATATATATTCGAATTAAACTCGGAATTGAAATAGAAAACTAAGTGCTGTAACTCTTTATGCATTAAGGGTGTATATGTAAAAGGGAAGTGTACGACTAAACAATTCGTTTTAACAGTATTTACACTTAAATGTAGTGTAGACTTACACATTGTAAAATGTAGCTCTTTTTATGCTTGCTTTTAGAAATAAGTTCAAAAATCGGCAAATGTTATTTCTACAAATTAACTTGCTGATTATTCATTGGAATAATTTGAAAAGAGAGTATACGGAACAGGTAAATATGTATTAGTATGCTTAGTTGCATGTACGAAAAAAAAACTCGCCTATACCAAATACGAAAACTTTTTTAATACCAGCATGATAAACCTGTGACACATGGACATATTGATAATCACGTATTATATACTTGTAATTCCACTTTTTAATGCACAGATTCTATCCCCCAAAATGTTTTCTATATACTTCACTTTCTGTTTATATGCAAAGCCTATATTATAGGTGTGAAATGAAAATAAATAATAATTTAAGATGTAAGAGCAGTTTGAAAAAAGTAGTAGTAATGAGTAAATAAAACCAGATAAATATTTGTTTATATTATGTGCCTATATATTTACCTAGCAAACTATCCTTTACTCTCTGCAGACTAAACTACCGCTGTACACTTTCACCAAATGTGTATTTGTATTTTCATTAATATCAAGTATTATCATTATTTTAATTTAAAATAAATATTTTCTACATATCAATGAGCGAATGAATGAATTAATAAATGACTGAACCAATCAATAATACAAAGGTAAGTTTGGTCCAAGTTATTTGTCTGTATAATTCCTCTAAAGGTGATCAGTTAAAAGACTGGAGAAGCGAGAAACAAGCGGAGTGGATTTTCTTGAGAGCTCTGCCAGACATTCTGCGACCGCCTGAAACTGGGGGCGCCAATACAAAGTTAAGGTCAAGTTAGTGGCTTTCTTCACTGACTTTCTTTCTACTAACAATACTTTGCATATTTAAAAAAAATCTGGACTCTCATATAAGGCCAAACCGCGTGACATACTTTTTTGATGCGCTAACACTTAATCCAATTAACAAAGTTAGCTTCATATTATTGCGATTGTTTTATTCACTGTTAAAAAAATCTCTGGACATCGACTGGTAAACAGATTTATATTTTGTTGGGCTCTAACACTTTGGGTTCTACACAGAACAAAGAAGCAACAAATGAAAAAGTCTCAAGTGTGGATCGCACAAGAAACGCTTTCTCCGTTAAGAAAGCCCTCCCTTGGCGACACAGCTAAACTTTCTATTTACGAAAATTAAAATTACATTTTAAATCTGTGAAAATTAAATAAGATGTTTCTTGTGGAATGGTAGAGTGCAAATTTAAATTTAATATATAATATATTATAATTTTATATTATAATTTAATATATAATAATTATAATTTCGAATTCACCAGCTGTGCTAAAATTAAATAACATTATGGTCTTTAGGTCACTTGGCATGTTACCAGATTTTAAAATAAATAAACAGATTTAAAATACACCAGGCTGTACAAAAATAATATAAGAACGTTGGTTGTTTATTTGTTTTATAAGCGTAAGAACGCCAGTTCTGTGTCTCATAGTAGCAATAGATAAGACATGCAGATATCTGGAGAAAAAAAAAAAAAAAAACGGTAAATTTGTAGTTTTCATAGTCTCTCGGTAGGAATGTAGAAGTCACTATTTACCTCCACCCAGGACACTACACATAGCACATCCTTTTGTCTGTGCAATAAAATGATTTGGCTGACGGTTATTGGTGATTGCCGGCTGCGCTTTGTTTCAGACCACAGACGTTCAAAGCCAGAACAGTTGTTTTGTACTTGGCAGTGTGAATCTTCTCTTCCTTTTGATAACTGTGTTCGTTACAAGCTTTACTACTGGAATACATAATCGGACTAAATGCAGATTTTACTTCAGGCTAAAACAGAAAGGTACAGTTCTAAATGCTTTTACCCTTTATTATATATTGCCTTGTGCTGTTTTTGGAAAAAAAAATTCTTGTGACTAAATTTGTACTTTCTGTAGACTGTGTAGAACAAACAGAAAATCTGTTTTCGCTGCATCACAACAAATAACTATAGTTGGTTAACTGCATTACGATTCTGTTGGTTTCTGTCACCTCCTTTTCCTACTTATTTTCTTCTTTTTCATTATTTCCTATGTCTCGTATATAGCCTAAGGTAGACTTTGAATTTCCAAGAATTTCAGTAAAATAGAATATAACGGGTTTAGAAAAGAGATGCAGCAATTCTTATAATAGCACAAATAGCACCGTGCATTTTCATCTTAAGGCTTGGAAATCTCAATTTCCAGGAATAGGGAGAGAGACTAAAAACACTGCAGTTTTGCTTCATAGTCAAAGTTTTCTTTCGGCCGTGAGGGTACATGGTTGGGAAAACTAGGAAAATATTAAAATATTGAATAATACAACTTAATGTGTTACATTTGAAATGCATTGTTTAACGTTGTGATTAAGGTCTTTTTTTGTTGGATTTCAAACAAAATATTTGACGTTGTATTTCTGTGATTGTTTACTAATGCCTTGCAATACACACGGGGGAATCAACATGGGAGTTTCAAAATGTAGGCAACCAATGACCTGCCTCATGCGGTTACCTATGAGTCGCTCACTTAATGACTGATATTGATATATGGTAATTTTTTTTTTTTTTTTTTTTTTGCCGGATCACATGACACAATTACCTCAAGAATCGATCAAGATGAATTGCACGTCAGCGTACGTTTCCGATTTTTTCTTCCTCGCGAGTCCTGTCCGCACGCATATGGTGCAATAGATGGGCAAAGTTTAACAGTCAAGCTGACGATTTTTCCTCTCTAAGGCTAAAGCGAGCAATGACCGACTACGATGATCGCGGCAACTGTGCATCTAATATGTATTTACCGTACTATGTTCATGATTTCTCGTCGGTCTCATCGTTTTTACCACAAACAACGTCGTGCCAAGTAAATTTTCCCTATTCTTCGAACATAGCGCAAGTCCAACCTGTTCGTGAAGTGACTTTCAGGGACTATGGACTGGATCATCCGAGCAAATGGCATTACAGGGGCAATTACGCTTCGTACTATTCAACGGAGGAGATAATGCACCTACAGTCCACAAACAGAGCGGAAATTATTTTCAAAAACGATTCCATGTATAGCCATCATCACGGTGGTAATAACTCCTCGTGCAATTTCTTCGGCAACGTCGGCCGAAATGGGGTACTTCCACAAGGATTTGATCAGTTTTTTGAGACTGCTAACTCGGAGAAGCCCAACCCTGAGCAGTCCGAACAAAAGCCAGATACAAGTGTCCCCGGAGATGCTGCATGTAATGTGCCTACGGATCGCGCGGAGCAGACCAAACAAGACCCTACAGAAACCATGGAGGAGGAATCCTCAATATCAACCTGTGATGAAGAGAAGAACAACGGCTCAAGTAGGTTCACGCGTTTAACAGCGGTTCAGTCTGCCCTATAGCTTTTATGTGCCGCTTTATAAGCATGCAAAAGTTTTTATATAGCTTGTAAGATTCTCTTTGCAGTCGTAAAAATATTTACTATGGGGAAGGCGCTTTCGTCGGATCATATATACACAAAACATTTAGTTTATGAACTGTTGTAAAGACTGAAATGATCGTCGCGATGCGAATCGAGAAAGACCACTTTCTCTGACCTATCTTAGAAAACTTTGGCCTATTACAAAATATTTTAACTTAAAATCGAAACACTTTAATCGAATTGAAAACACACCTATGGGTTATTCGTGTGCGCGTGCGTGCGTTTGGATGTGAAATGTGTGTGTGTGTGTGTGTGTGTGCGTGCGTGCGAGTGTGGGCCGTTTGCGTGCATGTGTATATTTAATGTAGCAGTGTTTGTGTCGTTTTTATTTGCCTATGTATACATACTTTCGTTTTCCTGAGTGCTTTGTCTTAGTGTGAATTAAACAATAGTTGTGTGTGAAAACAAATTAGGCATTAGTATCTGAAGTGTCGGATAGACTTTGACTTTTAATGCCATTTGCAGTTAGAGTTCAAATTCATTGCAATGTAATAAAGTTGCGTTTCTTTTTGTAGGTGCAACAAAGTCCAGAAAAAAGAGATGCCCATATTCGAAATACCAGATCAGAGAACTTGAACGAGAATTTTTTTTCAATGTGTACATAAACAAAGAGAAACGTCTGCAGTTGTCAAGAATGCTCAGTCTTACAGACCGTCAAGTGAAGATTTGGTTCCAGAACCGAAGGATGAAAGAGAAAAAGCTGAACCGAGATCGTCTCCAGTATTTCACTGGAAATCCATTGTTCTGAAAGTCATGATACTGGCCGCTTCGGGAGACGATGGCTATTATGTCATGATTGTCGGACATCATCCATTCCTCGGACACATGACCTATTTTCACGTCAGCTCTGTATTTTACTATGCAAAATACTTGCTATCAAAAAACAAATTTTATCTGCAATTAAAATTCTGCACAAAATATCTACAACAATGTATCCGCAGTGATGGAAATGATCGGTTATCAGGAACATAGGTACCTCGACAATCTCTTCATACTCTGTGTTAATTCCATTGAAATGCAGTAGCTTTGTATTTGTATTTTTATTTATTGTATTTTTGCATTGTTCATTGAAATGCATTAAACAATCCACACTGCGTAAGCAACAAATGCGATTGGTAACATCAAAATCAATACGTAATTACATTAAGTTAGAACTGTGTATGCATTTATTCGTTTGAAGCATGTAATGTATCTATGTATTAAATAAATATTCAGCAAGTTATTTGCAGATTTTTATTAATTGTTGTGACGCCTCTTGTGTGCTCTTTAGTGCGCGTAAAAGTCAGCAACAGAATGCATTTTTACAGTTGCATTTTAAAATGTTAGGCCTACTTATTTTTCAGATGAATGTTGTTTTCGATTATCACAGAGGAAGAAGGAACGTGGGATGGAGAGAGAACAATTTCCAATGGTAACTTTTATAGGTCTTTGGCTAATTCCTTTCCTTGTATGTTGTTTTACACTAAGGCTATTTACTAAACCTTGAGCAGTCTAGACAGTACAATAAACTCTGGGCAGTAAATTAAATTGGGGCTATTGGACCCTCTATCCACTTCAACTGTGACTTTGCCCTGAAACACAAAGGGTGCAGATGTTTTCTCTTTTTTCTGTCTAGAAAGATGTGAACTGAGTAGGCTACTATGTGAACATATAGGAGTGAAGATCTAATAATACGTGCTATGTTACAAAAGATGCCTTGTCTTCGGATTGGACTAGGCATTAGACATCACCCCATTTCTAGAGGCTTATTTGGCTGTTTACGTCAAATGTAGCACGTGGACACTTACAGTAACCATCTTGACCACAGTGGTTTACAAAGTTCGATTCCGTCATCAACTTCGAACGTCGAATGAAATATTGTATTTGAACTTCTGTAATGTCAAGGTCGTCACCCTTAACCTTTTTGAATAAGTAAAGGCGCCTTTTTGCGGTTCTCTTTGAAAAACTACGCCCTCTTAGAGCCGCCGCAGTGCAGCACGTCCCAATATGGCTGCTGCATCTCCTCAATCCCACTGATCTGCCTTCAAAGGCCTCCATACTGTTACCTCTTACTGGGCTATAGGTTAAATAACAGGCAGCTCCACATAGCCGCCGTTTAGCCTGGTCAAACGCTGTGTAAAATAAAACCATATAACACAACCATATCAAATCCTCCATAATGTTTTTCTCTCATAAAGGGGATTTAGGCAAGGTCAACAATGCCGTAATATAGTCTACACTGTTTACGTTTCAGAGCGCTTCAGTTGTGTTTTCTTAAGATAATGCTTAAAGAACCAAAAGCTCCCAAAAAGAAGAAATTAATTGTCGTCTTATCTTACTTTAAAGAAGCGGCTACCCCTGTGGACCTGTAATATGTAATATGCCGGAAATGCAAACCCGCGATTTGCAGGAGGCAAACGCAGAATCTTACAAGATAATTTTGTTTCCTAGATCTGTGTTTCCTAAATATTTCAGCCGTATATGTACAGTAAATTCCGTAATTTTGTTTATAGTACAACAATTTACCATAGTATTGTTGTGTGTTTTATAATAGGCTACACTGCCAGTAATAACATAGACCCTTAAACCTTTTATTTATTTACATTTTGTTGATACTGCTTGAAGCCACGAGAGGGCGAGCTTACAGCAATGATCGGACCTGGTGCTGTATGTGATCCAAGTTGTCCTCAAAAACAATGACTATGATCTTGAGCCGAGTTATGTGGTAATCTAATGTTTTTACACCCGTTTACTGGCGGTATGTTATTATTGCTATTCACTCTTATTCTCAATTAGATTTACCCAGTTGCATTATATTTTGCAAATAACCTGAAAACCGGGAAAATATATTTTAGTGGCGTACGGAGGATATCTTTCTCTGCATGGTTGGGGAGACAATTTCAGAAAACATTTTCTTATAGTCTCAGAGGTTAGAGTGACTTCTTATAGAGTGACTCCCTTTTTTTTGGAAATGTCTCCTTCGATAAAGAAATCATACATCAACAGAACCACCACCACCATTATTATTATTATTATTATTAGTATTATTATTATTAGTATTATTAGTATTATTATTATTAATTTTTGTTGTTATCCTTAATTTAGCAGTCGTATTGCGACCGATTTTGGCAGACAGATTTTGTAAGGGTTTGACCATCTTTTAGCTTTATATTTTTTAGCCTAAACAGTTCGTTGGAAGACGGCAGGCTTGTGTGTACAATAAAAAGAGTACAATGAAATATTCCTAATATCTCCAATGATACATGGATTATAACAGTAGACAGTCTTAATTAGGAAATGTATTAAACTGTGCACGCTTTTGTATTATTATTTTAATATATTTATTACACATAAAGGTGAACCAACAAATTAAATAACCAAAAACTCTGTCGAAGATGTAATACGCGATTTAGAGTAAATATATTTGCCTATAATTTCATAAAAGAAATAATGTATGAATTTAGCATATTAGTTTAATAATTTGACATGTTTAATCATAAACGCTATACTTCCTCATATGAAAATTGTGTAGGCCTGCTTGTGCTTAGTGTTTATGTCTGTTTTCAGATGCCAGTCCTCTGCAGGGATTCTTATTTATTTAGTTTTTATTTGTTATTTATCTGGAAGATCTGACAATATTTACTATTTTTAAAACTATTAATATAAGTCTAGCTATAGGAAACCCACCGATTTAGGGCGTCCTTTTTTGTCTTTATGCTTTATCAAAATGATGTAAAGAAACCGTGCGCCACTGTTACCTAAAATCAGGATTTCTATAAACAAGTTCATGACTGCTTATAGCTCATTTGATATTTTAGTGGTTTATGTAGATAACGACAATATTATTGGTTTGTGACAATAGATTATACACCTTTAACAAGCACATTGCCAATAATTCAACGGCATATAAAGATAACATTTAACTATTCTTGCGCATTTTCATTGCATCCAGTTCTGAAACAGAGATAATATGATCACGTTTACCGTCTGCAAACATTTGCATATTTTGTTATAGCGAATATTATAGTCTACAATAATTTTCCCCAATAATTTTATAATGATGCATTGGACTATTGCATGTTATTGCTGAGTGAAGATGTACGTATTTTTAAAGCCAATGTTTAAATGCGTTTGCAACGCTATAAATAGCAAAACTGATAAAAACTACACTCTGTACATGTGAAAGAACTGCAATAATTACACAAACAGAAAAGTCGTTTAAACCTTTGACTTGCGCTATTTATTTTGCTACGAATACCTCACATCCTTATAATGATAATGTGACTAACGTGATAAAATACACTGATTGGCTATGATTTAACAAGTGGGCTTACAAGGTTTCTTTTATTTGATTTAATTTAGAAAAAAAAAAACAACAACAAACAAGGTATTACATGAATTATTAAATAGTAATAACATTTGAATTTCATTGGCGTTCGACAAAAAGATCTACCTGGAGAACAGGCAAAATCATTTGTGTCAATTAAAACATAAATCGTGGAAAAAACAAACATAAAAAAGGATGAATCACATTTTTGTGTTTAGGCCCGCGTCGGCCGCTCATTTTGTTCTGCATTTTGCCTCGTAAACTACGAGAAATTCCTTCTGCAGTATCTTCAGGCATTTCCTATCTTGACCTTGAGTTGGATTTCAAAGGTATAGCAAACAGACTGTGCTAAATGCTATCATTTGTTTTCCTCGTTCTTGCTCGTTGTTTAACAGCAGGCCTAAATATGAGCCCAAGTCTTAATTTTATGTTATCTTGAAAATGGATTTAACAGCGTTATTTCGACAGTCTTGGAACCAATTTCAAGTCCTTGTTCTAGGTGTCGCTGTTGACCACGTCTGAAACTTCAAATCATGTGTCAGTGCGCCCACGTGACGGGGAAGAGCCTGCGTCTCAAGGCCATTTTCAAATTTCATTGGTGAGAGTGTCATGTGGTTGCAGGGAGACTCGCTGGGTTATACAGGGATTGTTTTGCTAGATATGTCAGCCTACAGAGGACACTTCTCTGCTTCTTAAAAAAGAAACTCTCCAAAATGTCCTTTCCCAACAGCTCTCCTGCTGCAAACACGTTTTTGGTAGATTCCTTGATTGGCGCGTGCAGGACAGATTTTTATTCCAGCAGTAACATGTACATGCCAGCCACTGCAGAAATGGGAACCTATGGAATGCAAACCTGTGGACTCCTGCCGTCTCTTGGCAAACGGGGGGAAGTAAACCACCAAAACATGGGCATGAACGTCCACTCGTACATACCTCAAACAGATAACTGGGCAGATCCAAGCAGGTCCTGCCGATTAGAGCAACCGCTCAACCAGATGTCCACCTGCACATTTTCACAAAGCATAAAAGAAGAGACTAACTGTTGTATGTACTCCGACAAGAGAGCAAAGGTCAGTTCGTCTGAGATACCCGCGTACTCCAACCTGATCCCCGAGTCATGTTCCGTTGAGAGTCCCGAGATTCCGGTCCCTGGATATTTTAGACTCAGTCAAACGTATGCGACGGCGAAAAACCCGGACTATGACAACGAGACGATGAGCCCAAACACTACATTAATGCAGCTGAACAGGGTGACTCCAAAGGCGCAGTCAACGCCCTTTGTCGAGGTGGAAAAGAAGCTTCCGCTCGACCGGGACACAAGGAGCTCTTCCCCGGCACAGAGTCCTGAGCCCAAAGTCAGCACGCTGGAGGAGAAGCATTGCTCAACTGAGGCGTCTGTCTCCAGCCCCGAATTGCCACACAGAGAAGGCAAAGGTGGGTACAATAAACGGATTAATCGCGTCTTGGTGTAAGGCGAACGCTCTAGCATCATAAAACCCAATATAAAACACAAACAACCCGAAAGTCGTAATGTTTAATGGGAGTCTTTCTCAGGTTGCAGTAAAAGCCCTAACAGGAAACGGCGCTGCGAGGGCGCGTTAACATCAAATACCTTTTGTTGCAAGTGACTTGACGTTCTTCTTTGGTCAATATAAGAACAGCCTTGGTGAAATGGTTTTCCGACTTCATCCATTCAGCACGAGAATGAATATTATTTTGATGTATAAAATCATTCATTGCTATTCATTTGATACCTTCTGACTGAGTACAGCTCAAAAGTCAAATAATATTTCTGGTGCAGTATATAAGCTAAGTTAAATATGAAAACTGCAAGTGCATTGGTTATAACATGAGGTAATAGCTTTTAAAAAATAAGACAAGGTCATGTGGTAACCAAATGCAAACAACAGATACAAAACATTAAAATTAATTCAATAAAATCACGTTGTAGACATATAGTCAACACTTGAATACTGGTAAACTTCGGGAGTCATTGTGTGCTGAACGACCAAACGAGGCCACATGGACAGTTATAGATATTTTGACTCAGTAAGTTACTTCTAATGACCTGCAGGTATAGGTTTAATTATGACATACATATGCTATGTCTATTTTTTCATGTAGAAAGAAAGCATGTTACACACTCTTAAAAAATGTAAAGGTTCCAGAAGGGGGTTTTCACAGCGATGCCATAAAATAGCCATTTTTGTTATTATTCAGTGGTCAGTTCTTAAATGAAACATGTTTTTCTTAGTGTTCAGAACATTTTAATAATCTAAAGAAACTATAAGGATCACCTTTCGTGGGATGGAAAAGGTTCCATTAATGTTAAAGATTATTCATGGTACAATATTGCCAATTAAGAACCTTCATTTTCCCTGTGTGTTTGGTTGTTTGGTTGATGCTGTCTTTTTGTTTTGCAGAATCCAAAAACGACACACCGACGAGCAACTGGTTGACCGCGAAGAGTGGAAGGAAAAAAAGATGTCCATACACAAAACACCAAACCTTGGAATTAGAAAAAGAATTTTTATTCAACATGTATCTGACTCGGGAGCGCCGTCTAGAGATAAGCAAAAGCGTCAACCTGACTGACAGACAAGTGAAAATCTGGTTCCAAAACCGCAGGATGAAACTCAAGAAGATGAGTAGAGAAAATCGTATCCGTGAACTTACGTCCAACCTCACTTTTTCGTGAGCAGACAAGTGCAGATCAGAAACTTACCCCCCTCATTTCGGTCAGTCCATGTTCTCCTGTATAATGATGACATGAGGGCAGTGTGCATTGTTTTGGCTACTTTCACCTTCCAATGTTGTGATCGTTGCTAAATCCTTGTCATTTTTTTGCTACATCTATGATTGCATTTGAAATGTGAAGCCTTGTGTAATTCCACTATTTCACAGGGTATAAACGTGGTGTAAGGTCTTAATTTATAAAAGAAGATGATAGAAACAGGCTGTTCCAAGCGGTTTCATTTTAGCGGGAACGGAGCAAAAATGTGGCGCCAAAAAGTAATGACTTTGGACATGAAAGCACATTCGAAAGTGAAGATCTCTCGTTCTTTCTCCAATGAAAACGTACATTTATCTGAAATAATTACGTTTAAAGATTTCTGTATAATAGATGTTTAAATATGTCTGTATCAGTGCATGTTTGTGGCATGTGGTCAGTGGACTAATAAATTGATAATGTCATAATAGTGTTTTGGTGTAATATTTGGTATAGCGTTTCTAGACCACAGCTTAATCAAGACCATGTCTCCTCCCTCTCCCTTACAAACACACACACACACACACACACACACACACACACACACACACACACACACACGCAAAGATAAATTACAAAGATGAATAATTATTTTTTCTTCAAAGACTTGTATTCTGCAAATACAAACTAATGTCAATTGACGTTTATTTGAAAAATGAAACTGACATTTTCATACTTTTCTGTGCATGGAAATAAGTAAAAAATATATTTTTTACTTACTGATTTTACAGTACACTATTACTCTTGATTATCTTACAGCATACAGTTCTGTTAATTATTAGCGCTTTAGTCCATTGTTATAAAAAAAAAATAATAATAATTTAAGTGGTATGCTCCGATTACCAAAAAATGGTCTGGTATGTTCTGAAAATAAATAAATAAATAAATAAAAATAAATAAAATAATACAAATAAAAAAGTTTCTCTAATTTCTGCAAGCCCACGAAATAAATCTTTTTTTTTTAAATAAAAACTTAACGTAATTCAAAATTCGAAAATGCAACCCTAACCTTAAACTTCAACGTCAATATCCTAAATTCGAAAATATGATACGTCAAAAATTTCAAATCATGCAGAGTACACCAGAAGCCTAGAGGTTTGGTAGGCTATATGTGAAATTCATTTGGTCCGTCATACCATCCCATACATTCATAAACAACTTTTTGTCTAAAAGTGGTCAGATGTACTTATTTTCGTCTTTTAATACCGTTCATTCCACGCGTCTAAAAAATTATATTTCTAGCATCGACCACTTGAGCACACACACAAACACAATGCCATATACCTCTGTAGGCACATACTCAGATGTGTTCAAGTGTGTGGCCACAGATGGGAACACAAATTATAATTTTGACCAAAATTGTAACGGCTGAGCTCTCAGTGACAACTTGTAGACAAATAGCTAACATTAGCCTATACCACGTTGTTTTCCTCACACAAATTATTTTCTCAAATTAAGAAGAAATAGCCTAATGCATTGACTTAATCTCTTTTTTACACAAATTATCTATTCTATATATAGTATAAAAACTTCTATTATCTTGATTATATTGTGACACAGTAACATCCGCTTTTCATTACCACCTTATTCAATTCTCGACTTAGGCCTACTAAAAAGATCAGAATATTGCTATATTATTATTATTATTTTATTTAATGATAAACACATAGGTCAAGACACTGAAATGCCAAGAGTCTGTTTTATTAAGAGAACATTAATACATAATCAAATGCACCTCATAAAATTTTTATTGATACACATAAAATACTATGACTCTCTTTTGAATAAGTACCAAAAATATACAAATGTTACTTCCTGTGTCAATCTTACAACACCTTGCCAGTCAGCATCAAACTTGCAAGCATCTTAACACTAAAGCAGCGAGGATCGTTTATAAAATATGAGAATCTGCGAGGCTGTGGTGGTTCGTTGTTTTACAGCATGTTATTACATTTATTTTACGAGGACTTGCAACTCGGTACTCTATAAAATACTTTACAAGGCTAGAGTATGACATACCTTATGACGAATTTTTGCAAGATTTTACACTGCTGGAATCGTTTGTTAAGGTAATAGTGAGTGCAAATAAATGGGTGATTTAATCTGACCTTGTTAAAAAAGAGATACAGACATATTTTAAAGTATGATGAATGCAGATTATCTGCTATTTGAAATGAAAATAATTTGTCTTGTTTTTTTTAAGAATACAAAATCAAACATACCGTTATCAGCGGACTGATTTACTCTCTGTATTAGTAAATATGATCACGTGATTCATGCAACCAATCACTGGAGATGAAGGCAGCAAAAATACTATGATTGTTCAGAGGCAAGGCTTCGGAAACAGAGTAACGTTTTATATGAGTTCGAAGGGATCCAAAAATGTCGACTAGTTCAGCCCTCAGTAGCTATTATGTGGACTCTATTATGGGGCACGAGACGGAGGATGTGTACGCAGCGCGTTATATCCAGGGTTCACACACCGCGCCCGCGGGCGCGAGGCCGTCAGGTGTGGGGGAAAACGCGGACTTTTCTTCGTGCAGCTTCGCTCCCAAGTCAGCCGTGTTCCCTGCGTCCTGGTCCTCGGTTCATCAACCATCTGCTGTGTCCGGAATTTACCATCCATACGTTCACCAGACCCATCTTTCTGACAACAGATACGTCCGCTCCTGGATAGAGCCAGTCTCAAACCATATCTCTTTATCGGGGTTCCACTCCAGCAGTCGGCACAGCGGTACAAAGACTGAAAGTTTACCCTCCTCGAAAAGGACTGAAAGCGCTGCGTTTGAAACAGAGACACCGGTGGTTCCCGAGTTTAGCTGCAGCGCTGTATCCGTAGAGAAAACTAGTGAAGAAAGAGTTGCAAATGATATTTCGAGCCACGGTGAAGTTAAAGACGAAAAACAGCAACAACAACAACTTGACCCAAGTAAGTAAAATAAATTGCCCTGTGATTTACAACTGTCGAACTGTCCTAAACTGGAGGTTTTACAAACCTATAAAAGTGTCCGGGCTCTTACCACTGGCCTTCATCGGTATAGTGGCCATTAAAAAAAACTTTAGAAATAATTGCATTCACGCTAATGTTTAACACCCATTACACAATATTTGAATGGTTAAATATTAAGCTCGGTTTCTGATGTGGGCATGACCTTTCTTGTGGAAGTTAATCTTATGTGCATGCTTTTCTTTTCACATTGTTATTATTATGCTTTCTTTAGCCTATTTCTTTCTTTTCAGGCAACCCTGCTGCAAACTGGATCCATGCGAGATCAACAAGGAAGAAACGTTGTCCGTATACAAAATATCAGACTCTGGAATTGGAAAAGGAGTTCCTTTATAACATGTATTTAACGAGGGATCGGCGCTATGAAGTCGCACGGATCCTGAGTTTAACAGAGCGGCAGGTTAAAATCTGGTTTCAGAACAGAAGAATGAAAATGAAGAAGATGAACCGAGAGAGGAGCATTAAAGATCCTTAGTGAAAAGCGTGCTTCAGCTCAGCAGCTAATGTGCGTCCCTTTAACATATGCTTGCATTAGGATATAACTTTTGTTTGTTTGTTTGTTTGTTGTTGTTTTTTTTGTTACTCAAGATTGAATTGGCATATCTTTTATTTAATTATATATATATATTCTGAGTCAAAAATATTTGAGTGACTTGAAATGAATGGGTATTTCACAACAATTTCTAAAATAGTTAGCTTAAAACGCCCTAAAATCTATTTCCCAGTGGTTCTTTCAGGATCCGAGAATTCAGATTTGTATTTTGCACAGTAAATTTCAGTCTCAGTAGTTACTCATAAAAATCCTATTATGTCTAGGAAACTGGGATATGGTCTGTGATCTGCTGGTCTTTCAATCTGTGTCCATAATGCATGCAAAACCCACTCTTCACCCTCATGCAGCCACGTGTAATCATTTACTGTGCCTTTAATTTCTTTCTTTTTAAATTGGACATCATGTGTACAATCTCTTATTTCGAATTTCTCCTAACTAAACTTGTGTATTTCCCGTTGAAGCTTTTGTTGCTGTTTTAGATTCGTCAAAAAGGTCTAAATTATATAAGTAAAATCCTTTTTGTTCTATTTTATGACTCTTATTTTGCCTTCAGTGCTGTATAGTGAATTTGGATGTAGACAAGCTTTGTTGAATACTCAACTCGTGCACTTACTGTGAAAATATGTTTCCTTTTTAAGACCAATTTCTACAGATAATTTGCAAGTTCGATTGCACAATTTTCTGATATTTTGCATACCAGCGATATGCGATTATATGGTGCTATGATCTGCGACAAGACTCATTTTCTTTCATGCTGAACACAAAATAGAGATTCGTTGTTAGGGAAATATTGCAAAAAAAAAAAATTTATGACTAGGAAAAGGTGTTGCAAGGAACCACAAGTTTTTTTCGTCAAACCTGTACCAAGAATTGCTTTAGAGCAGGAAGAAACTGGGTGCAATAAAGCTATAGAAGAGCTAGACGTCTGGTCTAAATGAGTTTATGGTATAGGGCTGTAATTGCTCTTCTCTTTGAAACTAACATCACTGGTTCTTTGTGTCTGTACTTGCACACAAAAACGTAGACACTTTTTTACGGGGCGTCTGGTCGATGTATTGATTGTGAGACTAAAGCGGCATCGACCCCCCCAGTACACTGAAAGTCACGTTTATTCTCGAAATGCATCTCCACTGTACAAACCTTAAAGCTGACAATCGTTTTGGATGTTACAACAAAATGCAACGTGATTGATTTCAGTCATGCATTCGTTGCAGCACTCATTTTAGATTATTAACAGATAGGCCTCAAAATGTATATAAATGCCTTTTAATGTGAATGCAAAAAAAAAAAAAAGAAAAAAAAAAAAAAAAGAAACGAATGCATCCCGCAATTTCAAAGAATGCAAAATTAAACAGGGGTGCACATTATTGCCACTAGAGGGCATAGTTGTTCTGTGAAAATAAAGCACTTTGTTCCCGTGCACTCCTACTTACGGGAGCTTAATCTGAGAGTAAGACACAACAATTACTGGAGAAATTATCTAAATTCAAATTTGCGAGACAAAATATTTCGGGACAAACACATGCGCTCAGTTATCCCAGTTTATGCATGGTTAAGATGCATCCGTAGCACTTTACAGCTCTGTTCTGAATATAACTAGGGGTGAGAAAAGAACAAAGGAATTTGGATAGGGACTGTTTATCTCAGCATGGAGCACGGTGTGGGCATATTTCAGCTCAGTTTTAGTAGATAAAACTTTAAGCCTATAGACGAATACGCCTATTTTGGATAAAATTCTCTTCATGATGGTTTCGGGGTTCCGAGATCTCTGTCAAACGTGTCTCGTTTATTAAATTAATAATGACCCCATAACAACTGAGCTACAAGAGTGTTGAAATGTTAGACTACTAAGCGAGTTCACTACAGCTTATTTGTCTTTACATTCTCGTTGACATGTATTTTCTTTTCTAATGAAAGTACAATACAAATTGAATCATCAGGAGGAAAAGAACAGTCCAGACCATTTAGAAATGAAAAGTAAAAATGGAGGCTTTACTCAACACAACATACAGCAACATATATATATATATACATATATATCATGATGGTTTTATATATATATATAACAAAGCCTTTTTATGTTTTAATCTGTCGCGCACGACAAACATAAACACTATATATTAGCTGTCAAATGATTAAACGCGATTAATCGCATCCAAAATAAAAGTTCGTGTTTACATAATATGTGTGTGTACTGTGTATAATTATTATGTATATTTGAGTACACACACATACATGTATATATTTAAGAAATATTTGCATGTATATACTGAATAGGCCTATGTATTTATATCATTTATATTATATATATATATATACATAAAAATATTTTATATATAAATATAACACATTTTTCTTATATATACATGCATGTGTGTGTATTTATGTATACATAATAATTATACACAGTACACACACACATATATTATGTAAACATAAACTTTTATTTTGGATGCGATTAATCGCGATAAATCGATTTGACAGCAGCATATATTCATATCTGTTACAAAACAACTAAAAGCTTAATCTATTTTAAATATGTATTGATTGAGCTTTTGTTATATCTGAAGTTTTAGCTGATGTAGGATATTGTAGTCTAGTTAAAAGCCTGTCGGTACTTCATGTTTCAACAAAACAAAAGTGCAACCGTATTATTATTATTATTATTATTATTATTATTATTATTAGTAGTAGTAGTAGTAGTAAATTAATAAATGCAAATGCAATGTAAAAACATACGCCGAACAAGTCCACAGACTTTCGCAGACCCTAAACGGAAAAGAGCAAAACATACACTTAATCTAATTTTCCTTTCCTTCCTCTCCCTCCCTGTCTGTCATGTGAGCTAGGCTATAACTAAAAGCAAGCGTGTTTTGGGGCATGCAGGATCACCCTGACCGCTGAATTTGGCTCTGGGCCTGTTCACCACATAGGCTACACTATTCAACAACAGCAGCTCTCAATCATATCTGATTCCACTGGCATTAATAAGTAACGATCTGACACCATCAGTTCTCACTTTGTCGACCCTTCGCATAACACACTGGGCGAAGTATTTTCTCCTGCTGATCAACATTTCCACGAGATGCTGAACGGTAGGCATGTGATGGCCAGCACTGATGCAATCATTTCATCTGCTTGGGAAATCTGGACACAGAGTGCCAGTTATCAGGCGAATCCGGGTGGAATTATGTGTCACCGCGACCGCTCTAAATTTTACGCACACGATAACTTTCAAAGACAGCGGGTCTTTACGACACTGCGAGAGGCCGGCCGGGTCGCTACAATACCGAGCCTGTAAATCGTCCGGTAGTGATACTGGCTCGGACCCAGCGTCCCTAAATCAGCGCTCGCCTCCGTCTCAGATGTTCCCTTGGATGAAACTTCAAGGTTGTCTACCATAAAATCTGTTTTCAGATTACTGTAACATCCCTTTGATTATAAAGGCTTTCCCTTTTACCCCCCCCCCCCCCCCCCCATTATGGCATTCTATGCAAACTTCAATTAAAATGATACAATTCTAAAAAAAGAAGTGTCTGTCCTTGGAAAAAGGGATTATACCATACACTGAATGAAGTTGATTCCTCAATTTTCAAAAGCACGTATTTGTGCATTAAATTTCCTGCAGTGACAAATCAAGCTATTGCAGCACACGCTAAAAATGCAGCTTTTAACTGATTCGTCCAAAATAAGATCAAAAAGCTAAATTAGATTTTAAAAGAAAGTACTGCAAATTACGTATTTTTATCAGCCATTAATAAGGTGATTCAATAATATTTTCCATTATCTCTATATATTATTTGCGGTAAAAAAAATTGCAGTCATAAAATATAAAATCGCTATTTATAGGTAACCTGGCGTTATAAAACTAGTATTAGGCTATAGTATTATAAAGCTCCGTCCACATAACTGCTCATTATTATCAGTCATTTTGATCCACAAGCAAAATAATTGTGGCAAATGTGTTTAGAATTTAAACGCCGACGAATTATTATTTACCACGTTTCTGCCAGATTTCGTGCTGTGCTCGTTCGTTTGAACAGATTGTGAGAACTATATGTGCATTATTGCTGTTTCTAAAATATATAGGTTAATGAACCATCACTAGGCTATTCATCTAATTTAAACAAAATATTACATGCATTTCATATATTTAGTTAGGCTATATAGGCTATATTTAGTTTCCTCTCTTTTTGAAATGCATTATGTATTCACAGCGTATTATCCAATAAAATCTATTGTGAGCATTAAGTTAGACTATAATTGTCATACATTTTTTATTGTTCGTCGATATTTGTTTTAGTAGGAAAATATGTTTTTGTAGCTAAAATTTGTTCGGATTTTAGATTGAACTCTTTTAGACTGAATTATTTTGCATAGGCCTATACGAAACAGCGTGAATGGTTTAGCGTGTTTGTAATTTCTCTCTGTTTCTCTCTCACTCCCTCTCTTGCTATCTCTTTCTTTCTCTCTCTCTCTCTTACACACACACACACACACACACACACACACTCTCTCTCTCTTTCTCTTAGCAGATGCCTGTGACTGTATTTTCTTTGCTGAGGAAGTGCAGCTGGCTCAGTCATTATGCGCAAAAAACCAGAGGCTTTGCGGCAGCCCAGATTCCTTTTTGTTAGAAAGACAATTTACAGCTTTGTAATAGATCTTTTTATGAGCCTGTTTCGTCGGTCATTGGATGCCACTGGTCATGTGCAGGACGCAAACGTCTTCGTGACCCCTTTTCCTGATTTCCCAAGCGATTTTTCCACCGCATTCTGAGGCTTAAAGGCTCCAAATCCAAATACACGGTGTTCTCATATATTTCTCTTTTTTTTTTTTCTTTTTTTCGTGCATGACTATCTGTGTTAGAGATCGAGAAGACAAACTCGAGGCCGATTACGCATGCTGTCAGATGCCACACGGCTGCTACAAGAGTTGCATTTCTAAACAGTGCAAGAAATACAGTACTGGACGACTGATCTGAAACAAGCTTCGTAATACTCACCAGCCGTGCATGAGGAAAAACATGGATTATAGGGCTTTGTTGGGTAAGTTTATATTTCATAACATGCTATCGTGTCAGCTACAGGACCAGCAGGTTATTGGTTTGCGATTATAATTTCATATTGTGACAGAAGCATTGGCAATCTGATTAAAAACAATATCACTGTTTTTGCAGTTAAAACATAACTCAAATAGTTCATTTTGAGCAGAGACAACGTTTCCTTTTGGATTGCATTACATCCATTGCTGTATTTGTTGTGTTCTTTTAATGCATTTCTTTACTAGATCTTAAAATATGACTTTTACTCATTTGACATAAATGTTTGATTTGATCTGAATGTGAAAAACATGAACCTTTACGAATAAATGCGTAATTCCCAATAACTGATATTATTATTAGTAGTATTATTAACAGTAGTTGAAGTATTGTTGTCGTTCAAATGAACCAGCAGCAAATCTTCAAAAATTATTAAATAAAAATGCAAACCTTCAAATGATGACTTTTCAGCAGTTACGTTTATGATTATTGTAAGCAGACTCATGGATTTACAAGTCGTTAACACAAATTATATGTCCGACCCTTCTTGTGATGTTTAATTTAAATGTTGACACTTATTTCGCCAATGTCACATTTAGCCACAGATTAATTATATATAAAATAATGACGTCTGAATATATATTAAGCACAGATTAAAAATATTTTATGCACAAATTAAAGATTATATATATAGGCCTATATATAGAATTATAGATTATATATAGAAGATATTTAATATGTGCATAAAAATAATGATTCACAGCCATCCTTAATATATATCCAGACGTTATTGTTTAATCTACAATTAATCTGTGCATAGAAATAATGATTCACAGCCATTGTTAATTTATATAGACGTCATTATTTTATCTACAATTAATCTGTGCATGAAAAAGATTCACAATATAAAATGATTTCGAAAGTTTTGGCGGACGGTGGAGTTGTTGTGCGTTTTAATCTATGCCTCCCTTAATGGTGAGAATGGCGCAGTTTTATTTGGGAAGGGAGAGACGGGCTCTGCGGGACAAAGACAGTATTTCACAGTCAGCTGACAGGCAGAGGTATTTACAACCTCACTGCAATGCGGCAAAACAGGCGAGAGGAGCCCAAACGAGTTCATGCAATGAGCTACATTAAATCCACTTACTTCAGAACAATGTATCTGTGTATTGCATTACAAACTTGAAATGCCGTCACACAGGTTATTGTAATAACAAGCGGGCAATTTACATAGAATTCTTCTAGAATAATTTAATAGTTTTTTTCCTCCATGAATTGCAGTCAAATCGCTTACCACCATGAAATACTTTTTTTAATTTATCTTTAAAACAACATTAAAAGTGTTGCCATTTTAAAACCCAGATCGCATTAAATATGCCCGTTGTCTTAAATGTTAAATAATACATATGCTCTGTAAAATATGGCAGTAGTGTAACTTGTATATTTATTGATGCATTATTTGAAAACTGATGTTTTATGCAAAGTATAGTCTATATCTAAAATAAAAAAATTCTTATAGTATACTATAGTATACTGTTTCCATATGAGCAGCTATGCAAAAAAAAAAAAAAAAAAAAAGCAAACAAAAAAACCCCAGACAGAACACCTATGCAGTGTCTGCTTCGGTCGGCAGGCGGCGCTGTTGTCTAACACTCTGGGACTTGCTTGTCTGCTTTCTGCATCTTTGTCCTTGAGCTCATTTCCTGTGACTGTGATTGGTTGTCGCAGTCATGTGACACAAACCATACAGCTCTCTTATGAACTGATACAAATGTTAATTTTTAGAACGAAATAAAAATAATACTCGCAGGAACTGAATAATAAGAATAATCGGAATTATTATACTTAGCTATATTATAAATATTTGATTTAATTATTGATTATAATTTAATAATTTTCACGTTGACATAAAGTTGATTTACGTTTTAATAGATCATATGGCGATCAAAAATATCAAAATATCATTTGTGATTGTAAGATTGTAACATTTCATGCACTTGGATAACATGTTAAAACTGACTAATAGCCTATGTAATGTATTTAGGTGAATATCGAAATTAAATGTTTAATCCCGTAAAAATGTTTTAAAAAAAAGAACTCAGAGGTGAGAACATTTCTCTTGGCAGTAAATGTTATAATATTCTGTGCTGAAACTTTCCCAATGGCCATTTGTGACTTTACATTAATCGACAACCCGCCATACGGCGCTATTTTTTTTCCTCTCAAAAATTTAGAGTCAGAAAAATATTCCCATTAGTTCACACGTCAGAGATTTCACAAACACCTCGTTTGCCCTCGAGTGAACGAGCAAACTGAAGCAATACAAGAAATACTACACCAAATAATTCTATAAATACTACAAAAAATATATAGCAGACATCAGTCTTCTAGGATACAAGAAATAAACTCTGGTGTGTTTTCCCTCTGAGTGCAGTGAATGCGAATTGAACCCCGTGTCTTTATTTCCTCCTGAGATCAGAGTAATCGCCATTATTGAATAAGTGCAACTTTCAGGATTATTTATGGCACCCGCGCGCTGTCATGAATGGCTGTGGGGAAGCACGTGATACCATTAAACTTTGTTTTATGGCCAGGGAGTTGACAAGCCAAAATATAATTCACATTGTATATTAGAAAGGTCCCTCAGACGGTTTAGAAAAGATCCCAGTGTCGCTGCGGAGGAAAGAGGCTCCACGCTCGTTTTGATCATGGATATACAAACTTGTCGATGCGCTTTACGCGACGCGTCTGCTTCTGGAGGTAAGCTTGTCTTCTTCAGTATGCGTGTCGCTGAACTTGTGCGTGTTGAATTGTGCCATGATGTTTACTGTAGTCTCACATACTAGTGATCCAGCAAACCGGCACTGATCTGTTTATGTGAACTCCTCTTGTGTTGTTGTGTACAGTTTTGGGTGGTTGGATAACCGGATAACCAAGGAGAGAAAAAATAGGTTGTGATGAAGGTGACGTAAATGTTATGCAGTCCGGCTTTGGTGCAGTTGTGGCGCCACGTTACGAAAGATTGCTTTTCAGGGCTTAGCCTGCATGCATAACTTAAATTATTATCATTATTATTATTATTATTATTATTATTTCAAGAAGGTAAAATATTTTTTATTTGATATAACATGTTTTATTAATTGCTTTAGTAAATGAGTGTGATTTTCTTCCAAGTGCACTTTGGCCTGTATTGAGAGTTGTCTTTTGACGAAATTGAGTTCCTTTTTTTTTTTTTTTTTTTTTTGCTTTGAATTTGCAAATTATTGTTACTTATTTGCACCTGTTATGTAGCTCGCTTTGTCGTTATTAGATTGTATACCATTCATTTTTAGAGAGATCAGTTAGTCGATGCACGCGCTTTCGTGACTTGTAAGTGAACTCTAATAAGGGGTTTCTGGGTTTTATTGACAAGCTCTCTAGCGCCCCCAAGCAAATGAAACTCATTTTGGCCGTAAACCATTCATACTTTGCATTAATTTTCATCCCTGACTGTTTAGATTAGCCAGAATAAGATCGAAAGTCCTGTTCGTTTAAGCCTGAATTAAATGGTCTGAATTCAGAATTGCAGCGACGCGCTATTTCATGTGCATGTTATTAAAGGGAAATGTAAAATACGTAATTTCCTCAGTTTTCCAACCAGAAAATTTAAGTATAAATAACGACATTATATATTAAATCTCTTTTTTTTATTTAAATCAAACTATATGAGGTTTAAAATATAGCATATATATGCCTATCATGTATATGTCTATGAAGAATAATCAAGATACCTTGTATTAAAAGGTTTGAAAATAATTATATATTTTATTCGTTGATAGCCAAACTGTGGCTAATTCCCTTGTGAGTTGAAATGATTTTTTAAAAATAATTTAAGCATAAAAACGTCGATTAATAAGAGAATGGCCGTCTCAATCCACAAATCTGCATACAAAAATGAATGATTTCCCGTTGGGGGGAAATAATAATAAAAACAGCTAATATCATAGAAACCCCTATGTGCATGCATGCGAATTATATATCTATAAAAACTGAAGTATTTTCATTTAAAATGAGAGGTGACGCTCTGATTCTTTTGTTCATCAGTACCTCGGCTTTGACCCGAATGAACAAGACGCGAAGCGAGGTGAAACACGGGTCACGCTGTCTAACAAACAGAAATAAAATACACATGTATTACAACCTACATTTTCTGCTTAATATAAATACATACATAAATTAATTCATATAATAAACAGCTAACATCAAGCGTGAATGGCCTGGGGAAAAAAAGTAGATAGTATTGACATCTCTTTTAAATCAGTAGTTTTTTTGTTTGTTGTCGTTCTAAAATGCTATAATCATCTGTAAGTTCTAAAAGCATAACGCATAATGTTGTATCAAAATGTAAGAGACTAATCAAATTAATTCATAAGACTTTTAATCTGCTTGTTTTTAGAAAATGATGGTAAATTCCTATGAAAAGAACGTTTACTGTAACGATTAAAAAAATAGATCATTATTCCTAAACTTGAAAATGTTGAGCGTTCTTAATTCTTACATTTTTTATTGGTTCCAAAGGTAATTGTATCTTGGCTCTGGCGACCGGGTGCGAATGACCACAGGAGCTGCTTATCAGAGGAGGTCATGTATTATCCATGAACTTTTCTCCTTTTTCCGCTACCGCTGTCGCCTTACCAAAAATAATGAAACTTCGTGATGTGTGTTGTAAATGATTCGGCTTGACCCCTCGACCTTTAGCCTTCCTTTATATGCTTCTTCACAGCACACAGTTTTAAAGCTACCTGATCAGTGTGACTGCCATGACAGCATCAGTGAGTAGATCTTGGCACGAAAGCCCTCAATTCTGTACCTGGATGGATATACGTTCAATTGTATGTTGTGTTGTTAGAGATACAGAATGAAAGAATTGGTCATTTTATTAGTTAGATTAGTGACCTTTAAATATATGAGCGCAAGGTCTGAGAAATGGAGCTGCGGGCCTGTGTCTGAAGATTTTTGTTCCTTGTTAAACATTAACAATAGAGTAGGCTTTTGCAAAAGGACGGAGCGTTTTTTAATCAATGCAAACCTTGATGTTTGAGTTGGAACGTTTGAAATAACGGCTTCATTGTATATAGATTTTGTCTGTTTGTTGAGCGAACACATGCCGTCGTCTATATATACCCTGTAGAACCGAATTTGTGTAAAAAAATGAGTCACAGATTCGATTCTAGGGGAGTATATGGTCGATGCAAGAACTTCGAATAAAACTTTGTCTTATTTGAGTGTTCACCACTAAATGTTTTTGCCATCTAATGTAAGGGGAATATATGTAATTGCTTAAATGTGCGTTCCCTTTCGCCAATTCGCACAATGAAGAACATCAAATGATACGCATATAATTGCATAATATGATTATGTGGTTGAACTGTCACGAAAAGCTTTGATCAGTCTCTAGTCAGTACATGGTGATGCTGTGTACTGCGCTTCTACCTGTTCTCACCGATACCTTTGATCTTTTATACAGCGCTTAAATCACACTCAATGTGTGCCTATGAATAGAATAAAATATTTGGCTACACTTTATTTGGTAACACTTTATTTTACAGTTTCATTGTTACATATGTTACATGTAGTTGCTATAGTAATAACTATTAATTATGCATAATTGCATGCAACTAAATCTAAACCAAACCCTAATTTGTCCTTGTTACAGTGTAATTATACAATTAAGTATTAAGTAATAGTATGTACTTACTATATAATTAGGGATAGGGTTTGGTTTAGGGTTAGTTGCATTTAACTATGCATAACTGACTCTTATTACTACATGCAAAATTTGGACACTGTACAATAAAGTGTTGCCGAATACTTTTATTGTCAGGAAATTGTGTGCAATAACATTGCTCCTCTTATAATACAGAAAGCAATAAATAACGTTAGCAATATTTTGTATGAATGTTAACAAACTTTGCACATTGCTCCCTGGACTGGCAAGCGGTTATTGTCTTTTATGTGGTGTTTGATTATTGATTGGCACGCGCATTGATGGCGAACCAGGGCGCCCTATACAGCGAGCTGAAAGGATGAGAAGCGCTGGAATGATGAGACTCCAGTAACTTCTGAGTGACCTCTACATGACAAAGACGGTCTCCAGCAATTGTCTGCTGGCTTTATGTGCCTCTTTTTGTGCCTTAGACCGTTTTTTATCTTTTGTCTTGTTTTGTTTATTACCACTCAAAATCCCTGGGTTGAGTTTGATTTAGCTTAGTTGAATATTAATTTGCCAAATGGGCTTCATGCACATATATGTGATGCAAATAGATGTTTT
This sequence comes from Coreius guichenoti, assembly GCA_039654105.1. Taxonomy (NCBI): domain Eukaryota; kingdom Metazoa; phylum Chordata; class Actinopteri; order Cypriniformes; family Gobionidae; genus Coreius; species Coreius guichenoti. The sequence continues at coordinate 41,712,394 of CM077172.1, forward strand.
TTTTAATATGATATAATCACATGTGTGCACTCTTAAAAATAAAGGGGTGTTTTTGCACCTATAGAAGAAACATTTTGGGTTCCGCAAAGAACCTTTCAGTGAACAGTTCTTAAAAGAATCATTTTTTTCTTAGTGAATCATGTAAAGAATCTTTTTCCACTATAAAGAACCTTTTGTGGAATGGAAAGATTCTATGGATGTTGAAGGTTCTTCATGGAACCACTGATGCCAATAAAGAACCTTTATTTTTAAGAGTCTGTGGTCCTCCCATGTGATGATGTGCATGTGCATTTTTTTTCTTCTTGCACAGACCGGGTATTTAATCAATTAAATTTTATATTACCTTGTTACCATCCTAATTGAGAGATAATGTGAAGTTTGTGAAATTCACTACTAGGTGTGCACAGCTTCTTCTCGGTTGATGAAGCCCCTTCACCTCGATTGGCCAAGCTGGTCACATGGTAGCCTAACTTTATTCAGTTGACAGCAAGTAGGAGGGCTTTATGGAGGGAGGAAAAAAAGACAACTCGAGAAAAATTAGTATTTCCTACCTTCAGAAATTAATGGCCATGAGTTCGTACATGGTGAACTCCAAGTATGTGGATCCAAAATTTCCTCCTTGTGAGGAATATTCTCAGAACAGCTATATACCTGAAGAGAGCCCGGGCTACTACAGTCCGTCGCAGGACACTGATTTCCAGCATCCCGGAATCTATTCCCGGTCAAACTACTCTGAACAGCCTTACAGTTGTAACACTGTCCAGGGCTCTTCGGTGCAGCCGCGGGGTCATGCGCAGGAGCAAGCCGGCCACCCCAGCCCCTTCCCCGCACAGACAGAGCAGTGTCCTGCGGTCCAAATATCCGGACCGAAGACTTGTGGACAACAGCAAAACACAAAGAGCCAGAACGGGATACCAGCCAAGCAGCCTGCTGTAGTTTATCCATGGATGAAGAAAGTGCACGTTACTACGGGTAAGATTCACTCTCTTGTAGGCCCGTCCTGTTCTGCTGTTTTAGTCACAGTTAAAATCATTCAGTGAAATATTTATGGGTTCCTCTGAAGGGGCCGCCAATTACACCAGCCATAAATTTTTATTGCTTAGGAAATAGGCCGCTAGCTGTGTTGGGCACTATTGCAGTAACGAGAGAGCACTTGGCCCAAAGCTTTGCACTGAATAATTTAGTAATGATAAACTTTTTAAATAAATTCACCGAAACTCAAATTACACGAGTACTGAGTATTTGTTCGATGAAAAGATTTTTGTGAAAAGTTCAGACATTAGGAAGCGAATGGCTGTTTAACTTAAATACTTGAGTTTAACAGAAGTGTGTTTTTGTCTTTCTCAGTGAACCCGGATTACACAGGACCTGAACCCAAACGTTCTCGGACAGCCTACACAAGACAGCAGGTTCTCGAACTAGAAAAGGAGTTTCATTTTAACAGGTATCTTACGAGACGGCGTCGCATTGAGATCGCGCACACCCTGTGTCTCTCTGAGCGACAGATTAAAATCTGGTTTCAGAACAGAAGAATGAAATGGAAAAAGGATCACAAACTCCCCAACACGAAAGGAAGATCGGCGTCAGTTGGAAATCAGCATGCACAACACGCTCAGAAGGACAGCCAGACAGAGATCACAACTTTATAAGTGGATATCTCTCTCCCTCCCTCCAGATGTACAGATGAACTGTATGTAATAGACAATGCTTTATTTGACATTGCATGGTAGCAAATCATGACATGTTGGGTACAAGTGCCAAAAACTGAGAGCCAGAAGCACACACTATGACTAAATGCAGTGTGAAAACTGCTATGCGTTAAATATTGCAATTTCCAGTATCTTTGTAACTCAAGAGGATATGATGGTTCACGTGCCACAACGAGGTATAGTAGAACGTCAGAAAGCTCACGCTATTTTATACAAACTTGCCAAATTTGTTGGAGAGCATGGTTCTTTTTAGTGGCATTATTCACAATTAAAGAATCTCTGTATTTAATTTCAACCCTTTCCTCTTTTTAAACGCATTGTGGCAATTTTACGCCTATGGCGCGTCAATTTATCTTAACTTAATCATTAAAGAGAGCTCAAGCAAGGGAATGTCCAGCGTATAATAAATTATTGTTTTTTTTGTTTTTTTGTTTTTTTTGTACTTAAGTCAACTGGGTGCAAGTAATAAAAACAAAATAAAAATAGTTAAATCGTTGCCTGGGAAATTATTTATTTGTAGACTGAAGAGCTGAAGAAATCTTCTGAACCTCGCGTACTGTGCGCGCCTCATTAAAGGTTTACTTTCTAAAAGACTATTTCAGTCAAGTCATTTTTACCTTGTTCGTGTGATTTTTTTTTTTTTTAAGAATTTCGTTTTAGGTGTTTTACAATTGTTTACTGCAGTTTTTTAAATTACATATTTAATCCAGAAAAAAAAAAAATGAATATCCCATGCCTTACTTCACTATAAATCCCGCTCGACATCAACATAGCTACAAATAAAGATATTTGTCTTCCGGATATTACCTGAAATTCTTGCATTTTTAGACACGTTTAGCCCTCAAGATGTTTGAACCTTCTATTTATTAATATATGTTAAAAGCTTTATGTTCTACGTGAACGTGCTTATCCGTTCCATAATTATCCGTTTTAAGGTTCTTATATATGTGTATATATTTCTGTATAGTGTGCATATTTTCTACAGGCATATTTTGCAGTAATTAAATAAATATTATGCAGAGAGGTTTCACCCAAACTGCGTCATATTGTGCTGTAAACTAAACTCTTGAGATAGGAAAAACACGTTTGATCAAGCACTTTCACACACATTGTTATTTTTTAAAGGGATTGGTGTCGAATCTGGAAATGGTTTTCCAACAGTGATTAAACTTAGACGCTCTGCTATCATTATGGTGTCTTTGTCTCCTTAAACAAAAACAAGAGGCACACATGCACTGCGAAGGAGTCTTCACACTGATGCCTTCACGTTGTGAGCATGAAAAGGTATTTTTACAGAAGTTCAACAAAAGCCTTGCGGGCAGGTTCATCCAGAGGACAGAGTTTCTGTTGCATTAGACGCTTTTGAGCCGCGAGCACTGACCTCTACACTCGTGACCTGATGGACCTTCAGCCGCTTCTCTCAGACGCCTTCTGCACACAGATGCACCAAAAATGTGTGTGCAATATTTGCTTGCTTTATACATGATTATTTGCTACGCTCCGTGTAACCCTTTTCGAATTTGTACGTTCTCAGAGTCCTACATATTAAAAACAAGGTTATGCTGCATCTAACAACGTGGTATGTTGCATTGCGATCATGATAAAACCACAAATCATAAATAAACCACCATATGTGTTTTACTTCATCAAGCGAAATACATCATGTCAAAGCGTTATTGATAAACTGTTCATGTAGCCATAGGTTCATCTGCTCTTCATAGAGAGAGAATTATGAGCAAGCAATACTATGGTTATTTCTAAAAAGCAGTTTTATAATTTAAATATCAATCAAATTAATCACAATTCTTTTTTGTTCTCCATCAGCACTGAAAATGTGTGTGATTGGTGTGTGCGTGCGTTTAGCTATACTATTGTGTACCCTCTTAACTATATTTTGGGATATTCATACCCAGAAGTGAGCTAAACCTGACAAAATCTCCCAAAAAGAGGTCTTGGGAGATTTTGTCAGGTTTAGTTCATTGTCCTCATTTGAAACAGTATAGTAAACGAAGTTTGTGGGTTATGATTTGGTTATATTTTTTATAACTAGCTGTATGTAAAAATAAAATAAGTCTATGCAATGTTCCCATTTTGACAATGTAGTAAACGCTTGCGCTTGTGTGTGTGTGTGTGTTCCTAGGCTACTTAACCATATTTTGGGAACAAATTTGTACCCAGAAGTGAGCAAAACCTGACAAAATCTCCAAAAACCTCCCTTTGGAGACGTCCTCATTTGTAAAACTGGTATAAAATAGTAATTTAAGTTTGTTTGAAAATGTAAAAATGCAGAAAGTTTTTTTTATGATGGGTAGGTTAAATAGCTAGTAAACATATATATATATATATATATATGTGTGTGTGTGTGTGTGTGTGTGTGTATATATATATATATATATATATACATATATATATATATATATATGTGTGTGTGTGTGTGTGTGGTCCTGGTATACCCTACGTTGTGGGGACCAAATGTTCCCACAAAGATAGTAATACCAGTCATTTTTGACCTTGTGTGGACATTTTTTTGGTCCCCATGAAGAAAACAGCTCATAAATCATACTAAGTGATGCAAAAGTGTAGAAAGTTTTGTGTGATGGGTAGGTTTAGGGGTAGGGTTAGTGTAAGGGGAGAGAAGATACAGTTTGTGCAGTATAAAAATCATTATGTCTATTAAAAGGCCCCTTATAAAACATGGAAGCGTGTTTGTGTGTTTGTGTGTGTGTGTGTGTGTGTGTTTGGTGGTGGGGGTTGAGGTATCGAGAGAGAGAGAATATTTGCTATTATTTTACAAACTTGTTTAAAAAAAATTGTGAGTAAACGTGTGTGTATGTAATTTAATTTAATATTACCAATGCATTGAGACACTTCAGAGAGAGAGAGAGAGAGAGACAGAGAGAGAGATTGTAAGAACACCAACACACCTCCAAGACAAAATGTAGTTAATTGCAGCTATATATATATATATATATATATATATATATATAGCCTATAGTTTGTTTAAAAAGCCTTGTGAAAACTCAAGGGATCTCTCCATTGTCTTTCAGTACGGCAAGGCATTCTGAGTATTGACCTGGATGTCTGAACAGAATAAATGGGAGCCATACGCGGTTCCATTTGCAATGACTCTGCACCGACTACTACCGCCGCGCTCACAATGCTTCTCAAACGGCCATTTTTGATTTCCAGCTGTTCGGTGAAAATGTCTTCGCGCATCGAGACAACCCGTTAAGATAAATCAAACTGCGCTGTCGACATCCCAAGATAGAATTCGGTATATGGTTCCGTTCTGTATCTTTTTTGTTTGACCACGTGATTGTCTAAATAATTAATGCAGCACGTCCCCTAGAAACACGGCATCGTCATTAATCGCGAGGACTCTATCAGACTTGAAAACTGAAGAGATCCAAGAAAATAATATCCAAACGGTCCTGTATCTCACGCCACCGCGACCTGCACATTCGCACAGCTTTTCAGCCAATGGAAGATCGGTAGGTAAACATTTAAGATTAATATTTGCAGTGAGACATCGAATAAACATAACTGTCAGAATTTTGATAAATGGTGTCCTTTGATTCAGTCTTCTTCGCGCAGAGACTGAAACAACTTCAGGCTCATTGTGATTTTTTTTCCCCTTAAATAGCTTCAGCATGAAGCATAAACCTAGTGTCAATAAATAAAAGCAGTTCAGTAACAGCACTTTTACTTTTGAAGCATTAAATGCAGACTAGTAACTATTTTCTCATGTAGGCTAATGTTATATTGATGCATCTGTGTGTAAAAAATGTGAAGTCCAGTGCGATAGTGTTTAGTGCTTAGCCGCCAGGGCTTTAACGAAGGCCTATTTGTGATTTATTATCCGTCCGAGATGCTATTCTTTGCCGCTTTAGTGGCGAGCATTTGTGTTTGGTTTGATAAAAAAGGACACAAGCTTGAATTCATTGCAGAAGTCTATCTGGAAAATCATCACATAGTTATTGACGTGAAGTAATGCCTGAATAATTGGATCCTGACAAACATTAACAAAACAGCAAATAACAAAAAAAAAAAAAAAAAAAAAGGCATGCATCCAAAAACAATTTCATTGGTGTCCAAAAACTCCACAATGTCCACTCGTTTTTAGTAACGGTGCATTGTGATCGTAGATCTATCCATAAAGTGTTTCGAGCTGTTGGAGAGGGATGACGGTGATCTGCATCGTTGTAAATCATGCTCGGTAATTCCTGAAAGGGTGAGAGGCTGTTGGGGGCCGGGCGTGGACTGTAAATCTTTCACTTTTATTAGCCCGTGAACATATGCTGCAAGGGGAGAAGACTCGCATCCTCTCCTCAGGACAATCCTGCGCTCGGCCGCCTTCCCAATCGTTCCATCTCCATCTTGCCATCCAGCTATACATATCCATACAGCACAACCATAAAGCAAACATTCTGACTCAGACTACATATAACATAACCGACTTGCATTTAACCGCTTAAATTCTGTTATATAAAAAAAATAATTTTAATGTATTTTAGAAGCAATTAGAAAACACAATAAAACAAAAATGTATTTAATGCACAACTATACACTCTTAAAATAAAGTTTCTTTATTAGTATCGATGGTTCAATTCAACAAAAGGTTGTTTATAGTAGAAAAGGGTTCTTCAGATTTGTAGAATGTTCTTCACACTGAAGGGAAAAAAGGTTCTTTGGGGGACCGAAAACGGTTCTTCTATGGCATTGATGCTAAAACACCCATTTGGAAGCTTTATTTTTAAGAATGAGTAGCAAAAATCTAAACATTACAAGTACCTATTTTTACACTTCATACTCACGCATGGATCAATACACACTCTTGCTTTTTGAGAAGAACAATATAGAATTTGGGATGATTTTGATGAATCTCTCTGGCTGACGAGGTCATACATTGCTGTCATTGCCTAAACCATAATAGTCAAACAATATTTCAGTGGTTTCTTGCAGCCTATAATAAACGGATTTCTCGTCAAAACAGCGAGCAAAAAGTAACAAAAAACATATTTGATCATCTTCATCTTGAATACAAAGAAAAATTCATAATGTTAGTACTTTCAAAGCTGGTCTGATCCGCAGGCCCATAACACTGCGTTAAATACAAATAATAATAATAAAAATAAATAAAAACAAAAACAAGACATGGTGGAGTGAAGAAAAAAATCTAATGATTCGCGGATTATACAATGATTTGTACGTAATGATACAACTAATATATTTGTATGCTTCATTTGAACGTTTGTTTTTATTATTCCTGGGTTTCCAGGCCATAATAAACAGCAGTAGCTTTTGCCTTAATGATACACTCCGATTCAGTGGCTGAGATCTTGTGCAAAATCATTGTACAATGATGTGCGGCTGGAGGGAATGTTAGTGCTCTTGCTTTTAAAATGTATTTGTGAGGTGAAGCTGGTTGGAGTAGCAGTCTCAATCAGGACAATCTGCGATCCGGATCACGTGAACAAATATGCTTGTATTTTAAGGCAGCGCCTGTATTTGTCATGATAAGGTTTCCGAAATATACTAATGTCGACTCGTTCGGTGAGCCTGCCTCTATAAAACGTTCATTTTTTTCCAATGGGAAGTTGATTGCTAGTAATATTTCGTTTTGGAATAAGAAGACCTTCTTGGCTTTTTATTGGTAGCTGAGTGAGTGGCTCCCATTCTTTCGGGAATACTGTCTGCATTGGTATATGGAAATGCCTGGAAAAGCGCGAGATCAGTTTTAAGACAGTACTGTCTATAGACAAAGGGTGAAGGATATATCCGAGCAGCGGTACTGAGAGATATTGAGACTAAGAAGCACGGCTATATAATAAATTGACATCACAGGTAAGCAATTGCACGGCAAAACGTAACCTTTAAGAGTGGGTTTACATTAGGCCGGCGTAAAAATATGATTTATTCCATTCAAAGCAGCTGATCTTTATTAATGTCATCGCCTGCCAACTAAGCAAGTACGATTTGAAGACATAGAGGTAAAACTGCGGGACTAGTTTTCATCTTTGCGTAACCTTGTCTATTTCTGAGTTTTAACATGTAGGGTAATTTCAGTCTTTTAGAGTTGCTATTTCATTTTACATATTCTGGTAGCTGAGTTAGCCATGCACAGAATAAAACATCTGTGTCATACATTGTGAGATCGTTAATCACTTTAATTTGTGTTATAGTCAATGCGGTGTTAGACATGACATATGTGGGTTAGGGTATTCTTTTAAACATCCATGTTTCCTTACTTTTAAATCAGTCTCTCTGATTTAGATTGTAATTTATACCAAATGTATTAGGATTCAAACACTCTAACATTGCATACATTTTGAATGGAAACTATATTTCGCATGCAATATAAATTCATTTAAGATGTAAACTTGATTTAAGACGTAACGTTGATTATTTTGCAACATGTAGCAAAAGCATGCAATGCAATGGAAATCTAGATGTTTGAAAACTGACCTAATAGTGGTTTATAAGATTAGGTTTGAAGACCTATTATGATGTTTTAACTATTCCCTTCAAGCATAATTTGTTTTATTTTTTTATTTGGCGCTCTAAACCCGTTTTGCAACTGAGCACTATTATTGCAAATAAATAACAGGTTTTCAGACAAGCGCTTTTGATTTATATGCATTTCACAAAACATTCAGTTCTGTCCTTGCATTCTTCTTCATTTTGCAATATCTGACCAATACGTATTTATTTTCGACTCTACTTGATTTGTTAGATTATACGGGAGTTTTTTTTCTCACTACGCTGGCATTAATATGCACAGTATTTCCATTACAGTATTTGCTAGGGCCTAAATTGATAGCCATATAAAACACTTTTCTACAAAAGAGATGCATGCAAATTAGCAGCAGATAAATAAATGCATAGGCTATATTTACACACCGACTTCCAGAGTCCATTATTTTATATCGCCTATTGTTCTATTATGAGTACCAAACTTACCGTGGGAGTGCGTGGGCGAAAACACGGTCGCCTGATAAAGGCAGACCATGTTCGGCTGACTTGTTCGCTACATTTATCCTATTAAGACTTTGAACGTGACACACACGTTTAAAATACAATTGTTTTCGTTACATTTGCCAACGCCGAGGTCCATCGCCAAATAACAATAATATTAATAGTATGATTAATCCCAAAGCCTAGTTGAAAGGTGTTGTCCTCGTCTCATGTTTTCGAAAGGATTTTCAGAGTGAAACAGAACAGGTCGTCTGTCTGGTAGGATGAGGATTAAAATCTCGTCTTCAGGCTCGCGCTTGGTTTTAAAATAACCGGTGAAAAAGTTGTGTGGTGTGGATTGCATTGTGACTTGAGTCCCTTCCGTCCGTTGTTCATTAATCAGTGAGTTATTGGAGAGGAAGCCAAAGGTCACCCAAAAGGCTTATGAGTGCTAAATATTTTGGCCAGCATCTCTTTGTGTAAAATCGCTTATGTCGGGGCTTTTTCCCCTCTCTCTCTCATGCAGCTACATCTTTGGCTGCTCTTAAAACCAGTCTAATCTAGGGGCAAAATAAATTCGTTCATTAAAAAAATGGGACATCATGTAAAAATGTTATAAATGTGTGGCCTCATCGCTGATTGCCGAGAATTCAGATCCAGAATGTAAGACTCAATGATAGCTGTCATTTCGCAAACGTAACACAAGTACTCAGCGTTAACGCATAAGAACAGCCCTTATTATTTAAACGGGGAGCTGGAAGAAAAACAAACAAAAAAAAAACAATTAAAATAATTTGTATTCTTTAGGTCTCCGTATAAATTATGAAGACTGCTTGAGGAGAAAGAGAGGAGAGAAAACCACAGACTGCGGTAAGAGATGTCTTATAAATATATTTAAGTTTGCACTGAAATTAAACAATAGCCTAGTATTTATTACTCCTAACCTGCATTGTACTGTCTTGTGGCTCTATTTCATAGCTTGTAAAATAGCCCATAAAAAAATAATACTTGCTTTTTGTATACATCAGAATTCTTGTGGAGCTTTGATCTTATACAACAAATTAACAATTTCACTTAATTATTTACTAGGTTTTTCAATGCAATTTCAACGAAAGATTAAACGAAAGATTTACACATAAGGCAAAGTATTAAATGCAAAAGCAGTGTTATCTCGTCGATATAACATAAAAATCAAACAAAACAAAACAAACAAGCAAGCAAACAAAAAAAAAACAACAACAAATATTTCCATCCGTACTTCTTAATTTAGAGTATCCTTTACTAAAATCCACAGCTATCCGCGCAAATGGTCAAAGTGTGTTCCATTACAAATAGTAGGACGTTGAAGACAAGAGTGTGTGAATTACTGCAGTAGCTGGATTTATACTAGCGGGCTGTAGGCTCTGGCTTTAGCGGGACATTCTTGCCCCCAGCCATCCTCCTACGCCTAGAGTTTTACCCCTCTGACGGTACCACGTCTTGAGGAGTGCTTTTCTTCTCGCCCCTCTGTGAGGCATTTACGGCTGTAGCATGACCAGTCATAAATTTTGTCGGGCTCTACAATGACAGGTGCATTGATATGTATCGTGCGGAGCTTCAGGCCGTCTAATAACTACTGTATTGAGCACGAGCTACAGTCACTTGGGTGAAAACCTATCTTTAGAATAAAACTAAGAGGAAGGAAGGAAGAAAGAAGTATTTTGGTGTGGTGTATTGAACATTGGGCTCTCAGTTTGTGGAAGGACTTTGTTATACATGTGCTACGAATTCTTGGGTGATGCACCTAATCTTACAACTCACGTTGGGAAACGAGCCTAACACCGAAGCTACCAAATCATAATAATACAGATTAGGCAGCGATTCAGATTTAACATTTAATTCGTCCCGGTATTACAGAGTGTTCCGAAAGCTTTAGATTAAACTAATATAATAAACTAAACATTACACATTGTTTACATGTATAGAAATGACAAAATAGACTAGAGGTGTTTCGTTAATTTGTGCGTTCTCAGATTTTTATGTATTTTCTTTATAAAAATTGTATTTTCGTATAATGTTCACAAAAAAGGGCAATGAACAGCGTATACCAGTTATATCAGACCTAACACATATCAATCGATGAACTTCATTGTCAAACTATTATCCCGATATACAATTCCAGGACAAACAACGGCTCATCTCCCCCCCCAAGTTATGTTACGAGGAGATATTAAAATATATGAATAGATTTAATATAGAATGTTTTATGTTCCATTGCTTGAACGACATTTGAAAGCCAAGAAACCCCCCAAAATGACTAGTAGTGAGCAACGAGTCGGGAAAGAATGGGATATTGTTTGAAGAGAAATGCTGATTCTCCTTCTGCTGCCGTATCGTTTCACTCAATGGGGTACTTTTAGCATAAGTTAAACTTTAACCGTCTTGTGTCATTCTTGCCTAGAGTTCTGAAAGTGAAAAGATGAAGGGGTTTGGCTTGTCAAGATTTAAAGAGAGAGAGAGAGAGAGAGAGAGAGAGGGAGGGAGAAAGGCCTTGTGAAAGAAGGCCGATCACAACATGATATATATTACTGTTTAGATATGGTGAATGGTTATGTTTTTATGTGTTTTAAAAATTCTGAAATATTAAAAAACTATTTTACAATTTTGAGGTGTACAAAATTGTACAATTTGCCCTTTTTCCAACCTGATTTGCAAAGAGGCTGTAGATCATTGGTTCTGTAGAGCAACAGGATTTGACTAAAGGCTCACAAAATGACAATAAGAAACTAATGTTAAAACTAAAGTTGAATAGTCCAGCTAAGGAAGCAACATAGAATGAATACACCCCAGCCCCCCCTCCCCCCCCCATCCCTCCCCTCATAACTTTTTCTTGCCATCTTTTCATGCATCAAGAAAAAAAAAAAAACAAGCTGGGAAGAATGGGGAATACAGCTTGATATCTGACACCAGAAATTGCAGAGTCGGGAGAAATCTATTTCCATCTCATATTTAAAAAGTGAAAATGCTACGGGCTGTTTTCATTTGCAGTGGGGTCTGGTTAGCCTAAATGATGTTTAGACTGGAAAGGGAATGTATAGATCTGTAAATGAAAATATGGAGGTTTTTAAGTGTTTTTGGAATCTCACATCTATATGATTGTTTCAAGTTTAATCGCAAAAATCGTTGCCAAAACTGATTTATTTTCTTTCTCAGCAGGTCAAAGGACAGAAAATCTGTGGGAGGCTCCAATCACGTGATTGACAAGTCCATGCAATTGGACAGGAGTTCACAGGCTCTCTTAGTTTGAACCTTCACAATGCAGAAAGCTACTTATTATGACAATGCTGGACTTTTCGGAGGATATTCGTACCCTAAATCTGACTCCTACACATATGGTCCAACACACCAGGGCTTCTCATCCTCCAGCATAGAGAATGACTATCAAAATCCAATCTGTCCCATTCAAACCACATCAGTCCGGCCACCAGCACATAAAAACGGAGACATCAGTGGAAGTTGTATGCGACCAAGTGCCAGCCAAGGCAACAGCCAACCAGAGAGTATCAGTGAGCAGCAGCAGCAGCAGCAGCAGCAGGCAGCTCCTTTAGCAGCCAGCTCACCCAGCCCTAACACCAACTCTACACAGAAAAAGAAATCTCCCAGCACCACTGGCTCCAGCACTGCCACCCCAGTCATCACCAAGCAAATTTTCCCATGGATGAAAGAGTCCCGCCAAAATGCAAAGCAGAAAAGCACCAACTGCCCAACCACAGGTATGTGTGTGGCAGGAGAAAATGGTTTTATCTACCCAGTATAAGATGAATAACTATACTTGCAGACCGCTACTATCATTATGACCTAGCTCTTGTTTACAATAGGCTTTCTCTCTTTGGCCTTTAAGTCCCCTTAGTGTGAAGAACATTCTAAAATTCTAAAGAACCCTTTTGTGGAATGGAAAGGTTCCATGAATGTTAAAGGTTCTTCATGGAACCAAGAACCTTTATTTTTAAGATAACACAATTAATTCAATGCACATTTCTGCTCTCTGTGTTCAGGAGAAACCTGCGATGACAAGAGTCCACCTGGCCCTGCCTCGAAACGAGTGCGCACTGCCTACACCAGCGCCCAACTAGTTGAACTGGAGAAGGAGTTTCATTTTAATCGCTACCTGTGCCGTCCCAGAAGAGTGGAGATGGCCAATCTGCTCAATCTCACCGAGCGCCAAATAAAGATCTGGTTTCAAAACAGGCGGATGAAGTACAAAAAAGATCAGAAATCTAAGGGCATAATGCACTCTCCCTTAGGACACTCTCCGGACAGAAGCCCGCCGTTAAGTGGCTCGAATCACATTGGATATTCTGGTCAGCTTCCAAACAGCCTGAGCTACGACGCACCATCTCCCCCGTCATTCGCCAAACCGCAACAGAACATGTACGGCTTGGCAGCCTACACGGCGCCATTGGGCGGCTGCATACCGCAACAGAAAAGGTACCCGGGAACAGAGTACGACCACCACAGCATGCAGGGCAACGGCAGCTTCGCTAATGCTAATTTACAAAGTAGCCCTGTGTACGTCGGGGGAAACTTCGTTGACTCAATGCCAGCTTCGGGCCCCATGTTCAACCTCGGTCATCTTCCCCATCCCTCATCCGCTAGTGTGGACTACAGCTGTGCCGCTCAGATTCCGGGTAACCACCACCACGGACCGTGTGACCCGCACCCCACATACACAGACCTCAGCTCTCACCACGCGTCTCAGGGAAGGCTGCCGGATGCGCCCAAACTCACGCATCTGTAAGGATCCCAAGCGCAATGTCGCTCTTTTATTACCTCACTAGTTAAACTAATTTATAAAACTACACTCCAAGAGAAACATACCGTAATATCCTGTATTATTATTATTATTGATATGACTATTACTGCTATGATTGTAATTATTTTTAACAATAGCTGTGGTCCATTTCTCTTGACTGTTGAAGACACACGCGGTTGTTTGTTGTTTGGTTCTCGGAAGAACCACATTGGCAAAATGAGGGCAATTTCCATAACGTGTTACTTGAAGGTAAGTTCTGTAGATTTGACAGTATAGGCGTAGGGATTTGTAGAGGAAAAGAACCATTGCGTCTTTGTTCTTCTCACGGGTTCTTCCTATTTTCTCCATTTAAAAAAACATTATTTATTATTTTCCTCTAAGGTTGTATGACGAACATTTATATTGACTGAGTATTATATTTATTATTTATCGTTTTTAATGCACATTATTTATCTTCTCATGTATATTATTTATACAACAGTTGTAGAATTTATTTTGAACTGGTGCAAAACAAGGTGATAATGTGGGACTGGTGTATTTCTTTCTTCATTCAGTAATAAAATATTGTGAAAATGAAGAATTAACAACAATCTCGAAATTGTAATTATTGTTATTATAGGCTACATCGGGCAATTTGGCAATCTTTATTTATTGCCATGGTTAACATCATGTTGATTAAAACACCAGCACGTAACGACACATCCTCACGTTCATTATAAATGTTATTTTGTAAGTTGCACTGTCCATGCATAAAATGATGAAATGGTAACGATATGGAAATGTTATATTTTATTGTGTTAAACATTTTGTAAATAAAAAGTGCTTAAGCTGAACAAATGAAATCGCAAATTCTACATCAATGTATTCATTCATATATTTAGGATTTAGGAGCAAAGAAATTAACATCTTCATATTGTGTGTGGATGTGAATAGATTTCCAACTTGGATGTCGCCCAACTCACAGGGCGGAGGCGCCATTTTGGAAACATAAGGATAGTAAACAAAGGAGGCACCTTCGCTCTCACCCCCATCCAGATGCGCGTGAATGTGCGCGCACCCGTGTCACTGCTATCCACAAAACACAATAGCAAACCTCAACAGACATAGCAATAATTTAAAATTTGGTAATATTAAGAGAACTGCATCACCATATAATTTGAAATAGATTGGCGAATGTTTTTTTTATGATTTGGGAAATTGGGAGAGTTTACAGATACATTTCCCACTGGTTATTTATTAAATACCTAAATGTAAATATGTCTTTCTTTGCTAAACTGGTACAATGTGCAAATCTAAAAAAAAAAAAAAAAGTAAACTGCCATTTTTCTTAAGCACTATTGCTGTAGCAACTTTTCAAAATTAAAGTAGGATATTGCTAATAATTTAAATGTTTTTAATAGATTGGGATCTCGAAATAAATTCTGATACAAAGAAAGTGTTTTGTCTTATAAACAGTTTGATATAACATTAACCTGCATCATTGCGCAAGCATTAATACATATAGGTCTATGTATTTTAAAATGCACCTTATAATGTGGTAATGGATAGCCTAAAGCGTCACTGCCTTTGTAAGCACTGGCAAGCCGTCTCTAACAGAATAGGCTCTTTCCCGGCTTCCCCTAGCGAGGCATTTCAAAGCTCATTAATCAAAAACTCGTCGCTTTCAGTCTCGCTACTGATTCCAGCTCCTTATGAACAAAGCTTTTTGCTTTCTCAACTGTGGAAACACATTTCAAACTGCAAGAGGCCAAACTTTGTCCTGAGAGAGAGAGAGACTGTGACAACACACTCTGGCTGCAATCATGGCATGGATGAGAGAGAACTCAAAGCTGGAAAGACATACTGATACAAAGCTGCAAAGGGCTCAACCACCGAGGGTAAGGACATATGCATATATATTTTTAATATAATATCGGTCTATTTAATCACGACTAGACCTATATGGAGCCAAACATGTATCCTAAACACAGATACAAAGTTTTCCAATGGTAGGAAAGTGTGTTGAAATGGAAAATAAAGGTATCTTATTATAAACTGCAACATTAGATTATTGGTTTCCCGTGGCTATATGCAAGTTTGCTCATCGTAATGGAAGCAATTTCCTTCCACCTTTATAATGAATTGTTGGTTGCGCTATAAGTGAAATTATAGCTTTTGACATCAGCAAGCAAGTCTTTTCTTTTATGATCATCATTTTATCCGTAGTTTTTTAAGGTTTTATATCATTTCTATTTACATATACACCCTTTAACATAAAGGTTCTAAAAAGGGTTTTTTTCTCAGCGATGCCATAGAAGAACCATTTTTGGTTCCCCTAAAGAACCTTTCAGTGATCCGTTCCTAAAAGAGCCATTTCTTCTTAGTGTGAAGAACATTTTAATAATATAACGAACCTTTTCCACTTTGTGCAATGCAGGTTCCATGGTTTTTAAAGGTTCTTTATGGAACCATTGATGCCAATAAAGGACCTTTATTTTTAAGAGTGTATAGGCAGAATTTTAAAATGTCATTCCACTGCCACTCATGGAGCAAATAGGTACATGTTCTGACACACAAAAAAAGTTATAATAAAAAAGGGGGTCCTAACTTACATCTTTCCTCTTCTACATAACATGTACAACCTGAGAAATATAAATAAAAATATATAAATAATATATGGCAAAACTATTTATTGGCAGTTTACAGAGAGATTAGGACAATATATTTTATCTCATTTGGAACAAATTAACTGAAAGTCAGCCTGCTTTGACGCTGCGAATGATAATATTCTAAAATTCCAAATATATATTTCAAACACACCCACAAACAGGCCTAGTAGATTTGACTAGCAGGCAAGGGAGCTCATTGTCTATGGAGGTCTAAAATACCAGCCATCATTTGCTGTTTCATATGTGAAAACTGGGATTTAACCCCGCGTTTGTCTTGTGGATTCAGAAAACCACGCTCTGCCTTAATTTCCTCTAGGATTTCACATGCAAGTCTGTCTGTTCTGAGCAAGCTAAACCCTTGCTTCATATTATTTGTTATGGGCTTTGAAAGAAGCAACCAATGAACTGATCCGACGTCTATTTCTAAACAAATGCGACCAATTACGCTTTATTTCACTCTGTTGTATCGACTTAAAATAAAGGCGCTCGATAACGCGCTACAGAAAAACAGTGCAAGTCGTAGTTTGAGTGCTGCAGTTGTCATGGGTATTTGGTAGCTTGAGCTCATCAATCACTGATTGTGCACAATTTTCCTCGACAGCAGTTCCGAGTCTTCCGAGGGGAGAAGCCAGATGCGCTGCGTCTATCTTCAGCTCAAAAGGGACAAAAACCGCAGAACCAAGCACTCAATTCATCACACGCTATAATGATGAGAGAAGCACTTAGCATATCTATTTTATTTAGTACTCTTACTTTTTCAAGATCCTCCAACAGAGCACACACTATAGCTAATGCACGCCAAAAATAACAAATACTAGATTCATTTAGATGATAATAGGTAGGCTTCAGCGTGGTAAAAAAGAAAAAAAGAAAGATGCAATTCATGCATTTTAGTTGAATTACGTCTTTCTGTTGATGGCCTGTGAATTTGACACTGAGGCCCCTGACAATCCTGCGAACAATTTCAGTTTGCCAGCAAAGCAAATAATTTCTTGCAAAGATGTTGGGGTGGGAATATGTGGTATATCAATCCATAATTTAAATCATACCCAGTTATCTCTGAGATATAGTCTCACGATATAGACTGAGCACTACTCGAGTCCCCAGGCCAGCCGACACATGGGTCGCTCTCGATTGGTCAGAGGAAAGGGAGGCCCCTCCCCACGTTGTTGTAAGCAATATTTACATGTTGAGCCAGAAAGTATACAGTAAGTACTGAAGACAAGCGACGCGAGCTATCATTCACCGTTTAAAGTGGCGAATTTAAGAGACATAATGACCTCGTTCTTCAACTGTTACCCGGGTGGGAACTTTATGACTTTCACGGCCAAGTACTGTCAGGATCAGAGGAAGACTGCGCCCCCGTCTTACCCCGGAGGCACCCGAGAGAGACTGACGAGAAGCATTCTGGATCATCATGTCAACACCCGATTAACCTCGGACGTGCTTCAAGGTTCTTCTCAAGTGCATTATGATAGAAATGCTAGTGAGTCGGCTCACATGGGTGCCGAACTAGGTTTAAATGTAGTTTACGCATACTGCACGGAAACCCGTATCTCAACGAGCATTGCCGCGATAGCTCTGGAGAGATATGTAAGTTAAGGCAAAGCGATAAAACAACGCATGTATGCATAACGCGCAGTGTGGCAGTTGCCAAAGTTTCTCTCAGTCCCGGGTGGGTTGCGAGCACGAGCGGTCTTGGAGATTGGAGCAAACAGGAAACTTGGTTAACACGTTCAACTGGAAGAAATATCCAGTACGTTTTGTTTGGGAGACGTTTTCCGTTTTAAAATGCGTTATAGCCAACAATAAATAATGTCCGTATTACATTGTCTTTTTTGCAGGTAACAGGCATGCAAACTGATCGACCAACACTGCTGCCCGAACTAATTCCACTGAACTGGAGAAGGACTTTCAATTCCACAAGTACCTGGGCAAATCAAGAAAAACTGAGATATCTCGCGCTGTGCACCTGGGCGAGACTCGGGTGAAGATCTGGTTCCAGATGGAAGCAGAAGAAGAGAGAGAAGGAAGGCCAGGCACACCTGCTCTATCAAACTGTTAAGATAAAAGTGCCTAGAACTAAATCAAACGACCAGTTCATCCAAATCTTACACGGTGTAGATTTTAGAGTCTGAATGTCCTTATTGATTTGCACTCATATATATATTTAAAATATTAAGCAATGTGATAGTGAAACTATGCTTTTTTTTTTTTAAAACTTTTGATTAAATTATCAAGCATATTTTGATGGAGCTTTAATTTTGAATTGATGAATGTTTACATTGAGCAGAGAGCTTATGAAGCAGGCTACATTTCACTCAATCACAATAGCCCACTTCTTAGATGAGCAAATTATTGTAACCAAAGTGTTCATATAGGAGAATTCCCATGTATTAAATCATTTTGACCTCAGGAGAGTTTGTTGTTGCCTCCTCAAGTTAGTCAGCTTTTATAAAAGTGAATCACTGTGTGCTTTATTTTTATAAGTCATAAACTAATGATAAAAATGATATTCCAACCCAATTGTAAAGAATAATTTGAGCACTTGAACCAGAATATTAGCATCTCTGTGTCAGTTCAGAGTGTCTGTTTAATCTTCAGACTGGTGAATTCTGTCGACATGTATTCAGGACTGCAACACTTTTGTATTCAAGATATCAGATGGAGAGATTTAAATATTCTGTAACACTTTAGTATGGGGAACACATATTCACTATTAACCATGACTTTTGTCTCAATAAACTCCTAATACTGCTTATTAATAGTTGTTAAGGTAGTTGTTAAGTTTATGTATTGGGTAGGATTATGGGATGTAGAATATGATCATGCAGAATAAGGCATTAATATGTGCTTTATAAGTACTAATAAACAGACAATATCCTAGTAATATGGATACTAATAAGCAACTAGTTAATAGTGAGAATTGGACCAAATATTCTGCAGGATTAATGGTGTGTTAACAAATGCAAGCCTGATCTTGTTTCAAATAATAATAATACAAAAAAGCTGAGAAGATAAAATTGTAGTTTGGTGCATGTGAAGTAAAACATTCTATAGAAATAACTCAAGAACTGTCATTCCCAAGTCCTTCTTTATCCCCACTGTGCCCTGAGTTTGATATGACAAGAGTCTGTTACTACAGCTCAGGAACAGTACAGTCCACATCACTGATTAAATAGCAAAGTTTGACTCCTGTATTGTTGGTTCTTTTACCTGGTGTTTTTGGCCTGCTCT
Source organism: Coreius guichenoti (assembly GCA_039654105.1). NCBI lineage: Eukaryota > Metazoa > Chordata > Actinopteri > Cypriniformes > Gobionidae > Coreius > Coreius guichenoti. The sequence goes on from CM077172.1 coordinate 41,731,734, forward strand.
TCCTAGAAGTCATCACAAAAGGTCAGACATGTCTGCTGTATTTGCTGTAAAATCGCTGAAGCAGCAATTTTTGTGATGTTTAGTTGTAAAGCAATGCCCTTTCACCAGTTACTCTTTTTAGTGTGAGAAAAAGACCATGAAAATGAGTGAAAAGCTTAATGTTAGCAGGTCTCCATACATCATCACATTACATTATGGCCTCCATTTGGGGCGCAACATCATGCTACAGTTGTCACAAGCCTGAAAATAATGAAGACTAATAGTTACTAGCTATGAGTTTGCACACACAAACACAAGCATATATATATATATGTGTGTATGTATAATAAGTATTCATAACATAATAGTGTTCAAAACACAGTGTTATGCCAATTGTTGTTAAATTGCAACACGAAATGAAAAAATGTCTTCATATATATATATATATATATATGTTTGTGTGTGCATGTGTGTGTATGGCATGTACACTGTAAAAAATGTATATGATCAATAATTATGATAACATGTTTTTGCATTGCTTTAACTCATCATAATACAAAATTCAACTCTTTTTTTAAAAGTCAGTTTAATGTACTTTAAGTTGAAATGACTTAAACATCCAAATTGATTGTATTTAAAAATTTAAGGCAGCAACTTTTTTTTACAGTGTTTTCCACATGTGCGAGATTTTCAGTATAGTGTATATTCACTGACCAGCAGCTGATAATTTTGATTTATTTTTGTCATTAGGATATTTAACCCAGCCAACATCTTTCTCTCTCTCTCTCTGAGGCTGGTCCTCTTTCTCCTCCACCAACCTGACAGACAAACTGATCACACAGGAAAGATGCCATAAATTACAGAAGCACTATACCACTCCACACAAAACACCACCCCACCCTCACCCTCAATCCATATGGATGTCATCCTTTATGGCATTCTCAGTGGGAAATTATGAAGGAATAAAACACATCTTCATTTGTCTTTTATTTGGCTCTGCGATGAGAGATTCAGACACTCCGAATTCCACAGAACATCATCATATTAGCCCTCAGACGTGCAGAGAAATGGATTGTTCTGGAAAATGAACCTGGCTTCGCTATAAATTACACCTCTGGATTCTGAGCTATGTGTTATTTTGTTTAAAACAGAGGCTGATTGAATTAATGCTCTAATTTATGTGGAGTTACAAGTGCACCTATTACAGTAACAGGGTTTGGAATTTAATCTGTCTGCTTGATAAAGAATGAATCTCTCTACTTTTCATTTGTAATCCCAGACACGTTATTTCTGTAAAATGGCCTCCCACTATTAAATATGAAAAATGGCTGGCGGACAGCTTTGTTCATTGGCTTGGGTTTTAAACGTCACAGTCTTTCTCCTTAAAAAAGGAAGTTTAAAAATGGGTAATTAAACATCTTATCAAGAGCGGGAGACACCTATGTGAGATTTATTCTGAGTGCTTACCTGAGCGCAGAAAAGATCTCTATCATCCTCACTTCCACAGGTAACTACAGGATGCACATCCTGTTCTTCTATCCGTTCACAGCTCTGCTCCACTGCATTACATTAGCCGCTTTTATGATCTACTTCAGAGCAAGAGAGCTGATCAGGTTGCATGTTAGTAGACAGATACAAACTGCAATAACCCATAATAAGCCCTCCAGTCACGGATTCTTTATGAAAATGAAACCTGAGATTATTTCTGTGACTGTAGATCTGTCAGTTGTGGATGTCTGGTGTGGAAACGTGTTGATATTTTTATATTATGTTACACGGATATTTGAAAAGGGCAAGCAAACAGAAGTATCAGGTATCTGAGATGGAGAGCAAAGACAATCTGTAATGCAGCAAACATAATCTCACAGCAATTCCTGACTGTTTGGCGAATTGGTGGCTAATTCATATGGATTTCATATGGATATCATTTGTATGTTTTTTGTACATCTGTTTACACCCAAGTGATGGTTATGTTTAGGGTTGGACCTTCATTCTTTTTTTTTCTTCTAAAAATCGTACGTTTTCGTACCATTCAAATTGCACAAATTCATACGAAATCGCCACCTTGTAAAATAGTTAAGTTTTCTCATGAGTTTGGGTTGTGGTAACCTGCAACTATTACCTCAAAGAGCTGTTTTATATCTTAAAATGTGTTTTGATGGTACAAATTAATATATTTAGGTTGATTCAATGATTAAAAACACTCTAAAAAATACTGGGTTGTTTCCACCCAAATTTGGGTCAAATATGGACAAACCCATTCGTTGGATAAAAAATGTAATTTCAAAATTTACCCCAACAGTTGGTTTTGTCCATATTTGACCCACATTTAGGTTGAAGCAACCCAGCGTTTTTAGAGTGTAAATACAATAAATAATATTTTTGGCTTTAATAAAACCACTCAATTTAGATTTTTTAAGTTACCATATTTCAGTGTGTGTTGAGGTTTGAGAATTAATTTTGCACACATTATATAAATACATTTAAGAATATTTCTGGAAGTATACAGCACTAATTTACATTAAGACCTCCCTGTATCTCTTGGGCCCTTTCCATTGAGCTCTTGTTCAGGCAAGTCCTCTGGGTTGAGCAAGAGGAGCTCGTCTTTGGGTGTGAGCTGGATGGGTAATTAGTGGTGGGCAGACCGGGTCCATTATGGTTCATGTTATGATCACACAAAATGGCTGATGAAAGCCCATGTCGTTTGCAGGGGATCTCAGGAGTGTTCTAAGATTGCCTTCATTAGGAAATCTGATTCACAGTGGACTCTCTCTCTCTCTCTCTTTGTGTCTCTCTCTCTCTCTTTCTCTCTCTCTCTCACAGAGAGAGAACTTGATGATAATGGAGCATTAGGGGAATATGTCATAATACTGAAAAACAGGGTGTTTATCTTCATGGAAAAGAGAGAAAGCATTGTGTTTGTGCAGACTGTAGCACGAATGACCATACGTCACCATACAGATTCGCTGATGCATAATGTATGCACAAGAAGGGTGAACAGGTTATTATCTGTTAGTGGCAAGAACATAGTAATGCACTTAATCAATATCATGTTCTCTCACAGGGACAACCTCGCTTACACATGACAAGAAATGACATAGAGATATATTGAACCACAAGTCTGAAATCACTGCCCATTTCTTACACAATCTAGGGCAAAAACTCTAAGTGACATTGTAGTGATAAATTCACAGAGCTTTGGTACGTTGTATTTTAATCATAGTGCAACCACACACACACACACACACACACACTTTGTGAGGTTAAATTATTCTACACTCTAGCAGTATCCATTTGATTTCATTTGTAGCATGTCTTGTGGGCAGCAGGGGTGAGAGACCCTTGGCAGTCCTGGGAGTGGAGCAGCGCACATATCTAGTGTGTGGAGACACAGAATTGACAATGCATTTATCTTTGAATAATGTAAATGTCTGGAGAATGCAGTGGCTGAGGGGGACAGAGCGAGCACGGGACACTGGGGGTGGGGGGTGAGCAGGGCCTGGGCTGTCAGGCGGCTTCCAGCCACCCCCTATCCCTCTCTCCCTCCACCCCATCCCTCCTTCCTGTTCCTGCTAGCGTTCCACTCGTTCGGCTGAGGCCTGCGGCAGCTCCTCACAGCTCATTTGGGGCAGAAACCAACAGGGAGTTTGCAGTAGAAAATGTCGCCAAGCCCAGCGTTCATGTTTCTTTCCTTTTCTTTAGCACTTTCCTATCTACGCACTTGCTATTTTCTTTGAAATTAAAAGGTGAACTGTAATTTCTACATGACTTGTGTTACCAAACTGAAATTACAGAGCACTTTCTAGACGGTGAACGTGATTTCACCTTTGTTTATCCTGGAACAACATTCCAATCAACCAATCAGATTTGAGGAACAAGTTTACAGTTTATGTCAAGTTTAGGCTTACAACCAGGGTGAAGGGCTTCTGCACCATTCTTATTCACTTATCATGTCCGTCATATTTTTAGGGATAAGTTATTAGGGTTAGGTTTGGGATATGGTTAGTAATAAATGTTTAGACAGAAATTTAGTTCCAGGATCAGCAAAATATGTTGGTCTTACTTGGCAACATCACAGTGACCCTTTTTCTGAGTGGCAAAAAGCCACGGCATTTACATTTCACAGATAAATCAACCTATGAATGGCACTTGTAATTGTCTCTGTATAATAAATTGGAATGTAATAGCTAATGCATTTGGTAACACTTTAGTTTAGGGCTCAGTTCTCACTATTAACTAGTTGCTTATTATCATGCATATTGCTAAGATATTGGCTGTTTATTAGTACTTATAAAGCACATATTAATGCCTTATTCTGCATGAGCTTATTCTACATCCCTTAACCCTACCCAATACATAAACTTAACAACTACCTTACTAACTATTAATAAGCAGTAATTAGGAGTTTACTGAGGCAAAATTTGTAGTTAATCGTGCATATGTGATCCCCATACTAAAGTGTTACCATGCATTTTAGCATCACAAAAAATCACACACAAACATTTCAATGTGAAAAACCAACCTGAGTATTCATCTTCCGAGGAAAGTGAAAGGCATGACCTTTAGCAGAAACCACTAGACGTGATTACACATGCTGTTTGTTACAAATGTTTTGCTTGGGTTGTACATTGAGTCAGGTCTGTGCTGCGCACACATCTATTTGTGTCTGTGTTTTGAGATGTTTATTCATTTCCGTGTGTATTGTGCATATATGTTGGCGCCCGTTCAAACGGTGTGTGTGTGTGTGTATTGTGTTGTGACGTATGGTGCGAACAGTGAAATGGATGGGAGCTGGCAGGCAGACAGTGTTGTTCAGTGAGGCAAAGTGCCAGTAAATTGTTTGTCTTCTGCAGTGCAATCCTATAATTCTTCTGGGAGAAGATGACATTGTGCTTGCCAAAGAGAATAATGATAAATGAGCTAAAATCAAACAGGGAGATTTTGGGATGCGTCCTGAGCGGCAGTATAATCTGAATACATTTGCTGTCCCCTGGCTGATCCTCGTCCCTCCTGCTCAGCACCATGCTGCCTTTAAAGTGTCTGACCCGCATTTCCACACAACAGCAGAGGACACATACAATAGTGCAAACATTTACATTTTATATCTGTGCCATTAATCAACATCTCGAACAATCTGTATTGTTTTCAGATGGGGGGAGGGGCGTTTCGCGCACACGACTGACACATTCTGTTCTGTTGCGTATTGTCCCTCTCGTATGCATTGAAGAACAATATGTCTGCCTGTGTGAGGGCTCCAATGTCCAGTAGAGTGTGTGTTTGTGTGTTTCACCATCTGTTTGGTCCCCCGAGTGTCAAAGAAACATGGTTCCACCTTGCTAGCACCAGTCGCCAGCATGGTGGTAGCTGGTTTTATCCGAGTCAATGGTTTTTTTATGCTAAATGAGAATAAAGCTTAAATGTAGGGAGCATCTTAAACAGCTTCCAGGTTAAGTGTGGGGGTACATGTGGTTTTAGATATTTCATAAGAGGAATATGAGGCAAATCATGTCGACTGGGAACCAGTAAAGCAATGAGGTGCGTCCAGAAAAAGCTTGGGAGCGCTGTTAGAGACGCCCCAGGACCTACACACACAATTACACAATTCAGCCCATTTAACACATCACCGCAGCCATGGGAACACACACTGATGCTGAAACACTCAGTGATGTTACACACGCTTTATTTTAATGCACATCTGCAGAGTACTAAATAAACATCAAGCCCACCCTTACAAAAAAGTACAGGGCAACACAACACAACACATCACATCACATCACAGGGCAACATAGCACAACACAACATAAAAGCACATTACAGCATAACACATCGCATTACATTACAGCACAGGGCAATACAGCACAACATATCAAATAATAGGGCGACACATCACAAAACAGCACATCACAGCACAGGGCAACACCACACAATACATCACATCACACAATACATCACATCACAGCACAGGGCAACACCACACAATACATCACATCACACAGTACATCACATCACAGCACAGGGCAACACCACACAATACATCACATCACACAATACATCACATCACAGCACAGGGCAACACCACACAATACATCACATCACACAATACATCACATCACAGCACAGGGCAACACCACACAATACATCACATCACACAGTACATCACATCACAGCACAGGGCAACACCACACAACACATCACATCACACAGTACATCACATCACAGCACAGGGCAACAGCACACAATACATCACATCACACAATACATCACATCACAGCACAGGGCAACACCACACAATACATCACATCACACAATACATCACATCACAGCACAGGGCAACACCACACAATACATCACATCACACAGTACAATACATCACATCACAGCACAGGGCAACACCACACAATACATCACATCACACAATACATCACATCACAGCACAGGGCAACACCACACAATACATCACATCACAGCACAGCACAGGGCAACACCACACAATACATCACAGCACACATTACATCACATCACAGCACAGCACAGGGCAACACCACACAATACATCACATCACACAATACATCACATCACAGCACAGGGCAACACCACACAATACATCACATCACACAATACATCACATCACAGCACAGGGCAACACCACACAATACATCACATCACACAATACATCACATCACAGCACAGGGCAACACCACACAATACATCACAGCACACAATACATCACATCACAGCACAGGGCAACACCACACAATACATCACATCACACAATACATCACATCACAGCACAGGGCAACACCACACAATACATCACATCACACAATACAATACATCACATCACAGCACAGGGCAACACCACACAATACATCACATCACAGCACAGCACAGGACAACACCACACAATACATCACAGCACACATTACATCACATCACAGCACAGCACAGGGCAACACCACACAATACATCACATCACACAATACATCACATCACAGCACAGGGCAACACCACACAATACATCACATCACACAATACATCACATCACAGCACAGGGCAACACCACACAATACATCACATCACACAATACAATACATCACATCACAGCACAGGGCAACACCACACAATACATCACATCACAGCACAGCACAGGACAACACCACACAATACATCACAGCACACATTACATCACATCACAGCACAGCACAGGGCAACACCACACAATACATCACATCACACAATACATCACAGCACAGCACAGGGCAACACCACACAATACATCACATCACACAGTACATCACATCACAGCACAGGGCAACACCACACAATACATCACATCACACAATACAATACATCACATCACAGCACAGGGCAACACCACACAATACATCACATCACACAATACATCACATCACAGCACAGGGCAACACCACACAATACATCACATCACAGCACAGCACAGGGCAACACCACACAATACATCACAGCACACATTACATCACATCACAGCACAGCACAGGGCAACACCACACAATACATCACATCACACAATACATCACATCACAGCACAGGGCAACACCACACAATACATCACATCACAGCACAGCACAGGGCAACACCACACAATACATCACAGCACACATTACATCACATCACAGCACAGCACAGGGCAACACCACACAATACATCACATCACACAATACATCACATCACAGCACAGGGCAATACAGCACCACATATCACATAACAAGGCAACTGTGGCAAGCAGGGCAGGGATGAGAGCCTTGGGAAACGTAATGAGGCCGGTGGCGCCAGTGTTAATGAGCCACACCAGTCTCAAGTCCTATGCTGGAGCTCCAGAAGGATAAAAGGAGGAGTGACGACAGTGCAAGACGAGAGAGGACCAGGCCTGGAACATTTTTGTTGTGTTTTATTGTTTATATGCGGCAGTCAACCTTGAGGGGCTGCCGTTTTACTTTCATTTAGTTTTTTTTTGTTTTTTTGTGATTAAAGTTTTACGTCTAGTGTCCTTGTTAGCACGCCCATCTCCCCTCTGGTTCTACTCTCGCCACTCCGAGAGGGAACCGATCCTGCGTTTCTGGTTACATTGGTGCCGTGACCAGGATGGGAGTGAAGTTTAGGGGGGTGAGTATATCCTGCTGAAAAATCCAGCATGCTGGTTAGTGCTGGTCTGGCTGGAGGACCAGGACAGTCATGCTGTTCTCAAGCAAAAACGGAGCCGGTGAAGCTGGTACACCAGCATGGTCTGGCGGGGTAGGCCAGTTGTCTGTATGCAAGCAGTGTTTTGGAGACAAGCATTGTTTTTGCTTGCATATTTCTATACTTAAGACATTAATGATGTAAAGGAAAAATATAATCATAAGCAAAAACACATAATATAAAAACATAATCATAAGCACTTTGTTCAATAACAGGGGCTATGAGAAGAGCTCTTTCAATGGCACAGTTAATAACAACTTGATAATGAAAGTTCAAATTAAAAGTTTCTATTTTTAAAGACTTTCATGCTCATTTTGGGAACTCATGTGTGTCAAAATCCATCTGTCAGTCACTGATTCCAAAAACTGCACATAGTAAAAGGTTTGTCATTGCATTCAGGAGCAAGAAATATTGTAGTCGGTAGTGATAGCATGCACTTTCAACAGTTTCTGAAAGAGAATTAATTTAACCAGTCAATAGCCAAGTGCCCAACTAAAGTGAACACTAATCACCATAATGGTGACTTCAAACAGACTTCAACAACTTTTATACATGTACCATATGGAATAAATAAAGCCAAACAGGTTTATATTGAGTGAACATGCTGATGATGTTTATGGCATTGTTTTAGCATCCTCTGGTGAGATATGATTGATTTTAGCAGTTGATTTCATCTAAGGCCGTATGGCTGTGAGTCAGTTGTAGTTGTTGTGATTCTGGTTGACTCTTCTCTTTTCTCTGTTCTTCTTGTTCCTCTTATCTTCAGTGATTCTGCTTGTTAAGCGCAGGTGTCATCACTAATGGTCAATCATCACTTGTAGAGTGAATCTAGTTCATTTCACTATCTGCAACATTGCTTCAGTGTTACTTTTACTCTCTGTAGATATGGGCCATATGAAAACTGAGCAGTGTTCGTTTTTACACTGAGGATTTGACTGTGTATCAATTAACATGTAACCTGCAGCATGTTTTTTCTTTATTAAATTATTTATTAAAATTAATTGGATATTGTCTTTATTTAACTATGAACACACACTAAGAAACGTGATATGTAACACATCAACACATTCTCACTCCCAACTCGTCACATATTGACGCTTGGTCAGGACCCCTCAGCGTCAATTTTTAACGCACAGGTTACCCCTTTACCGCCATTTTCCTACGCACCGGGTACCCCATTGATTTCAGTTGTTTGCCCAATGCGCCAGATCAAGACGCATTTAATTCTTTGCATTTGTAAAAGTAGACATGATTTTACCCTACCCACTTCTCAACAATATAAAACACATAATGTTAACAGGCAAATAAAAGTACAGTCACAGGTATTTATTGCAAAAACTGACCAAAAACAGTATAAAAGTATTAACTCATGTTGCATTCCAAGTCTTCTGAAGTCATCTTTATGTAAAGAACAGAGTTGATCATAATGTTTTAATCACTGAAATGATGATCCTGCCGCTCATGAATGCACGCACGCACTCAGTCATGTCTCATTCAAAAGATACACACGACTTTTTAGCATGACGCAACTGGTCACGAGACAAATGAGAGCCAATGCAATTTCACTATCAAAGCTATTTTTCACTATCAAAAATATTTTTCACTATCAAAGCTATTTTTTAATTTAAAGGCGGCAATTTTTGAATGTGTGCATATGACGTACGGCGAATGGAGACGCCGATCACTTTTAGGATTTTTAGGATTTTCTTCACACAAATCAATCGTTTCGCCTTGGAACTATTTGTACTATTTGTATTCGCTATTTGTACTTTTTGAATAAATTGTGCCTGCAGTCATATCTGCCTGTTATATCCTGTGTTTTATATAATATAATACACAAATGGGTATGTTTAGGGATGAGGTTGGGTTCAAACGTGTCTAAATAGCGTAAATTAAAAAAATAAAATAAATGTAAATAAATACTGGCTGATTAAATTGAGAATTACACTCTAACATGTCATAATGCAAAATCATAACCCAATATATAATTTCATCATGACGATAACATTCCCATGCCCAACGCATCTGTGTATGATGCCAAAGGTTTCTCATTGAAATCAATGGAGTAGTAAAAATGACGCTAAAGGGATATCCTGTACGTTAAAAAGTGACGCCGAGGGGTCCTGACCAAGCGTCAATATTTGACAAGTTGGGTGTGAGAACATGTTGAACACATATGCAAGTTTTGTTGTGGTCTTGCTGGGATCTTACCAGCACCCAAAATACAATATATGCTGGTCCATCAGCACACCAGCATCCAAAGCTGGTCCTAGTGTGCAAAACATACCTTATGCGGGTTCACCAGTACACCCACTTTCCATGCTGGGGACCAGCAAACCATCAACCAGCATCCCATGCTGGGGACCAGCAAACCATCAACCAGCATCCATTGTTGGGGACCAGCAAACCATCAACCAGCATCCATTGTTGGGGACCAGCAAGCCATCAACCAGCATCCATTGTTGGGGTCCAGCAAACCATCAACCAGCATCCATTGTTGGGGACCAGCAAACCATCAACCAGCATCCCATTTTGGGGACAGGCAAACCAGCAACCAGCATCCCATGCTAGGAACCAGCAAACCATCAACCAGCATCCCATGTTGGGAACCAGCAAACCAGCAACCAGCATCCCATGCTAGGAACCAGCAAACCATCAACCAGCATCCCATGTTGGGAACCAGCAACCAGCATCCCATGCTAGGAACCAGCAAACCATCAACCAGCATCCCATGCTAGGAACCAGCAAACCATCAACCAGCATCCCATGTTAGGGAAAAGCAAACCATCAACCAGCATCCCATGTTAGGGACCAGCAAGCCATCAACCAGCATCCCATGTTAGGGAAAAGCAAACCAGCAACTAGCATCCCATGCTAGGAACCAGCAAACCATCAACCAGCATCCCATGCTAGGAACCAGCAAACCATCAACCAGCATCCCATGTTAGGGAAAAACAAACCATCAACCAGCATCCCATGTTGGGGACCAGCAAGCCATCAACCAGCATCCCATGTTGGGAACCAGCAAACCATCAACCAGCATCCCATGCTGGGAACCAGCAAACCAGCAACCAGCATCCCATGTTGGGGACGAGCAAGCCATCAACCAGCATCCCATGTTGGGGACGAGCAAGCCATCAACCAGCATCCCATGTTGGGGACCAGCAAACCATCAACCAGCATCCCATGTTGGGGACCATCAACCAGCAACCAGCATCCCTTGTTGGGGACCAGCAAACCAGCAACCAGCATCCCATTCTGGTCCCAGCATGCAAAATATACCTTATGCTGGTGATCAACAATGCTGGGTTTTTCAGCACGGTAGTAAGAGCTGTGCAAGTAAACCTTACTCCCCTGGCCTAGAGAGACCAGACAAAAATACACAAACATCACATCCCAGAGAAATACATAACATGAACAGCACAACATAGCACAATGCTCACAACACAACGTGTCTCACTCTGCTGCAGATTGCATGCCACACACTCACTCTATCGCTCTAAGTATAATCAGTCTTATTCTGTGGTCTCTCTTCTGTTCCGCCATGTCTCTGTGCTATTTTAATATAAAGCTATAAACTCCATTCCCACTATCATCACTCATTCTCTCGCTTCAGTCTCTGATCTGTGAGCCTCCGCTGTCAGTGCTGATTACATCAGTGTGTCTTTGTATGTTTACACTGCTGTGTGAGTTTTTCAGCATAGCTGCTCCAATTCATTCAATACAAAAGAGAATCAGGCAGGACCTCACATCTACCTGTACATGTGCAATGCACATGCACAACCCTGTTATCATGTTTATAGCAAAAAAGTGCTCATAATGAGTAAGGCCTGCAGTTTTAGATCAGAGATGTTTTAAATACATAAAAACACCAGTTTATAATTTCCTGTGTGGAGGAACAAATATAAGCACATTATAATGTCATTGATTTCAGACCTCATGAAACACAAGACACTACTCAAACATTCCAGCAAGAGACATAAAGAACCTGCCATGAAAGAGAGAGGCTAATCTAACAAAGCCATAAAGCAAACATAATATAGATTAAATACTAATTAAATGTAAACCTTCAAGGTTCAGCCAACAAACAATTGGATTGAACCTACGTTAATATGTATACAATCCCTCATCATAACCATTGCTGGAAAATTAAATCAAGTTATAAGCATTTCCAGATTTCAGTAATTTGGGGAACTTTATGTCTAAGATAAATGAAAGTTGTACAATTTTTTTGGAGTCAGCGAGGAATGAGGCGGTGTGATCTGTTTTTGCAAACACAGAGAGATCTGTGCGAAGACAGCCGACTCTGAGCCACTGGCAATATTGTCTCAGACCTTGTGCTGCGATATAAAAAAGTCTCTGGACACAATTTAATTTCTGTCAGAGCTGAAACAGAGCTAACACAATGGATTTCTTTCAGTATTTTGCTACTGCCTCAAACTGAGTGGCTTTGTTTGGTGCAATTGCAACCGTTCTCTGTCTCCATCATTCATTCGTTCCCTCTTTCTTTCTCATCCCCTTTTTCTCAGTGTCTAACACACATAAATGGGATATCTTTCAGAAGTACTGTACTGTAAGATGGTGTAAGACTGGGTCAACCCCATCACACAGGAAAAAGTAAGTATTTTACCAGGTGGCGATTTTGTATGAATTCGGTTGTACCATTCGGTTGAATGTGGTTTGTACCAAAGAGGTAAGAAGGTTCACCCCTATCTCCACCCCTAAACATAACCATCACTGGGGTGAGAGCAGATCTCATGAAAACATACAAATTCATCCGAATTAGCCACCAATTTACCAAAAACAATTTGCATAATTTGCACCAATGTAGAGGGTAAGGGTATGTTTACATGTTTACAACGGAAAACTGAAAATGCAAGCTTTTGAAAACGGGTTTCAAGTGCAAGGTTTTGAAGACTATGGGCCCTATCACACATCCGGCACAATGCGAGGCCAGGTGAAATGCAAGTGTTTTTTGCTAGTTTCAGCCCGACGCAGTTATCATTTTCACGTCCAGCGCCACGTTGTTTAAATAGCAAATGCACTCGTGCCCATCTGTTCTCCCATGGGCGTGCTGGTCTGAAAACCAGGTGTGTTCAGGCGCATTGTTGGCGCGTTGCTATTTTGAGGCAAATGAAAACGACTGCGCCATTGACCAACAAAAACCTGCTCTAAAGTCAATAGCGCAGTATTTTTTGTGTTATTTAAAGAGCGTGTTAGTAATATGTGCTTATAGGCGGGTTCACAACGCACGTACACTCTGCTTATCACACACACAGGGACGACCACACAAACCTTTTTAAATATTAAAAATAAAAGATTCCTCTCTGGAGAAACGTTCAGTTTTTCCACCACTCGCAAATTTCGCCATGTAAATAGTGAATCCGCCATGGCGCGAGCACAACTGGCTTTTAAAGGGAATGGGAGATGAGACTCTGATTGGTTTATTGCACGCTACGCCCAAAACACACCCATGACGAAGTACAACCCTTTTGGACCATGCACCTGGCGCACAGACCATTTTTTCCGTCGTTATGCTAGCAAAAGTGGATTCGGACACGCCCTAAATGCACCTGCACCATGCGCTTCAGACCATGCACTCAGATTGCTAAAATCCCCATGCCTTTACCGTCTCCATGTAAACAAAAAAACGTGAATTTGTGAAAACAGTGACGTCATGCACATGTGTATTACATGTTCACACATGCGTATTGTGTGTGCTGGGTTTTTCTTGACAAAGTGACATCTCCAACTACTGGCCTGGCGTGCATATTATAGCCTTTTTAGTCATTTTCGCAGATCCGTGTGAACAGGGATCGTTTCGGCAGCATTGTTGTCTGTTTTTAGTGCATCGTTGTCGTGTAAACATACTCTGTCAAGGCGTGAACTACATGTGATGGAGTGTACACTAAAGTAACTTTATTCTGGCGTAAACCTAATGGTGTTGTGTTATATGAGTAGCATGCCATTCCCGCAGTAATATTGAGCCTCATAATCACTGCCATAAAGCTCCACTTAGTGGAAAATGGGTTGTCTTCCAAGATATCATAATAACAACATATCAGATACACCAAAGGAGGCATCTCTGTAAATGGGATGTTACGTGAACATCTTTCCTTCCAACCTCCAAATAAGGCAGTGTCTAGAGATGAACCAGGACCTGTTTTGAGTGAATAGTCCCGAAGTGAGAGAGATGTAGCAGGGGCATCTCAAGAAAGCATCTGTGTGCCGAGCTGTAGCACTTCATTAATCCCTGACACACTGTACCACAAATCAATCTCACAATCTGTGTCCAACAGCTGACCTCCATCTGCTAAAACAATGGATTCAGCCATTCATCTTTTCCTTATGTACCCACAAATACAAAAAAGTACAGAAAACTGCCATTCTGATCTAAAATACAGTCCAAAGGAATGCCTTCAGAGAATGTAAGAGCTTAGTGTTTGGAGATGTTTCATCTATAAGAATAAATGCTGTGTATTTTCTGTTCTAGAGGTTATCAAAGAAGTTCTCCTTCCTTGCAAGAGTGCGTTTGCTAACGTCCCCTCGGACGGCCACCCAGGACTCTCTATTGATCTGGCTGCAGTGTGATTAAGTAGAGTTTTACATTAAGGTCACTCCACTGCCTCTCTTTCTTTCGCTCTCCCTCCATCCTTCTCTTTTTTCCTTTCTGGAAGGGACACGTGCAATGACAGACTTTTCTTCAGGACTGTTTGTATTATAGAGGAAAAGTGTTATAGTCTAAGTCCAAGACTTTATTGTCTTGTCCAAGACCAAAGGTCAGAGATCACTGTGAATTCACTAGTGGTTTCTGACTTTTGGACCCCACTGTATAATTCCCATGCATTTCTGTGTACTTCACCAAAATACAGCTAGAGGAAAATATATGACCAAACATCAAAACACATTTTACATTTATAAACCTAAGCTGTGGAACATGGCTTTAAAACCCATTAATCAGTGGAATGAGAGAAAAGAGATGGGGATGAACACAGAAAGAATATGTGTGAACTTGGGTAGAGTGTCTGTGTGGTTGTTTGTTAGTTGTGTATGTGGTGTGAATGTGTTTGTGCATGTGTGTATGTGGTTAAATGTTTTATTTAATTTGGTGCGTTTGGTTGTCCTGCCCAGCGGTGCCAAAACGATCATTTCTGGACTGGCAGGTGATAAATAACACTCTCTATTATGATTAATACTGTTCGCCAGCGAGAGAGAGAGAGAGAGAGAGAGAGAGAGAGAGAAAGAGAGAAAGAGTGAGAGAGGATAACAAACATTCTCAACTAAAACAACACAACTGCCAAGCAGGCAGGGAGTAATTGTTGCAGTATCATGGGAACTAAGATAGAGAAGGGGAAAAAACAATTCTCCTTCTTTCTCATGTAAAATTACACTATTCATTCTTTAATGCTTATATAAACTCACGGGAATAAAGAAAAAGGAAGAAAGGTAAGGCCTATGAAAAAAATCTATTCTTATACTGACTGTGTGTGGGAGTATAACCTTTATCTCCTTGTTTTAGTAAACGAGTCATTGGCTTTAATTCAGGGTTGAGGTTCAGTCTTATTGGGTCTGAGGCAGGTGCGATTGGTTACAATTGATTATTGGGTATTAAATACTGTTTAAAAACCAACCTTAACATTGAAGAATTAAAGAATTAAACTGAACAGATGGCACATACACAGAGGCTGAATCCGAAATCGCCCCCTAAACCCTCAATCAGTATTCCCTACATTAGTCCACTAATACAGTTCACTTGAAGGAGTGAATGAAAACAAGTGAGTGAATTCGGACAGCCGTTGAGTGTACATCGGCTGTACGCTCCTTATTGCAGTGCAATGTGGGATTGAATGAGTCCACTCAATAACATCCACTATGGTTTCGGACACCACTACAAATGGCTGTCCCCTCAAATAATGCCCTATTTGAGGGTATATCCAGCCAGAGACTGAACAAGGCGATCAGCTAGACACTAGACACGTGAACCAATGATGAGAGGGAACATAGGAGCCAATGAAACTGAAACAAACAGGGTAAAGCTAACTAAATATCCATAGAAACAGAACCTAGCAGAATATGCATGTTACAACCAGCCAATGGCTCTGATTTTACTTTAGTTTAGTTTGTATTTAAATGACTCCACACAATTTCTTTTAAACCTCAAGTTTTCAACAAGCATTACTGGTTTATATTCTGTACTGGTGGTTTGCTGCCATGCTTCTATGTGGTTCGTTAGATGCGTTTTCATAGTGAAGCTGCACCAGAATAATTGCTTAACCTTCCTATTTCATTCCAAAACTGCTGACAACTTTTGCATTCCTGGGTCAGATTTGACCCAGTTAAACATAAGCTTATAAAGCAGTCATAACATTGAGTTTTTCAACTAAAGCCATGTTTTATCTGATCAATAACTTCTCATTAATAATGAATGAATGTACAGAAAAAGTCGGTAGCACTTTAGTACGGGGAGCACTACGACTTTTGCCACAATAAACTCCAAATTTACTGCTTATTAATAGTTAGTAAGGTAGTTGTTAAGTTTAGGTATTGGGTAGGATTAAGGGATGTAGAATATGGTCGTGCACAATAGGGCATTAATATGTGCTTTATAAGTACTAATAAACAGATACTATCCTAGTAATATGCATACTAATAAGCAACTAGTTAATAGTGAGAATTGGACCCTAAAATAAAGTGTTACCAAAACTTTAAAGTAAAGCCTCAGTTGATACTCGGGTCAAAATTGACCCGGAACACAATAGATGTTACAATATACAATTTGTATCTCTTAAAAAAACTTTTTAAAAAATCTGATTTTGACCAATTTCCAATGTTTTGTTTAGTTTTTCTTTAATGTATTGCATAATATCTGGTACTTATTGGTGCTGTCACTGACACCCCAGACTCTCCCTTCACTCTGCCTTGAACAGACACCTTACCTGCTCTACTTACCTTGGCGGTTCAGCTAGTAAGCCTTGTTTATCTCCTGCATTGATTCCCTTGTGTCTCTTTCTTTCGTCTCTCCCTTGTCTTTGTGCCTGAAACCTGTGGAATAAGATTACCTGTATACTCACTGTGCTCATGACTTCAAAGACTGTTAATGTGCCATTTACTCACCTGAATTGTGTTTGGATTGGTTATATCTGTCTTTGAGTCTGGTTTACCCTGACAGGAACATACAGGAATGGCCAGTACTTCAGATACATGTATTTGAAATGCGTATTTAAAATACAAAATACTATTGTGTATTTTAAAGCATTTTTTAAAAAATCGAATGTAACTTTAAATACATTTAAGCGATCGTATACAGAAGCTGCAGATGTCAGAGAAAACGGCTCCATATAGCATTGGCGAGCAAATTTTCCGTGTGCAAGGTAACATGGAGAAGGGTTGGGATTCGATTCCAAAAAGGGTTGATTCTTCAATTCTGAGGCATTTGGAACTGAGTCAATTCCAATGGTTGGAATCGATTGAACACTAGATAGCCTGTAGTACAATCTAAAACCACGAGTGCACAGCAATGCCAGTGTCCACGCTGACACATTCTACCAGTGATAGTTGAGATGCTATTCACAGTCTTAAATTTACTGACTCTAACAAATAGATTAAAAATGACTGCTGAGCAGGAAAAAAATTAATTATGCAGATTATGTAAAACAATCACACAGCGATCTGTTTCTATGTGTTACATGTTGCAACTGCGGTGATAATTCGTCAATTCAGGCCTGCTGAAAAAAAAAATCTTTCAACAAATTTGTCGGTCTTCAAAAACTCTTTCCTGTATATTAAATGGGCCATTGTATTTTTTTTATTTTACCATGGAAACAAGAGACTAGGTGTTAGATTTAGTCTAAGCTAATTTACTATCACAAAAAGGTAATCCGACATCAACGTTCATGCAATAGTAGTACATTACCTATAGTAGTAACTTAACTGTTTGTTAGGGTTATATATTTGTATTGCCTTGCTTAAAATTCTTGACTGATGTTATTTATTTTTTGTTGATTAATTTTAAAATTGATCTTAATCTGACTAAAAACTGCCCAAATGTGCGGGGAATCAAATCCAGCATTCTTAGATTCAGTGTTTAAGAATATAAGCTCCTTAGTGATGTGGATGAGAGTTTGCTTGTTATCCCTGTGTGATTTATTATATAAACACAATTTATCTCATTTCCGTCCATCATAACCTCCCCTTGTCTTCAGCTTCTCTCATCGGTTTTGTTCATCTGTGGCCCACACAATGACCTGAGCCATCCATCCCAGAGCGGATCCTTGCTCTGACCCCAGTGTCTGGTCCAGATAGTGACCCCAGCAGGGTGAGGCGGTGGTCACTGAAGCCCTAATGAGTTCACAGTTGCTCAGCTGAAATGAAGGACTGTTGATTGAACCGTGTGTGTGAGAGCTGCAGGCTACAGGCTGGCTTTGTGCTCTCAGTGCTGCTGTCCAGTGTCACATAGAGGGCAATGTTGTGGCAAGACGACCTGGATGGAGCTTGAGGGTTAAGTGGTGTCACGGAGCATGTTCAGTAGTCTGCCTGTAGGCCAAGCTTGAACCCGGGGCTCTGAGAACCAGGCGACATGGTGCCTGACTTGACTGAGCATATCCAGATAGTGACTGACCATCTCAGTCAACAAGCACAAACATCTCAAATCACCTCAATACTGGCTATGTTAGCTGCTAGAGTGAGGCTCGCACTTTACTGATATTAAACTGCCTCTAAGTTCGCTTGGTCACTTCATCATTTAATTTAACTAATACATAGCAATCAAGTCACACTAATGACATTTTTAAATTAAATCATTTTACTTCCAACGTCAATCCAACGTCCAGTGTGAAAAAGACTTTTGACTTGCCAGTGAACAACCAATCCGGGGTGCGTTTCCCAAAAGCATCGTTAGCCAAATATGGTCGCAAGTTCCATCATTATCAGGACAGTTCAACGTTCCAACGAACATTCACAAACAGCATCACAAAGTTGTGTGGTCTGAACGACAGCTCTCGACCTGTGGTTAAACATAGTTGTTTAGTTGTATACTTGTTTTTATGACATGGACTTAATAAATCTTGAGCAAAATAAGCAAGCTGACGTTCAGTGCAATCTCTATCTTTTATTTCAAATATATACAAATGTAATTTGCGTCTTTTAGTTTTTCAAGAGATTTAAAGCACCGTTTTTGAAGAGTGTGCATGTGCGTAGTGCTCTAGTATGTAAAAACAAGCCTATGATTGAATCTGGAAATGACTGAGAAAAATTTTAATTAGTTATCAGATGCCATGTCCGTAATTTATAGCAAAGAATCTAGCATTCATTTGATCTCAAACAGATTTATTAAAAGAAATTATTACTCCTCGGCCTGCATGACATCATTAACCAACGTGGTTGATAGACAAATTTGCGACAGTACGGTTTCGGGAAACAGTCGTGACTGGCTAGTTGATTTCTTCAATGATGAATTGCATTATGGTAGTTAATCAGTGATTTGCATCGTTGTACGGGAAACGCACCCCACAACACTCAAGCAACCATATAGCAATGTGCTAAAAATTGCTTCAGAGCACCATAAGGTGATGATACACAGGACAACTTTTTGAGCAATGTTGCCATCAACGGGCAAACAGGTGAGACACGGCCTATGACCAATCTGAAGTATCCAGATGGGAATGGGAATGGGAAAGTAATGGGAAAGTACCTAAGAAACATCACTCAGCAACATCGCTCAAAAAAAAAAGTTGATCCGTGTATCATAACCTTAAGAAAATGTGTAGCAATTCCCTGGCAAACATCCAAGCATTATAGCAGTGACTTTTGTACAGGCAAGCACCACTTATATTTTCTCCAGATCATGTATAATTCTAGTTATAAATGATTGACGTTATGCAATGTTCTTGTGTTACATTAGAGTAGTGTTTGACACACTGATTGTACCATTTAATACCAGAAGTTTGTTTTCAGACCACTCAGCATTTTCAAGTGCTTCAGGAGTATTTGACATGCCCAGACATGTCAGTGTCTGGCTCTTGTCAAACTTCAGAGTCATCTGGAGAACCACCATTTGTACTTAATTTGTCTGAGGGTATCACAAAGCTTTTAAGCTTAAAATCTAACATTGCATATCTAGCTGTTGGCTTTATATGTCCACTGGGACTCCACGGGCCAACAGTGATCTGTAGATCTGTTGGCTACGCTCAGAATAGCATACTACCATTCTATTCCTACTAATTTTGTAGTAGTGTATATAATATTTCAATTGTAAACTGGCAAACTTTCTGTATGCATGGAATTCCATCGCCAAAATATGCATACAGTACATGCATGGGATACTGTATCCCATAATCCAGCACACTTGAGTTATCCTTACATTTCCAGTGGAGCAGTATCAACCATTACACTTAAATTTTGAGTCATCATTTACCCAGATCAGCAGGTTTTTAAATTATTATTATACATTTTTTTTTATTTTTTTTTTTACACCATCTTGGATTAGTAATTCACTGAAGTAAACATGCAATGTAGTGAGATCATGCAATAACTTGTTTTTCATAATTATTATATACTGTTTCAAATATGGCATTATTGTATGCTAGTATTGAATTCCAAACATAGTGTGTGTGTTTTCAGGGTTTTTCTCTCCACAGAAGAAGCTTTGTACCACATCAAAGACGAGGAAGTTTCCAGACATTTCTCTCTGTACTGTACGGCTTTAGTTCAACTGTTGCTAATGATTCATATTCAAGCTGAAGGAGTACAAAACTCTGGCACCTTTAACCCGCCAGTGCCCTTCAGTGCGCTCAGTAATTTATCAGCATCCAGACGCTTCAACATGGCAATAATGGTGTTGATGAAGATCATCATATTGGAAAAAGTGACGACCAGCATAGATCTCCCATCCTCAGCATTATCACCAGAGTTCATTTTCCCATAAACCCATGTGTTGTGCCAGAGACATGTCCTGACATCTCAATACATTGTAGAAAGGAAGTCTTTCAATTAAAGACGCTGGACCCCTTACTGAAAAGGGCATCACATGGTCTGCTCAGGTCGCAACCAACATGGCCGCTGTGTGAACTAACTTGCTAAATTGGAAAGAAACAAAAATAACCTTTTTTTTTTTTGTCTTGATTTCTGTTAAAACATAAAATCAAGGTACATTTTACTTGAGAAGAAAAAATGCATTTCAGAAAATATCATCGCTAACACACAATTCATGAAACAATTCACCATTTTCTCACAAATAAACACAATCTTGTAACTACACACCAACTTGTACAAACCTCAAACTTCCACGTCAAAATCAAATATTTCAGTCATAAACGTATTCACTTCTGTCAAAATCAAACTTTGGCCTCAGATGACACACAAAACCTGCAAATACACAGACTACTGCAGTGCCCAGTGAACACTAGTGAGATCAGTTCATAACACTGTAACAAAAATACCTCTTATTGGTAGAGCCCGACCGATATGGGTTTTTGGGGGCTGATGCCGATACCGATATTAGGGAGTAAAAAAAGTCTAACGATATCGATATATCGGCCGATATTATACATGTGTATATTATAGTACAGTACCAACCAAAAGTTTGGACACACTTTCCCATTGGTGTCCAAACTTTTGACTGGTACTGTATATATATATATATATATATATAATACAGTATATACATAATATACTTACATTGTACATAATACAACAGAACAAACATACAAATGAAAAACAGTTCTTTTCTGGTTTTTCATAGGTTTATACTAGATTTTCAGGTAGGCTACAGAAATAGTAATCAAATGTAAAATATCACTTCATGGTCTTCACTGTATAAATATAGATTAACCATTATTACAGTTTTTCTCGATTGCTTAAACACATTTCTTGAAACTATGCCTCATATTCTCAAAACAGTAAACACAAATCCATAACATCTCACCCAATTCCCCAAACATCCTATTTTCAGGTCAAAATGAAGCTCTACACTCAAAACCATTCACTCTTGCTGAAAAACCAAACTTTGCCCTCAGACAACACACACACGCCCTCAGAAACACACACTACAACATAGTCTTACACACTGGTGCAATAAATTCAAAACATTTCCAAAACTGGTAAGTTATGTTGCTTGTAAGAAAAAAAGAAAAGAAAAAAAACCTTTTCACATGATGATGAACACAAAAGACACAACCAATGTATACACATTTTTATTCATTCATGTACTACACAAAAAAAATTATTCTGCCTCAGCATCCCATCTTTGGTCTGGGTCAGGCCAGAGAATCTCGTCCACATCACAGGCTGTATTGGCCCTAGCCAGGCAGCGAGGGTAAAATCCTCGTGCATGCCTGATCCATCCCTGGCATGCATCTACTGTTATGTCATGGCAGGCTTCTTCCATGGCCTGGAGGAGGTGAACTCGGACATAAGATTCTCGGTCATAGACTTTACACCGCCATGCCGGAAAAATCTCCTCTATCGGGTTTAAAAAGGGAGAGTATGCAGGCAGAAAGATGTTTGAAAACCTTGGGTTATTGGTAAACCAGTCACGAACAAAGTTCAAAAGTTACTGTACAGAGCAGTCTTACTGTATGTACACCTACCTGTTTTCCTCCCTGAAAGTTCTGATGATAGAGGTGACGGTGAAGCGACTCAAATTTGGCTGTACGCGTTGCCCAGCCTCCCACATGGTCATACCATGGACAAGGACTCCTCCTCCTCCTCCTCCTCCTCCTCCTCCTCCTCCTCCTCCTCCTCCTCCTCCTCCTCTCCACCTCCACCTCCACCTCCACCTCCACCTCCACCTCCACCTCCTCTCCACCTCCACCTCCTCCTCCTCCTCCTCTCCACCTCCACCTCCACCTCCTCCTCCACCTCCTCCTCTCCACGTCCACCTCCACCTCCTCCTCCTCCTCCTCCTCCTCCTCCTCCTCCTCCTCCTCCTCCTCTCCCTCTCCCTCTCTCTCTCTCTCTCTCTCCTCTTCCTCCTCTTCCTCCTCCTCCTCCTCCTCCTCTCCACCTCCACCTCCACCTCCCCCTCCTCTCCACCTCCACCTCCACCTCCTCCGCCGCCGCCTCCTCCTCCTCCTCCTCCTCCTCCTCCTCCTCCTCTCCCTCTCCCTCTCCCTCTCCCTCTCCCTCTCCCTCTCCCTCTCCCTCTCCCTCTCTCTCTCCACCTCCTTCTCTCCCTCTCCCTCGTCCTCCTCCTCGTCCTCCTCCTCCTCCTTGTCCTCCTTGTCCTCCTCCTCCTTGTCCTCCTCCTCCTCCTTGTCCTCCTCCTCCTCCTTGACCTATTCCTTCATTTCTCCGTGAATCCATTGTTCCAAAACTCAATGAACTGATTCAGGCCCTTTTATCTATCTATTGAAGGATATGATTGATGTGTGTTCAATTTTGACTGTAAGTGTTTTCACCTGGGTAACTGTGTGCTAATTGAGCTGAAGCTGTGCTAACTTGAGTGAACAATATTGAATGCTAGTGCTTTCTAAATGACAACATGGTGTAGGCAATGAGAAATTAAGGGATTTGTGTGTAGAGTTTTGCAGTGACAGTTCAACAAATCTGATTCATGTGTCAAAACAGGGGAATAGTGTTTATAGTTTAGGGAAATGGGTGTGCTTTTTGATAAATGGAGTTATGGTTTTGAAATTTTAGTTCAAAAGCCTGTTTATAGTGTTTAAGCAATCGAGAAAAACTGTAAAGTTATTCAGCCAAGAGCAGTGACAGATTTTTTTTTGTCTTTTGTTATCTTGTCTTTTATGAGAAAACGCTTCCCTGCCATTGACGAGATTTTCCGGCTTTCCGTGTTTTCACTGTTATAAGGTAGGGGGCGCTATTACGCATCTCCTGAACGAGTACAGAATCTCCTGATCAAAACACATGCGAAGAAGACACAGAAACGAGCGATCTCATATAAGCAGATGCATATGTAAAATAACGCAATTATCAGAATAAACAGCATATAAATCAAAACGGCTATGTTATTGAATGAAATGTCGACCCAGGACTGTGAAGCTTTGGGGGTATTGATGGACTCGATCTGTCACTCCATCTGTGTTTTGATCATCGTTCTGAATCCGATCTGTATGTAAGTTAGTCTTTGTTAAAAAACGCTTTTTTTTATGAAACTTACCCACATTCAAGTGTTGATAAAAAAGAATGCATGAAGCTAAAATAAAACAGAGGCTCTGTTCTTTCTTTTGATATATTGCATGTTCAGATATTCACACAAGATATTCTGTGGGCCATGAAACTTGACCAAAAACGCTGGACTAATTTTGTGTGAATATTCGCCCGCTGTGAGACGCGTGGATATGCTTGGGCGCGCGTTCATATCGGTGGCATATCTGCGGCATATACGCAGATGCCGACATATCTGTGACAGGCTCATATCGGCAGACTGATAAATCGGTCGGGCTCTACTTATTGGGATTCAAGAATAATTTGACAGTTCAGTGTCTATTACAGTATACAACGTAAATGAAAGAGTGCAGAGTAAAATGAGCTTTCATTTCACTGTGATCTTACAGTAGATGAAAGTATATGAAATAGTTTATCTTACAACAGAAGAAAAGTTCTGTGAGTGACTAGTCTAACTTCACCTCTTTTACTGCTGAGAGAATCGACCCTATACGACCCTAGGCTCTGATAGTCGGGCCTGCATAGAGACCGAGTCCCAACTCACGCCTAGATACGTTGTTCTCTGTGCTGGAGAAAGCATGAGGTCAGGCTGGTATGCCTGTACGATAGCCATCGTATGCAGACATGCGGCGGCCTGACCTGCTGCCGAGTACACTTTGCCCACTAAAGCTGATGTAGCTCTGAGTGGTTTAGTGGGCAAAGCGGGGGCTTTAATGGACGATGCCGATTCGAGAAAGAGATGGCTCGCAAGCGTCTCCCCCACCCTCGGCATAGGCCCATAACCATGCTTCTTCAGACCCACTATATTACTATGAACAGACGTGTGGGGACTGAATACACGTGAAGACATGGGCCGCTTCCACGATCTCGACACCTCAGTGTGGAGATCCGTGAAAAACGGCAAGCCCCGCCGTGGAGGTTCAGCAGAGTGAGCGCGAAGGAAGCGCTCATCGAGCCTACTTTTTACTGCAGAGCGCTCTTGTCTTTCTTGTGGCCATTCTAAACGTAATTTGGCCACAGCTCTGCTCAAAACCTCCACCAGCTCCTCACTAGCAGGGGATTGAAGTGGCGAGTCTTCATATCCACCTGAATCGATATTGCAGACATCCAACTCCTCAGAGCTGGACAGCTGCAATACCGAGGCCGCCTCCTGGGTGGGAGAAACCGCAGCGGGGGCTCCCAAACCCAGAAAGGAAGCACCGGACCTGACAGGTGAGGGCAGAGATAGGGCTGGGCCCATCTCAAACCCCTCTGTCATGTCCATTTGCGAACCCCACGACATGAGCTGCCGCTGTGCCTCGGCAGCAGCGGGGCCCGTGCCGCGGGGAACACGAGCCGCGGCACCCTCCTCAAAGAGCACCCGGTGGGATTGCAGCGTTATGAGAGGCAGCGCCTCGCAATGCTCACAACCAACCCCCTCAAGGGCTGCTTGAGCATGCTGCTCCCCCAAACAAACAATGCACATCAAATGTGTATCCCCACTCGTAATGTAGCGAGAGCAGGGAGGAACACACTTTCTGTACTGCTGTTCGCTCGCCATTTTATATATATTCTTTGTCAGTGTGTGTGCAACTTGTATTGAAAACAAAGAAAGTCTGAACTCAGACACAAACACAGAACTGACAGACAATGATCACATATAGCGCTTGCTGAAGGCTCAGAAGCTAGCGGCGTTTGTTGCTGGTGTGCTTTATAGCTTCCGGGTAGGTGACGTCACCCGCCTATGACGTTCCGTCACTCTATTGGACTGATTACATACGTGCTTCACGACGCTATCACGCAGAGGCGTTCCCAAAGCGGTGACGCAGCGTCTCGTTCCCTCTTCAGGGAACTACAAACTCACCTTACACCTGCTACAGAGTGTGGACTGTGTGTGTGTGTGTGTGTGTGAGAGAGAGAGAGAGAGAGAGAGAGTGTGTGTGTGTGTGTGTGTGTGTGTGTGTGTGTGTGTGAGAGAGAGAGAGAGAGAGAGAGAGAGAGAGTGTATGTGTGTGTGTGTGTGTGTGTGTGTGTGTGTGTGTGTGTGTGTGTGTGTGTGTGTGTGTGTGTGAGAGAGAGAGAGAGAGAGAGTGTGCGTGTGCGTGTGCGTGTGTGGTTCAGGTAAACCCTATGTTACGAGGACAAAATGTCCCCACAAAGATGGCAATATCCAAAATCTTTGTACATGGGGACATTCTTTGGTCCCCATGAGGAAAACAGTTTATAAATCATACAGAATTAGTTTTTTGGAAAATGTAAAATGCCTGTAGTTTTGTGTGATGGGTAGGTTTAGGGACACACCAGACATGAGTGTGTGTGTGTGTGTGATATATATATATATAGAGAGAGAGAGAGAGAGAGAGAGAGAGAGAGAGAGAGCGAGATAGTAGCACTGTGCCCAGTGTGAGGTCTGATGTTGAAAATGAAGTGTACGGGGAAGCTCTCTGGTCCACATCAGCTGCTGGCATTTTTGTAACTACATTAAATAAACCCTCAGAAGGGTTCAGTGATGCATTTTTATTATCACAATTTATTATACACTCCCTAGCTAACCACAGGTCCAACTGTCATTAACACATTAATTAGAATTTCCTCACATGTGTGTGTGTGTGTGTGTGTGTGTCTGTGTGTGCAGGGGTGAAATGAACCTTCCCTCCAGCTTCCATGAACCACTGCACCAGTTTTTATTATTATTATTATTATTATTATTATTATTATTATTATTTTGTGCACAACATCATCTTCTCTTGTAGAACTTGTGTTTGTCTCTCTTGTGTTCTGTAGAGAGGGACACACAAACTGAGTTTCTGTAGTTCTTTGCTGACAACTGTCACGTCTGCTTTACCTGTAACTGTCATGAAGGCATCAATCTTAAATATACAGTGGGGAGAACAAGTATTTGATACACTGCCAATTTTGCAGGTTTTCCTACTTACAAAGCATGTAGAGGTCTGTAATTTTTATCATAGGTACACTTCAACTGTGAGAGACGGAATCCCGAAAATCACATTGTATGATTTTTAAATAATTAATTTGCATTTTATTGCATGACATAAGTATTTGATCACCTACCAACCAGTAAGAATTCCGGCTCTCACAGACCTGTTAGTTTTTCTTTAAGAAGCCCTCCTGTTCTCCACTGTATTAACTGCACCTGTTTGAACTCGTTACCTGTATAAAAGACACCTGTCCACACACTCAATCAAACAGACTCCAACCTCTCTACAACGGCCAAGACCAGAGAGCTGTGTAAGGACATCAAAGATAAAATTGTAGACCTGCACAAGGCTGGGATGGGCTACAGGACAATAGGAAAGCAGCTTGGTGAGAAGGCAACAACTGTTGGCCCAATTATTAGAAAATGGAAGAAGTTCAAGATGGCGGTCAGTCTCCCTCGGTCTGGGGCACCATGCAAGATCTCACCTCGTGGGGCATCAATGATCATTAAGGAAGGTGAGGGATCAGCCCAGAACTACATGGCAGGACCTGGTCAATGACCTGAAGAGAGCTGGGACCACAGTCTCAAAGAAAACCATTAGTAACACACTACGCCGTCATGGATTAAAACCCTGCAGCGCACGCAAGGTCCCCCTGCTCAAGACAGCGCATGTCCAGGCCTTTCTGAAGTTTGCCAATGACCATCTGGATGATCCAGAGGAGGAATGGGAGAAGGTCATGTGGTCTAGAAAAAAAAGAGCTTTTTGGTTTAAACTCCACTCGCCGTGTTTGGAGGAAGAAGAAGGATGAGTACAACCCCAAGAACACCATCCCAACCGTTAAGCATGGAGGTGGAAACATCATTTTTTGGGGATGCTTTTCTGCAAAGGGGACAGGATGACTGCACCGTATTGAGGGGAGGATGGATGGGGCCATGTATCGTGAGATCTTGGCCAACAACCTCCTTCCCTCAGTAACAGCATTGAAGATGGGTCGTGGCTGGGTCTTCCAGCATGACAATGACCCGAAACACACAGCCAGGGCAACTAAGGAGTGGCCTAGCCAGTCTCCAGACCTGAACCCAATAGAAAATCTTTGGAGGGAGCTGAAAGTCCGTATTGCCCAGCGACAGCCCCGAAACCTGAAGGATCTGGAGAAGGTCTGTATGGAGGAGTGGGCCAAAATCCCTGCTGCAGTGTGTGCAAACCTGGTCAAGAACTACAGGAAACATATGATCTCTGTAATTTCAAACAAAGGTTTCTGTACCAAATATTAAGTTCTGCTTTTCTGATGTATCAAATACTTATGACATGCAATAAAATGCAAATTAATTACTTAAAAATCATACAATGTGATTTTCTGGATTTTTGTTTTAGATTCCGTCACTCACAGTTGAAGAGTACCTATGATAAAAATTACAGACCTCTACATGCTTTGTAAGTGGGCAAACCTGCAAAATCGGCAGTGTATCAAATACTTGTTCTCCCCACTGTATCCTCAATGGACTTTAAAAAAAAATATCACGTACAAACAGCTATAGTCCTGGTAATCACTTGAAAGGGAATAAACCACACACTTCTCTGTTGAAAAGAGCAGCATATGTTGTGGACGCTGGTGTGGTTTTGTAAATGGTTAACCAGCAAATCTTCCTTGGCCAACCAGTTTCTTCAGAAAGACCATTGTGGTTGACAGCCTTTTTTGTTTATTACCAAAATGGTTGTGCCGGTCCACTGGCTAGACCAGCACCAAACCAGCTTGGACCAGCATATGAATTCATTTGGGCAAAAACCCAAGGTGCAATAAAGCTAACTGTGATCATTTTAGAGATGTATTTTACCTGTAGCCATTCTGTCGATTGTAGGTTTTGTCAGCAGTTGAAAAGGTTGTGAGTCATTTGTAATGCAGCTGAAGTTGCATCTAATGAAACAAGTCAAGTTCAAATTTCCATCATCTATACTGCTGTGATTTAAAATAAGTGATTTTATTTCTCCTGCTGTTCCCCACTGCCGAAGTCAAGAGTCATTTATTTACTACATGCCTCTCTGTGACTCTGCTCAGTCTTTGAAGGACAAAACAGGTGAAAATAGTCCTGATGGCCGTAAATGGTGAAGATACGTCCACTTTTATCAATGATACTGTAGGTTCAGGCTTCACCAGGGCCACATACAAACTGCAGCTTCATACAGCTGTGACCTGATTGTGTTTGTCAGGTATGTCCAATCATGCTCCTAAAGGGCCAATGTCCTGCAGAATTTAGCTCCAGCCTGCCCCAACGCACCAGGGGCGCTATCGTACACCCGGCGCAATGCGACGCCAGGCACGACGCAAGTGTTTTCTGCTAGTGTCATCCCGACGCAGTTATCATTTTCAAGTCACGTTGTTTAAATTGCAAATGCACTCACGCCCATCTGTTCGCCCATGGGTGTGCTGGTCTGAAAACCAGGTGTGTTCAGGCGCATTGTTGGCGCGCTGCTATTTTGAGGAACTGAAAATGACTGCGCCATTGACCAACTAAAACCCGGTCTAAAGTCAATAGTGCAGTATTTTTTGTGTTTAAAGGGCGTGTTAGTAATATGCGCCTATAGGCGGGTGCACAACTCGCATACACTCTGTTTATTACACACACAGGGACGCGCAGCAGCACACAAACATTTTTAAATATTAAAAAATAAAAGGATTCCTCTCTGGAGAAGCATTCAGTCTTTCTGCTCGCAAATTCGCAACTGGCTTTTAAAGGGAATGGGAGATGAGACTCTGATTGGTTTATTACACCTAAAACACACCCATGACTCATTAAGAGACTAGGGACAACCCTTTTGGATCATGCGTCTGGTGCGCCGACCATTTTTTCCGTTGTTAAACTAGCAAAAGTGGATTCGGACACGCCATAAGTGCACCTGCGCCGAAAATAGGGCCCCAGAAGTTTCTAGTAATATGGAAAACTTTTATTAGCTGTTTCAAATGCATTTAATTAGGATTATAACTAAACTTTGCAGGAAAAGCAAGATTGGACACCTGGGATGTAAGCTGAGCAACAGCAATGTCCCAAATCATCCCACTATCAACTACACTATCAACTACACTATTGACAATAGACAATTAGGGGTTCAAGGACGCGGCGACTGGCCACTTGGCGCAGGAAAAACACATGAAAATGGCTATAACTACTTCACCGTTAGTCCGATTGACTTGAAAATTGGCATGCAGTGTCTTTGTCCAAGGTGCCATGATTGTTTATGCGGACACTGACGTATCTCAAAAAACATGTCCGGCATCGGCCAATGAAGTTTGAGCAGCTGTCAGACAAGTTTAACGGAAGCTGATCGGAATGAAACTCCGTGGGCCTGTTTGACTCACGGCCCTTGTTAAATATCGGAGATTATTTCTAAAACCAACTTTGGCAAACTAGTTCAAGGTTTTTGGCGCAACCTCGATAAAACCACGACGGCACAATTCTCGGGACTCTCTAGGTCAATAGTTATTAAAAAAAATTTGAACTTTGGCCTTTGGATAGCTATAGCAGGGTCATTTAAAAAACAGGCATGGCCAAGTCCACCCAAAAGCCTATCGTTCCTAAATGAAAACTCAGACCTTCACATCATTATGTGAGCACATGCGGCACATGATTCTAAAGAAGCATGCATACTTTTATGGAGATCGGCTCATAGGTGGGGCTATAACTGTTAAAAAGCTTTAAAAACCATATATTTCCTATTGTAAATTACCTGTATTGGCTGTAAATGATCATTTCCATCTATGATTTAGATGGTAACAGGCTTGCTAAATGAAACATCATATCTTTTTACGCATATGTGCTTAAAGGCCTTAAATCGCTTGAACCCTGATAATTGCTTCTCGCAGCTATATTTGACCTTTTTTTGCCCAGGAAATTTTAACAGACATTTTTGCTAATGTGACCGCACATCTCAGCTTCACAGAATCTCACTGTATGTGTCCAAAATTCAATATTGCTCCGAAACAGCCGGCTGTGTGTGATAAATGTATGTTACAGTGATCTGAGTGATAGATTTTGCTCTGAAGAAAAACAGCCGATTGATTTTGCTTAGAGTGTTTTTGTTGGGATGTGATGCAAGAACGGCTGTGTGACAGAGTTTTGGCGAACCAGGCACAGACCCTTAAAGGCCTCACTGATCAGGGAAAGAGAGAGAAAGTGTGAGAGGGAAGAACACATGAATCAGCCAGAGGAATTGTTCATATTTTGTATGGTTATATGAGATCTCACAGGGTTCAAGTCCTACCTCCAGAACAGGACCTACCAGATATTACAGAACGGATCTATTTCAGCTGTTCCACAGGGATCAGTACTCGGACCATATTTATTCTCTCTTTACACATAATCACTTTGTAAAGTCATTGCCTGTCATGGCTTTTTCTATCATTCTTACATATGCAAGCTCACCATTTTCATAGAAAACAGAAGTGATTCACTCAGAGAGCCAAGAATCTTGGTGTCACGCTGGACAAGGCCCTCATTTGCACCCCACGACCACAGTCAAGACAGAACTTCTGCAGAGTCACACCAGTGTAAAACCTGAAGCAAAATGCAGCCTGAAATGAAAGTTCGGGAAGAGCATGCTCATTTTCTCCTGTCAATGGCAGTCAGCACAAAGGTGTGTGAAAAAAAATGGTATGGATTGACTGGTTTTCTCTAAAAGTCTAAAGTATTAAAGTAACATAACTGAATCAACTATAAACTAAATTTTATGGGTTAAAACAAGTAGAAATAGAAATAGGTAAATGTCTCATTTCTGTGCCATTAACGCCATACTAAACAGAACTGCCAAAATAAAGTCTCACAAAAATTACATACTGCACCTTTAAATAAAACTTCTATACACCAGAAGGAACCTGAACCTGACCTGGGAGAAAGCAGCTAGTCAAATATTAGAGAGAAGAAGAAAACCATGCAGTGAACGTGAGGGCCAGGAGACAAGAGCAGCTCAACACGGAGACCAGCACTGCTCAACTACAGCTTTCATTTATGAGAGAGAGAGAGAGAGAGAGAGAGAGAGAGAGAGAGAGAGAGAAGATGAGGCCGTTTCATTAAAGATTAATTAAGACAAATGCAGGGACAACACTTACCTCCAGTCGCTTCAGTGAAATTTGCGCACTGTGTCTGTTACACACACACAAAGAAAGATAGAGGGAGAATGAACAGGGACAGATGTCAGGGGAAAATGACAGTAGACGCTCAGATTCTTAGAAAGGTGAGGGTGGGGGGTCGGTTAAAAAAATAAAATAAAATAAAGTTTCACTGGGCTGTTCTTTGGGGAACATTTGTCTCCCAAAGTTAGCTAGTAATCTGACAAAACAGCATTCTTATATCAAATAAATATTTTTTAATCTAAAAACACAGAAGGTTATCGAAGGGTTAGTGATGGTACGTATTAATGGCGTCTCCTCAATTTGCTTGGTAAATGTGTGCGTGTCTGTGTTTTGTATGTGGTGTGTGTGTGTGTGTGTGTGTGTGTGTGTGTGTGTGTGTGTGTGTGTGTGTGTGTGTGTGTGAGTGAGTGTTTTTCTATCCCGGTGGGGACTTCAACCTGAATCCACACTGACTCATGGAGACTCGTGTCACTGTAGGGACCTAAATTGAGGACAAAACAAGCTTATAAATCATACAGAATGAGGGTTTTTTTTTTTTTTTGAAAATGTAAAAAAGTTTAGTGTGATGGGTAGGTTTAGGGGTAGGGTTAGTGTAAGGGGAGAGAATATACAGTTTGTACAGTATAAAAACCATTACATCTATGGAGATTTCCCACAAAAATAGCAAACCAGACGTGTGTGTGTGTGTGTGTGTGTCCTGGCAAACCCTATGGGGATAAAATCTACCTACAAAGATGGCAAGATCCGAAATCCTTGTCCTTGTGGTGACATTTTTGGTCCCCATGAGGAAAACAGTTTATAAATCACACTAAGTGATGTTTTTTTGAAAATGTAAAAATGCCTGTAGTTTTGTGTGATGGGTAGGTTTAGGGGTAGGGTTAGTGTGTGTGTGTGTGTGTGTGTGTGTGTGATGGGTAGGTTTAGGGGTAGGGTTAGTGTAAGGGGAGAGAATATACAGTTTGTACAGTATAAAAACCATGTCCA
The DNA here is from genome assembly GCA_039654105.1 of Coreius guichenoti. Taxonomy (NCBI): domain Eukaryota; kingdom Metazoa; phylum Chordata; class Actinopteri; order Cypriniformes; family Gobionidae; genus Coreius; species Coreius guichenoti. The sequence continues at coordinate 41,765,079 of CM077172.1, forward strand.
CATAAAACATGAAAACACAAAGTGTGTGTGTGTGTGTGTGTGTGTGTGTGTGTGCGTGTGTGTGTGTGACAGTGAGTGGAACTGATGAGGTGAGTCTAGCTCCCCCACACCACAGCACTAATCACAGCACTGAAGAAACACATACATCATCTGACAGAACTACTGCTGGCATTCTCACACACGCACTCACATAATATCACTCTACACTGGACAAATGACGTCCAGACGTGTGAGCGTATTCCCGCAGATGGTCGTGCATCTTCACACAGAAAGAGCTGAGAGTGCTGTTTTCACACACATCTACTCCCACTGCTCCTTCACTCTCTCTGATTCTGCTACTTTACTCCATCATCCTCAGAGCAGGAGGTGTGGTCAGGGAATGAAAAGGAAGGGATGGTGTCTGTTATTTTTTGATGCCTTGACATCAGACCATATTACTTACAATAATCATCAACCTGTCGTCAGTCTTCTATACTCAAGTATAGCAGCAGAAAGGCTCTGTAACACAGCACACACTATTACCCAAAATGAGCCTATACAGTATATGAGGCAAAACATTATGCCTAATATGCTTTTGGTCCTCTGCGTGCTGCCAAAACAGGGCTCTACAAGACCCCTGAAGGTGTCTGGTAGTCTCTGGCACCAAGATGTTAGCAGCAGATCCTTCAAGTCCTTGCGAGGTGGAGCCGCCATGAGCATCACACTCCCTCCACCGGCTTCACTTCTCCATCACTTGCCCAGTTAAACTGCACACACCTAATCCCTAAACTGTGTAATGTAGTAAAGTGCTGAGAGTGCTGGGATGAATTGTAACACTAATAAAAAATATGGACATCAGTATCAAAATCAAAATGGCGGACAAGAAGTTCGGCAGACAATAGCAAAATTGGTATCTATGTTCTTGGCATGACCCAAGGAATCTATTAAGTTTCATTACAATAGACAAAACTAATCAAAAGCTATTAGAATTTTTTTGAAATTGCATTATAATATTTAACCAGAAGGTGGAGCTCCCCAAAAATGTTTGAGTACCTTCAGGGCATGGTGCCGAAGACACATACTGAGTTTCGTAATGATACGCCAATGCGTTCATAAAATATAGCATTTTATGACAAAATTTAAAATGGTTGATGCCCAAAATGGCTGACATGGGAAAATTGTGTCTCGTTCAACTCGGCATGCTTCACCAAATTTAAAGTTTTGTGATTCTTGGCCAAACTGTTCAGAAGTTATAAGCAAAAATGTCAAATTTCCATATCTCCTGACCACTAGGTGGCACTGTGCCGAAACTGTGCAGGTAGCCTCAGGTCATGGTTGTCATAGCACACACCAAGTTTGGTCAGAATATGCTAAAGCATTGCAGAGATATAGCCTCACATCCATCTTTGTCAAATTTGTTTGCGCATTATTCGAGAGCGGTTTGACGAATCGACTTGAATTCCATCACTTTTTGTCGGCATGGTCTGAAGATGATATGGTTCAATTCATGAAAATCAAATTTTGTTTCTTACTCTTTACGATTCAAAAGTTATAAAACTTATATAGCATAAACGTGAGCGCAACTTTGGACAGTAGGTGGCGCTAGAGGGTTTGAGATAGAGACTCCAAATTTGCTATGGTGACATTTCAGACTGTCCTCTATCTGTGTGCCAAATTTCATAACTTTCCCACAAGCAGTTCTATAGGCTGCCATAGACTCAAGAGAGGAAGAAGAAGAATAGTAGGAACACTAACGATTACACACCTTCGGTGCTTGGCCCCTAAATATACAGTGGGGAGAACAAGTATTTGATACACTGCCGATTTTGCAGGTTTGCCCACTTACAAAGCATGTAGAAGTCTGTAATTTTTATCATAGGTATTCTTCAACTGTGAGTGACGGAATCTAAAAAAATCCAGAAAATCACATTGTATGATTTTTAAGTAATTAATTTGCATTTTATTGCATGACATAAGTATTTGATACATCAGAAAAGCAGAACTTAATATTTGGTACAGAAACCTTTGTTTGCAATTACAGAGATCATACGTTTCCTGTAGTTCTTGACCAGGTTTGCACACACTGCAGCAGGGATTTTGGCCCACTCCCCCATACAGACCTTCTCCAGATCCTTCAGGTTTCGGGGCTGTTGCTGGGCAATACGGACTTTCAGCTCCCTCCAAAGATTTTCTATTGGGTTCAGGTCTGGAGACCGGCTAGGCCACTCCAGGACCTTGAGATGCTTCTTACGGAGCCACTCCTTAGTTGCCCTGGCTGTGTGTTCTGGGTCGTTGTCATGCTGGAAGACCCAGCCACGACCCATCTTCAATGCTCTTACTGAGGGAAGGAGGTTGTTGGTCAAGATCTCCCGATACATTGCCCCATCAATCCTCCCCTCAATACGGTGCAGTCGTCCTGTCCCCTTTGCAGAAAAGCATCCCCAAAGAGTGATGTTTCCACCTCCATGCTTCACGGTTGGGATGGTGTTCTTGGGGTTGTACTCATCCTTCTTCTTCCTCCAAACACGGCGAGTGGATTATAGACCAAAAAGCTCTATTTTTGTCTCATCAGACCACATGACCTTCTCCCATTCCTCCTCTGGATCATCCAGATGGTCATTGGCAAACTTCAGACGGGCCTGGACATGCGCTGGCTTGAGCAGGGGGACCTTGCGTGCGCTGCAGGATTTTAATCCATGACGGCATAGTATGTTACTAATGGTTTTCTTTGAGACTGTGATCCCAGGTCACAGGTCATTGATCAGGTCCTGCCGTGTAGTTCTGGGCTGATCCCTCACCTTCGTCATGATCATTGATGCCCCACGAGGTGAGATCTTGCATGGTGCCCCAGACCGAGGGAGATTGACCGTCATCTTGAACTTCTTCCATTTTCTAATAATTGCGCCAACAGTTGTTGCCTTCTCACCAAGCTGCTTGCCTATTGTCCTGTAGCCCATCCCAGCCTTGTGCAGGTCTACAATTTTATCCCTGATGTCCTTACACAGCTCTCTGGTCTTGGCCATTGTGGAGAGATTGGAGTCTGTTTGATTGAGTGTGTGGACATGTGTCTTTTATACAGGTAACGAGTTCAAACAGATGCAGTTAATACAGGTAATGACTGAAAAAAAAAAAAAAACACAAAGCTTAAATACACAAGTCAAATCAAAGAAATGAAGAACCGGTGCACATGATAATCAAATCAATGAGAAACCATAGAAACAAACTCAAACACAGGAAACAGTGCGAAACCTTTCCAAAACAGATACTGACACAGATAATCACTTTCACATGGCAATCCATAACTATTTTATGTTTTGGTGAATTCGTATGAATCTCATTCATATGTTTTCATACAACCTGCTCATGCTTATCAAGGGTTTAGGAGTCAACATTCATGTATGAATTAAAACAAATGAATTCATAAGAAAGCACCAACTCGTAAAATAGTTATGATTTCTCTTTTCATGTAAACAAACAGCTTGTGTGGATGATATATATTAAATTAAACAAGAGAATCTGCTCATTCAGTGGTCCGTTTCCCAAAAGCATTGTTACCCCACTATTCTCACAAGTTCTACTGAATTGTGTTGGTAACAATGGAACTTGCAACCATAGTTGGCTTTGGGAAGCGCACAGTTGTGTTATCCAGTAACATAATCGCAAATGATGAAATAACTGATGTGAAATACTTCACTACCTAAATTTTTTTTGTAAAAATCCTAAAATCCACTCTCATATCCGTCTGCACCTATTGTGGTTTCTGTTGTTCTCTTAATTTGCAAGTCACTTTGGATGAAATGTAATTGTAAATGTATAAAATAATAACAGCAATATTACAGTATAAAGGTATACAGCAGTTGCCTTCTAATGTGGATATTTTTACTATGTTTTGTTCTAAATAATAGTATTTCCTATCATTCACGTATCTTGACAACATTTCTGTACAATGACTAATACTGTAAATCTGCAGGTTCCTTTGATTAAAAGCATGTATTCTGTACTTAAATTTTGTTAATTTAACAGAAATTGCTTGTAAATGTTGCTATTTCTAAGCACTTAATTTAGAGATTGGTCAAAGAAGTTGTGAGATTGGATCTGTAAAAATATGGTGAAAAATATGCACTATACAAACGTTTGTGTTTGCATTTGTACAAATAATTTCTTACACAGAAAAACTACAGTATATTTAAAAGTAAATTACTGTATAGACAAAGCATTATTATAAAATAACTTTATAAAACCCTACACTTACAGTTTAACCTGAAAGTTGTTTTCTATGTAATTTTACATTATTTATCAGTTTCTCCATGGTTTAATAAGCAATTATCAACAGTAATATACTGTAATTTTGATTGTAAAGTCTATTCTGTATTTTTACAGTTTTTGCATGTAACTTTGTGAAATTGTTGTTTGCTGTAATTTAACGGAATCTGTCTGGAAACTTTTTACCTTTTTTTTTTTTTGGCTGACGTCACTTAGCCCGTTACTTAGCCAAAATTATAATTTCCATGATAACATTAAGTCTGATTGGTGGATCTCATTTCAGGATGGTTGGTATAGTGTCATACTTCACCAGGTATTTGGCAATATAACACTATGTTTAAAAAAAAAGACATTTCTGACTTATAGAGAAGCATTTTCCATCATTACAAATCCTCAGAGCTCATAGTAGGTCTATATGGAGATTTTAAAGCAATTTTCCTTCTTTTGAGCTCTGTTATGTAAGGAATGTATTGAATCAATGTAAGGAATTATTGAAAAATAATGTACGCCCGAGGTGGAGTTTAAAATTGGTTTGATCAAACGTTAAAGAAAGAAAGACTAGCATCCTCACGTTATATTAGTCTAGCAAAACAAGAACGTGCTACAGGAGCATTGAGGTATGTGACGTCTTGAGTTCAGTGATGCTACTCGAACCAGTGGACTTGTCAGACAAAAATGACTATGTAGTCATTTCTTAAAGACCTTCATTAAAAAGTGCTGTTTACTGCTGTTACGGTTATTGTTTGTGACAGTTTTCATACAAAAATGAGAAGCAACCACATAGTCATTTATGAATGAAAAGGAACAAAGTCAGTTATATAATGTTTCATTTAAATGTGTAATTAGGATAAGATAAACGCTTCTCTGCTTCACACACTGCCAAATACCTGCAAATCCTGCTGTAGTTCATTTCCACATATGGCTCGAGTTTCCAAATCAGTAACTCGATTAATTTCATTTCATATGGTTTCAGGTGTTGTTGTTTGGTTTGATATAATTTTCCAGTTGAAAACAATCTCAGTGGCACATGAGCCGGGGTGCATGGAGCAATACACAATAACAGCGAGCACTTGGAGGCATTCTGCAAACACCTAAAAAGAAAAGCAGTTTACCCAGCCAGATGAATCATACATGCACTGGAGCATGTCTGATATGCAGCATTTGTTTTAGTTTGGTTTGGCCGGCTGAAGTCAGTCTCCTCGTCTGCCCGTGCTCATTTGAGCTGTGCATTAGGGTGTGTAATGATACACTGAGCACCTCCTGATTGGACGATTTCGCGGCACAGGGAGGGGTGAAACACTTCTGGACTTTTGCGAAACAATTGCTTGTTATGAATATTTGCAAAGTCCCGTTGGCCTTGAATAAAGAGACAAAGTTAACGTACTCAGTGAACATTTCCATTTCCACTCTAAAACATGATGGCTCTTTAAAGGTTCTTTACACATTGCAATAGTTCTATTTAGAACCATATTGTAACCATTTTGTGCTGAATGATTCTTTGTGTTAAAGCCATCTTTCAAAGCCAACCTCTGAATTCTGACTTGTAATGCAACCTAAATCAGTGTAATGCAACCTAGTGTTCGTTTGTTGAACAGAGGAGAACTGGCCCCTGACTGAGCCTGGTTTCTCACTAGGTTTCTCCATTCTGTCACCTGATGGAGTTCCTTGCCACTGTCACCTCTGGCTTGCTTAGTTGGGGATACTTAATATTCAACAATATTATTGATCTGACTGCACTGACACTATTGGATGAGAACTGAACTGAGCTGGATGATGATTTTTTAGTTTTTTGCAGAACTGCTTTATATGAAATTAACTAATTTAATAATTGATGATCTTTAAAATGGAACTGAATCAACACTAGTGATTTATGGTCTTAAATATTAATATTAATATTTAGTATTAATATTAATATTGAGATTTGGGTCACACGTCACCTAAGGTGAGTGTGAGAGTGTCAGAAGACTCATTCTTATATTACGGGGCACCAGCCAAGGAATTTCACCTTGACAATAAATAACAATCATGAAAGACTGTTGACTGAATTAGAATTATAAATTGTAGGAAGTTTGCCATCTGACCAATCTGAAGGATTTGTGAGATATCGTTAACTTGTAGAGCCTCTTACTGTATTATCAACACAAGGAAGACACAAGTGTAAAAAAAGGATTTTATTAACAAAAGGATAGACAAGAGTAACTAATAACTGCTGAATGGATAAAGTGCAAAAAGAATGATAAATGCAAGAGGATGAGTTGGATGTTACTGTGGGAATTACAAGTTATCTTATGGAAAAATAAACAGTAATAAAGTAAACCTTATTCTGAATTCAACAAATAAATCGAGAGATTATTTGTTATTAACTGACATCAGCTATGCAAAATCTAATGCAAATAACCATATACTGACAATATACATTAATGCCAAGGTCTCTGGAAAGAGGTTTGGTGAAGTGATATATTTACGTTCCACCTGCTGACGTGCTGAGTCCGAGTGGCTACATTTTCCTCTTGCTGAGCTGGGCCGCGTGGCAGTGGGATGAAAGGAGTTGGATTCCCTTTCACAGCCTTGAACACGAAGTACTTGTGAACGTTGAACTCCTGAAGCACAGAGAAGGTCCTTATTCTGGAACATGCAGATGAAGGAGCCTTGAAGTTGAAGGTTCTAACGTCTGTGCAGACGATCCTTATCCTCTGGAACACGCAGACGGAAGGATCTTTAGAATCTGAAGTCAGTGCAAATCCGGGCAGTCTGGAACACGCAGATCTGGAGGATCTCTGAAGAGATTCTGAAGTTAGTGCAGAAGATCTTGAAAATGGGGGGCGCTGAGCTTATGGTCGTTGATCCTGTTGTGAACTCCCCAAATTCACTTCTTGCAGAACTTCTTTGTTTCTCTCTTTCAAGACGGAGAGAGAAACAGCTTGTTCCTTCAGCTTAGTGCATCTTGGAACTGGAACCAGGAACTGGAGCTGGAACTCAGAACTGGAACTGCAGCAACCCAGAAAACTAGAACCCTGGAACCAGAATCCTGGAACAATCCAGAAAACTAGAACAATCCTCTGTCTCAGAGAGAACCTTTTAAACTCTCCTGAGAGGGAGGGAATTGCAAATTGGCACCTTTCAGATCCAGTGTTTTGATTGGCTGATGCTGTCAAAGGTGGCCACAGTATGGCCCCTCTCTGACATGAGGTTCATTTGCATAGCTTAAAGTTCATGTTTAGAACAATGTCTCTAAGGTTTCGAGACATATGCATAATTCACTTTCCAAACCCATTTCAGATTAACCTAGGCATTGTGCTGAAAACATAAAGTCCAAACATCATTGGGTTATGTTGAATTTTTACCTATGCATTCATGTATACCTTAATAGATAAGTTTGTATATTTTGAATGTATACAGACAATACTCATTAAGTATATAGAGTTCTGTTAAAGGAAATGGAGAAGATTTTCTCCATTTTGTCCATTTTGTGTAGGAGATCCATGCTTTGTAGAGAATCATTCCTTTGTGGCTTTAAGAGTCTGTGGTCACTCACATCTGAGGGACTGGGGTGAATGGTGATGGGATCAGTCTGTGATCAATAACATGCTAATGTCATCATCTTTCCTTTCCACAAATGGTACCTGGCAATTGTCTTTGCAGGCTTATCTCCTAGCCCACCTATTTCCTTGATTGTGGAACTTCTTTTGGAGGTGTGAGTTTTAGAGTCCTGTCCTTTTCATCATGGCAGATGAAAGGAACTCCTGTTTATCACTATACTGAACTGCAAATGCATAATTTTCCTGTTATTACTGTAAAGCTGCTTTGAAACAATCTGTATTGTAAAAAGCGCTATATAATTAAAGGTGTCTTGACAATTTTGACATTTATACCATGGGGAAAAACTGGCATATATATATTTGTAATATTATCTCATAATTTGGCAGCAGGTACACTATATTGCCAAAAGTTTTGGGACGTCTGCCTTTACATGTGCATGAACTTTAATGACATCCCATTCTTAATCCGTAGGGTTTAATATGGAGTTGGCCCACCCTTTGCAGCTTTAACAGCTTCAACTCTTCTGGGAAGGCTTTCCACAAGGTTTAGGAGTGTGTTTATGGGAATTTTTGACCATTCTTCTAGAAGCGCATTTGTGAGGTCAGGCACTGATGTTGGACGAGAAGGCCTGGCTCGCAGTCTCCGCTCTAATTCATCCCAGAGGTGTTCTATCGGGTTGAGGTCAGGACTCTGTGCAGGCCAGTCAAGTTCCTCCACACCAAACTCGCTCATCCATGTCTTTATGGACCTTGCTTTGTGCACTGGTGCGCAGTCATGTCGGAACAGGAAGGGGCCATCCCCAAACTGTTCCCACAAAGTTGGGAGCATGAAATTGTCCAAAATGTCTTGGTATGCTGAAGCATTAAGAGTTCCTTTCACTGGAACTAAGAGTCCACGCTTGAATTCACTGAGCTCCTGAGAGCGATCCATTCTTTCACAAATGTTTGTAGAAGCGTCTGCATGCCTAGGTGCTTGATTTTATACACCTGTGGCCATGGAAGTGATTGGAACACCTGAATTCAATGATTTGGAGGGGTGTCCCAATACTTTTGGCAATATAGTGTATATTAGGCTGCTGTCACTTTAAGACCTGACACACAGATCCATTATACTGTTACACATGCATTTTCTTTCTCAACTGTTTACGTTCACTTAAAACATAATTGACTGTGTTTATGTGAATACTCACCAAGACCGGCATTTTGATATTATTGGGCCTCATTCATTAAACTTTAAATATATGAGTAAATTTGCAGTAATTTGCGCGTAAAACAGACCTTTCCGAAAACTCTCCTCCAGATTCACAATCACTTCGTAAACATCCGATTTGATAGGTAAACGTGTGCATGTTGATGAATTCCAATCAGTCGTAAATAGGGCGTGTGTGGCATGCTCATCCACAATTAGCATAATCCCTGCCCTTGAGTTACAACTACGTAAGTTACGTGTCCAGGAATGCTGTGGAATCTTCTGGACTCCCTTCTCAGATTTGGCTGCAGTATATGGCATAAATGCTAACTGGCCATATGCATAACACTAAATATTCAATTAACGTGTGTCTGCCAAAGCATTTTTAGCCAGCACTTTTAGCGTTTTCTTCTGAAAACAGTCAGCTGGTGGCGTTTGAGAATGCTTTGGAGGCATAGTGTTCTTCCAGCTGAGACACTTTGGTTGGAATATGCAATAATGTGCTATCTCATTTTTAAAGAATATTACTGAATATAAAAATGCAGTAACCAGCAATATTCTCCATTGTTGTTGGAGTATGACATAGGATGGTTGGTCGGTGTAGTCCCGCCCCTGTGATTGGACACCTAGGTAAAAAGTGGCAGTGACGAGCGCTACGTTTTACCCGAAGTTGAACAGTTTTCAACTCTCAGCTACAAATAAATAAATAAAAGTAAAAAAGACAGGCAAACAAACTTGTGAAATATTATCAAAATGCAGTGTCATCAGTTTGTCTAATTGAGAACTTTAGAATGTTTTACCATTTACACATGGTAGGGAGCAGGTGTCAATTTCTTTCGTACCAACTGACATTTTGAAAATACGAAAAATTTCATAAATCCTAAAATTTATGTCAGAATGGCTTTACGAACGATTTACACAAAAATTCGTTCTGCTCGTGTTTCATGAATGAGGCCCACTGTGTGTATTTGACTGTTTAAGCGCAATTAGCAGCGAAAAATAACTCAATTTAACACTGAGAGCCGCTTTATGTGCGCGCATTTTGGGTGTGAGCAATACGAGCAATCCCACGGTGAAATTCAAGCCCTGTAACACCAACAATATTCATCCGGAGCAAATTAAACAAGTGAGTGAGGAGAGGCGGGATTGTGTGTAACTCACTGTCGGACAGACGAGAGAGAGAGAGAGACAAAGAGACGCTGGTATCGTGTGTCTATTCTGTGGAAAATGAGTATTGAAGCGTTTCAGATATTACAGTATCGATATGTATTGAAAAAAATCGATATTTTTGACAAAACTACATTGCACTTAGTTTATTATTTCAGATGCCTTTTTAAAAGAGTGAAAAATGTATATATTATATATAAAATTCAACAATCATGGGTGTTAATTTCAAGCGCAGTCTGTATTGTGTAAAGCGCTAAATAAAGGTGACTTGAGCTTGACTTGACTTGACACTCTCACACTCTCAACAAGTACTTGATATATTTCTTAAAATTCCTACAGATTTTTACTTTCATATTATAAGTTTGGTTTCAAGCTTTCAAATTGCATCTGGTTTTATACCAGTCATGTCCTTTATTTCTTTCTCTAGAACATGTGTGATCAGCTCTGTTCAGTTCTACTCTTCTCCACCAAGCAAGTAAGTGACAGAGATATTGAATTTATAATTTGCAATTATTACATGTGTTTATGCATAAACATGCCCAGTCACAAAAACATTAAAGCTATCCCATTCTTTTAACATTGTAAAGGGCTCACATTCTGTCCATGTACAATGGATACTTCTGGCCTTCTTAAACATATTGCTTTTACTAAAAAAAAAAAAAATGGAAGAGACGCACTGTGATTCTAAACTCAAATGTGTATTTCTACACAGACAGAAGCTGTCACACACCACAACAGAGAAACTGACGCTCAATTACACCAAAATACACCATAATGATAGATATAATGACATCATAGCAGATTGTAAAGATATTTCACTGGAACTTCATTACAATGTTTTGTGTTTCTATTTTGTGTTATTTTTTATGTAATTATTCATGTTCAAATGTCAAAAGTTATTATTTATTAATGTATTTATCTGTCAGCACTGTCATTTTTACTACAGTTTCCAATGTCAACACTGTAAACCCTAATGCTCAATATAATGAATTGGTTTGAGCAGGGTAAACTTGTATATGAAACAAATTATTTCAATCAAATTAATTTTTATGAGTATTTAAAACTTTCTTTCTCTATTGAGTTCACAAAACTAATTGTTTCATTGTTTTGAGTTTTATAAAATTGTTTCTTTTAATTTAGACAAACTTAAATTTAACTGAAACTGGGCTGGGATTTCTATTTCCCAGCATGCTTTGCCATGACACTCGGAAGGGAGTAGTGTTATATAATGTTTCTTTGTGCAAGATTAATGTTAAGTGGGGGACTGAGTGTTTAATGTTTTGCTATGCTAATTTAGAAGAGTTTCTGTTATGTTGGGATTTTGGGGGGGTTTCCATCATGGAAACAAGTGGAGCATGAGCTTGGTTTGAGAACGGGTATATGTGAAATGATCTATATTGTCATACTCATTCAGCAATTGTTATGCTATGCTAATGCTATCGCAGCATTGTGTTACCAATTAGCAAGTTAGCATTTAGCATCTTATGGGGTGTTCCCGGTCTGCAGTGGTCAGTATGTATCAAAAGTGTTCCAAGGAAGGAACAGTGGTGAACCGGGAGCGTGGGGAGTGAAGGCTGGCCCGTGTGATCCGATCAAACAGACGAGCTACTGTAGCTCAAATTGCTCAAGAAGTTAATGCTGGTTCTGATAGGTTCTGGTGACGAGTGGAGCATGAGCTTGGTTTGAGAACGGGTATATGTTAAATGATCTATACTGTCATACTCATTCAGCAATTGTTATGCTATGCTAATGCTATCACAGCATTGTGTTACCAATTAGCAAGTTAGCATTTACTGAATTAGCTGGTTAAAGCTAGCCAAGTTTCCACAACTAAAAATATTTAAGTTGAGATTACATGATAATTTTAAGTTGAATGTATGAATGACTCAAATATTAGTTAGTTAAAAACAATTTAAAATGTATAAGTGCAAAATAAAAATCTTCCAGTTTTGCTTACTTAAACTTTGAATTTCTTAACTTAAACATTTTGATGTAACTGATTACCTATATATTTGGGGGGGGTTGCCAACTTATTCGGGTTTACAGTGCATAAGTACCTAATTTCACGACTAGCTATCAGTTTTATTTATGTAACCCTAATAAAGGGTAAAAGGTATTATAAGACCCGGGAAAAAGTAATAAACAAGGTTGTATATGAACAAGTCACCTTTATTTATATAGCACTTTATAGAATGTTTCAAAGCAGTTTCACAGTAATAAACATGAAAATAATGATCAATGATGCAAATTTCGTCAAATGTGTGACCAATTCAATTTCTGCTGTAAAGCAGCTCTACAGAAGACAATAGTGAATTGTTCAGCTGAAGTCAGTTCAGTGTTGATTCAGTTAAGTTCAATAACTGTGTAAAGTTTATCAATTATGAAACGAGTTCAATTCAGCTATAAGTAAAGACAATAGTGTTGTTATTCAGTGACACACAGTGAACATGAGCAGTGTAGAAGAGCGGGTCAGCTCCTGTAACCGAGTGAGACGGGTTAGATGGAGGACAACCGTGAGTGTGTATGACTGCTGCGTCGACGCTCGGAGGACAGCCAAACAGCATCTCAAGAACGCCCGAGATAAACAAATATTATCGGTGGCAATGGTGGCGCTGTGTCCAGATACTAAGAGATACTGTCATCGAAGCGAGCAGCCCCCAGCAAACACACACACACATGCAGTCACACACCACCATGGGACCTGCATAAAACTGATACTAAAAATCACTTTTACACACTGTGATTTCACACACCTCAGTGATTAATGAATTGCCTCCTTCTCATTTCGACACTCAGAAGGTATCTTTGCATTTGCATACGCAGCATTCAGCCCTGTCTGCGGGCCTAACTGCCCGAACTGTATTAAATGACAGCTTTAAAACCCCCTCAGAGTGGAGCAGTGAAGGGCAGTAAGTCAGCAGTGAGGCAGGGCAGTTCCTGTGAGCGCGATAATTAATGTATGCCTCCAAACCATGAGGCAAAACCCGCCTGAGTACAGCTGGAGAATAAAAAAACCTCCTCAGTGACTAAACTGACTGCCGCTGCACGGTAACAGATTTATTTTTAGTTTGCACACCTATTTTGCCGGTCCCTGGAGGAACTGGCAGAGTTTGGCGATCTGTTTGAGGTCATATGCTCTTAGAACGGAAAAAACAAAGTAGTCGCACATACACTGAGGTGACGCGAGCTCTGTTTCTGGGTCTTTTCTTAGCCGGCGAGTGGAAGACCCAGCGGGTCGAGTTGTGTTCTGGAGAGCCGGCCTGCGTGAGATGAGATCTGGCTCCGTACCTCAGTCTGTCTGGAGCCAAACAAACTTAGGGGAAGGCCTTAAGATTGATCACCATGCATTTATTTAAACAAACATCAAGCGTATGAATCAAGGTAATTCCTTTGATGTGCCCTCAAAAGCCACTTGAGTGCGTTCCTCATGAATCAGCAGAAGAGAGGTGCCGTGCCTGTCTTACATTCACAGAACGATATAAATCATGTAATTATGGTGTCAGTGTGGCGTTTAGACTCCCGATCAGACAGATAAAACCCTGCTGCATCTTTGCACTTAACTACGAGAGTTTATACATGGAGGCTTTGCAAACACACACACACATTCTCTCTAGTTACCCTGAAAACCACATACAACTTTTCTCCAAGCTGTGCGCCAATGGGGTGTGCGCTAGAAACCACAAATCACTGACGAAAATGTTACATGAAAACCACAATGTTATATTTGCTATTGTTACTACGGTAAAACTGGGTATTAGCCAAAATAGACAGACAGACAAACAGACAGACAGATAGATGGATGGATGGTTGGATTGATGGATGGATGGAAGGACGGGCGGTCGGTCGGATGGACGGATGGACGGACGGACGGACAGACAGATGGATATTTATACATATTTATATATATATATATATATATATATATAATATTTATTCCACCTAATTTAATTTATACTCATTTAAAAAAAAAAAACTATATATGGTTTAAACTAAAACAGGGTTATTTTTTTCTCTTGTATACTTCAAAATATCCTTGTACTGTATTCTGATTGTTTAGTAATAACGATAACCGTAGTAAAAACTCTTGTTTACAGGATTCACGGATGAGACGGATCTATTAGCTGTGTTAGCAGCGACCTTCTGTTAAAATGTGTTTATGTGAGTGTTTGTGAACATGTGAACACACAAGAGCTCTCTACTGGGCAGCTGATGGCCGAGGCCGTGATACAGTGTGTGTGTGTGTGTGTGTGTGTGTGTGTGTGTGTGAACAGTGGTTCCTCTCAGTGCTGGTCTAAACGTCTCTGTTAGAATGTGTCAGGTGGTGATGGTTCATTTTCAGGGAAAGCAGCACCATCTCCATAACGCCCTTGAACTGCAGTCATTCGGCATGGACACCAGCGCTCTCTCTCTCTCTCTCTCTCTCTCTCTCTCTCTCACTCTCTCTTTCCTCACGCAGATGCAAACTCCGACCATAACATCAGGACACCGCTATTAACCAGAGAGCCAGGCAGCTGCAGGGAGAGATAGTTGAATATCATGTGACCTGCTGAAACAGATTCGGGTGTGGATGAAGGAGAGGGGAAGAGAAGTAATGAAGATGGATCATTGCGATGTCTTTATTTCTCATTCAGTTAACAGCCAGCATATGCTTTTATTACCAGCAGAGCTCACCTCTCGCCCCTCTCCGCCCTCTCTGCCTCCATCCACACACACACACATTCAGCTGCTCTTGTTTGTTTGTGTGGATAATGCATGCTGGAGAAAATGTGCCAGTGTAGTAGTTCTGGACTAACTGTCCTCCCCGGGGACACACAGAGATTCACACAAACAAACACACACAGGCTGCGAGGATGTGTGTAACTGGGCCATGTTTTGTGTGTGTGTGGGTCTCCTGTCCTCTATCAGGATGAATGTAATTCTGCCCACTGTTGTTGCTCTGTGCGGGGCTGCAAGGACCATAAAATAGGCTCATGCAACAAGAGCTCTGAAATATATGGGTCTCTTGAATGTAATCTCGGCCTCAGATGACACGCCCACACACTGCCCACAGTCCATTCACTGACCGCCTGATGCTTGTTTGCACAAAACTGGAAAACACACACTCAATCTGGCAATCTATTTCAGGTAAAACCTAAACAACACAAACAGTGGCTATAGTTGCATTATAATGGAACAGATTACTTAATAGGATGTCTATTTAATAATACAGAATATTTAATTTAGTAATCTATATGCTCACAGAAATCTAACATCCCATTGAAACGGTTCCATATACAGTCAAACCAAAAATTATTCAGACACCAGATATAATATTTCACTAGTGGGTGCAGGACACTATAGTTCATTTATGTAAGTGAGGATAGCAAAATAAAGGAAACTGTGACATATTATACCCAGAAATTCTTCATACAGTGACTACCAGTAAAATTGATACAAATTTGAGACCAAAAATATTCAGACACTTTGACCTGACCATGTTTTGCTGAAGTGTTTTTTCTTTAATTGATAATGCGACCTTTGACACCACAGACTGAACAAAATGAAGCATTGCTTGGTCATTGGTTGACCTGAATTGGTATTATCTAATTGTGTACTTAAATTGAACAGCTGACAGCTGATTGGTTGATTGTAATCCATTACATACTGTACCTTTCTATCAAAGTTATCTGACATTATCAAGATGAATTTGTTCTGACAGTTTAACTCTGAGTTCTTGTCATATTTTATTACCATTTTCTAAACTATAACGAATAAACTGTGATAATGTGAGAAAATGTTGAAGGTGTCTGAATGAATTTAGCTTTGACTGTATACTTTTACCTCACAAATGAACATTTCTAGATACATATATATTGTTCAAAAGTTTAGGGTCTATAAGATTGTTTTTTTATTTTTTTTATTAACACTTTTATTTAGCAAGGATGCGTTAAATTGATCAAAAGTGACAGTAAAGACTTTTATAATGTTACAAAATATTCTATTTCAAATAAATGCTGTTCTTTTGAACTTTCTATTCATCAAAGAATCCTGAAAATAAAATGTTTCAAGGTTTCCACAAAAATATGAAGCAGCACAACTGTTTTCAACACTGATAATAATCATAAATGTTTCTTGAGCATCAAATCATCATATTAGAATGATTTCTGAAGGATCATGTGACTCTGAAGACTGGAGATCCTGAAAATTCAGCTTTGATCACAGGAATAAATTACATTTGACATATATTCATATAGAAAACAGTTATTTTAAATTGTAATAATATTTCAGAATTTTACTGTTTTACTTCATTTCTGAGCATTAGAGACTTTCTTTCAAAATCTTTAGTAGATGCTCAGATATAAATCTGCAGCAAATGTTCCATTCTAGCAAATATTCTCACTCACTTATTTATACTTTTACCACACAAAACACAGCGGTTAAAGTAAGCACTGTATCATTCTTTCTAAAAATAAAATAAAATAATAATAATAAAATAAAAACATACATTTAAAGCTAAAAACTTGTTATGACGAGTTTAGGATGTTAATACAATTTTTATAAACATTGAGAAAATGTAAACAGAGTGGGTAAAAATAATTAACTACTAAAGAAAATAATACATAATGAGCTTTCTTGAAAATGTAAAAATGCAGAAAGTTTTGTGTAATTAGGGTTAGTGTAAGGGGAGAGAATATACAGTTTGTACAGTATAAAAACCATTATGACTATGCTGGAGAGTCCCCACAAAGATAGCAAACCTGTGTGTGTGTGTGTGTGTGTGTGTGTGTGTGTGTGTGTGTGTGTGTGTGTGTGTGTGTGTGTGTGTGTGCGCGTGTGTACTTCTGTGTGTGTGTGTGTGTGTGTGTGTGACCTTCATCCAGCACTAGCGAAGTGAAGCCGCTCTGTCAAACATTACATTTCTGCTCTTATGGCGGTTGCACTTAACACCAGAGATTCATCAGTCATCTGAGACTGTATCTAGGAGCTGACTGAACAAAAACTGCACTCACCTCATTAACACATCTGCAAAATTACAGATCAGCATATCTAAAGAGGATAAACTCAACAGTGAAAAGGGGCAAGTGGGGCTAGATGCCTCTGTGTAGACGACCAAATGTTTGAACCACTAAATAAATTAATAATTCCACCCAGGTGGAATAACTTACACATACATGCTTTCTTTTATAACATGTGTTGTAAAAATCTCATGTATCCGTCTTTCTTCCTATAGTTTTACTAGCCATATTCACTACTCTATTTAATGCTCTATGTCCATACCAGCATGTAATATTATCTCAGGACACTCTCAAGATTTGTATCTACCATTTCAAGCACGTCTTTACTTTACCAAAACTACCTAATTTCCTCAAGATGTACAATCTCTGCATCCACTTCTTATAGATACAGTCCGTATTTAGAGTAAAGTTCAAATTATTACCCAGAAACAATCCAAGATATTTAAAATGTCCGACCTTTTCAGCAAAAGCTGGTGTGTCTGGCAGTTTTTTCCATGACAATAGAGTGGTGCAGGTGTGACGTCACTTTGTAGGCCAATCGGCAGTTCGCATCGCACTGGTTCCCTCGACACAAACCCAATAGGATTTTCCCATAGGCTTTTGGATTATCTAAAAAAAAACAAGCTCTGTGATCAACAAAAGTTTATGATACTTGCACGTTTTGCCCATCAAGATAATTTTCACAGATGAACACAACTTTTATGAATTTTGAAGCCTGAATGCAGTCGCCAGAAGTAAAAAGCTTCGTCACCATCACTAAGCTTCCGACAACTCTTTCAGTTTTTATCTAAAAATAGTTAGACTAGTTTATAAGAGCAAAATTATAAGCATAACGACGTAAAAGTGGACTGAGGTTACCTGCTCGGTGTGCTGACGTATAATCTCCTCGACTGCCTCTGTAGTCTCATTTTGACACTTGTTAGCAACCGCCATTTTCAAGACACGTAACAGCTTCAAAAATCACGAGTGGGGTAATACTGATGTATTTTTTTGTCGTAGAATAAAACGCGAAATCGTCTTGAGCTCACCACAGACGTTATTTCAGCCATTTAAACAAAATCCCATTAAAAAAACCCATTGACTTCGGTACGAGGGAACCAGAAGTGCTAAAATGCTAACTCGCTTCCGTGTTTTGGCCTAAAAAGTAATGTCATACCTGCATCACTCTATAGAAGATGAGCTCTTCTTTCATTTATAAATAAAGCACTGTCCTGGCACTGCTGCAATACATTATGCAAATAAATAAAATAACACTTTATTTCGATGGTCCACTTTAAACATTCTACTGACTATAAGTAACTTTGCAACTAAATGTCAACTAACTCTCATTAGAGTATTAGTAGACTAGGTTAGGTGTTAGGGTTAAGGTTTGAGTAAGAAGAATAAGGGTGTGTTCACACTTGTAGTTCGGTTGTATTGTATTGTATTGTATTGGCAGCATTCACACTTATTCAATTGTAATTTGTATTGTATTTCCTTACTGTCCACCAAGGTGGAAATTTGTCTATGGATCACCAGCACATAAAATAGCTAAACAAAAAAACACTGACAAATTCACACTCTGACTAACCCCAAGGCTACTGAGTTGTGTAAGAAGAAATAGTTCTCAAAAGCATCTTTTGAAAATGTACTCAGCATTTTCAGCAAAGCTCACCTGGGAGTCCAGAATTGAACCAAGATATTTAAAATTGTCCACAATTTCAACTTGTAAGCCCTCAAGTGAATTGGCTGGGGTTTGTTTGGTTCAGACCAAAAAAAGCAAACATTTAGGATGCTTTCACACCTGAGCGTTTGTTTCAGAACCTGGTGTGCGTTTTCTGGGCTAAATGCGCTCGCTGTATGTGCGTAGCTACATATGATGGCATTTTGACCAGCTGAGAACTCGTGAAGAGCTTATAAAATGTGTAAAGGAGTCAAAACAGCGGCAGGAATCCCTCCGTCACACGCACAAACTAAGATCTGCTGCGAGGAGACGTGGTTTGTGTTTGTGTGTGTGTGTCTGAAGCTGATGAGTGCTGTGCGATATGACCAGAGAGAGGTCAAGAGGTCAGAGTTTATGACCTGATGATGTCAGATGCACCCTCAGGCTGACGGATACACCCTCACTTCACCTCTGCTGCAGCAAACACACATGAACTCTACAACATACACTGCCGCTCACATGTTTGGGGTCGGTAATATTGGTGAAAACATATATTACTGAGATTTAAAAATATCTGTTATCTATTTGAATATATTTTATAATAATTTATTCCTGTAATCAAAGCTGAATCTTCAGCAGATATTATGGTAGTGTACACACATCCACACACATGTACATTCAGGCCATTTTAAATTTATCCTCATTTGATTAAGTCAATGATTTACACTGTAATAATGTAGATACACAGTGTATTTATGTGATGTGTTGTGCAGTGGACCAATTAAAAGAAGCCCTTGCAAAGAGAGTCACAAATACCACAGTACAATAATCAACAAACGATCAAGGTTGTATTATAGCAATGTTTCATATATCAAAAATGTTTCATATATCTAGATATACACTCACCTAAAGGATTATTAGGAACACCATACTAATACTGTGTTTGACCCCCTTTCGCCTTCAGAACTGCCTTAATTCTACGTGGCATTGATTCAACAAGGTGCTGAAAGCATTCTTTAGAAATGTTGGCCCATATTGATAGGATAGCATCTTGCAGTTGATGGAGATTTGTGGGATGCACATCCAGGGCACGAAGCTCCCGTTCCACCACATCCCAAAGATGCTCTATTGGGTTGAGATCTGGTGACTGTGGGGGCCATTTTAGTACAGTGAACTCATTGTCATGTTCAAGAAACCAGTTTGAAATGATTCGAGCTTTGTGACATGGTGCATTATCCTGCTGGAAGTAGCCATCAGAGGATGGGTACATGGTGGTCATAAAGGGATGGACATGGTCAGAAACAATGCTCAGGTAGGCCGTGGCATTTAAACGATGCCCAATTGGCACTAAGGGGCCTAAAGTGTGCCAAGAAAACATCCCCCACACCATTACACCACCACCACCAGCCTGCACAGTGGTAACAAGGCATGATGGATCCATGTTCTCATTCTGTTTACGCCAAATTCTGACTCTACCATCTGAATGTCTCAACAGAAATCGAGACTCATCAGACCAGGCAACATTTTTCCAGTCTTCAACTGTCCAATTTTGGTGAGCTCGTGCAAATTGTAGCCTCTTTTTCCTATTTGTAGTGGAGATGAGTGGTACCCGGTGGGGTCTTCTGCTGTTGTAGCCCATCCGCCTCAAGGTTGTGCGTGTTGTGGCTTCACAAATGCTTTGCTGCATACCTCGGTTGTAACGAATGGTTATTTCAGTCAAAGTTGCTCTTCTATCAGCTTGAATCAGTCGGCTCATTCTCCTCTGACCTCTAGCATCAACAAGGCATTTTCGCCCACAGGACTGCCGCATACTGGATGTTTTTCCCTTTTCACACCATTCTTTGTAAACTCTAGAAATGGTTGTGCGTGAAAATCCCAGTAACTGAGCAGATTGTGAAATACTCAGACCGGCCCGTCTGGCACCAACAACCATGCCACGCTCAAAATTGCTTAAATCACCTTTCTTTCCCATTCTGACATTCAGTTTGGAGTTCAGGAGATTGTCTTGACCAGGACCACACCCCTAAATGCATTGAAGCAACTGCCATGTGATTGGTTGATTAGATAATTGCATTAATGAGAAATTGAACAGGTGTTCCTAATAATCCTTTAGGTGAGTGTATATATATATACTGTGGAAGGTTCTGATGTATTTGTTTTTCAATAAGGACAGCAGAGGGATTGGGAAAAAAAAAAAAAAAACTAGCATCAGACATACCGGCGTTCGTTGCAAGTCAGGATAAGGAAGGGAAATTCAATAAGGAATTTCATTAAAAAAATTAATACTATAATTTGCTTAACTAAGATGCAAATATTAACCTATTTTCAGTTGCAAATATCTTCCTGTTCTCAGGTGTGGATGCATTTGATTTGAACAGTTATTTTTGGATCTTGAGCATGTTTTTAAACTTGGCAGAATATGCTGAAAATCAGATTTTTTATTCAGATTATTTTTATTAATAATAAAAAAAAAAATTATAAAATAAAGGTAAATTAAATTTTATTACAAATGTGTTTTGTCCATCTTGTTTGTACTCACCTCAAAATTGTTGTGACAGACAATACTTTGTCTGTGTGTGTGTGTGTGTGTGTGTGAGTGGTTCGGGTAAATCCTACATTATGGGCACAAAATGTCCCCACAAAGCAATATCCGAAATCCTTGTCCTTGTGGGGACATTTTTTTGGTCCTCATGAGGAAAACAGCTTATAAATATAAGTAATAAGTAATGTTTTTTGAAAATGTAAAAATGCCTGTAGTTTTGTGTGATGGGTAGGTTTAGGGGTAGTGTGTGTGTGTGTGTGTGTGTGATGGGTAGGTTTAGGGGTAGGGTTAGTGTAAGGGCACAGAATATACATTTTGTACAGTATAAAAACCATTACGTCTATGGAGAGTCCCCACAAAACATGAAAACACAACATTTGAAATGTGTTGAACCTCAGTTAGTGTGTTAGTAGTATAGAGTGTAATTTCATGTTTACATGCCAATAGTAGCTGTAATTTGATCTAAAAAACTATCAATATGTATGGTATTAAATTAATATCTAATCCAAATAAAATTTATTCAAATCATTCCAACATTTTCTTCTGCCTTGAAACCCAAAAAGAATATTTAGAAGAATGTTGCTGCTGTTCCTTTCCATTCCATGAATGCGATGACAAGGACCTATCAAGATTTTCTTTTTTTTTATTAAAGTAAATTAATGATATCATAAAACTTTTGATTTGTGTGAGGAAGAGACTAAGGCTATGCAATATGAGAAAAAAAAATGCTATCACAATTTTTTTTTATCAATATTCGATTTCAATTTTATTCACAATTTTGAAACAATATTTCCTAACACAAATACTTGTCTGTATATCTTTTTTTGGAAGGTGGCTTTATTGACGTTATTTGCGGGCCGCATATCTTTGCATAAATGATATGTGACAGCGTGAGTTATTCTTTATGTATCTCTTTTCGTACGTTGTGCAGTTCACAAATGCCTGTATTATTGAATTTTGTTCAACTGGTTCAGAATGTGCCATTGTGTTTCTATGTAAAAGCACTAAACGGACATCTTTAACCATTGCACTCACATATTTTGCAGCATCAAGGGGTGAAAAAAAGCGTTAACTTTATTTTAAGGTGACGTTACTACATGTACTTACTATAGTAATAACAGTAAATTATGCAAAATTACAAGTAACTAACCCTATACCAAAACCTAACCCTAACTCTATAGTAAGTACATGTAGTTAATTAATATTACCCAGTACTTATGTGAGTAAGTACAATGTAACTACATCACCTTAAAATACAGTGTAGCCTAAAAAGCTCATGTTGTAACTGTAATCCCGCTCTGTTCTGTTCTCGAGCTATATTTAGGCGCACTGCATTTAGGCTGCACACTGAGGGGGCTGGCAGAAAAATCGTGCTTTCTGAGGTGTAGAAATTGCACGTGTATATTCATATTCAGAGAGGTGCGATCTGTGTGTCAGCAGGTCTCATTCTGCTTAATTAATGTCCAAAAAACTGGAATTTTCCATTGCAGCGAGAGAATATAACCTGCCTCTATTCATAAAGTGAGAGATTGTCCATTTTCGGGTGTCTGGCGAGCAGAATAAGGGTCTCAGTGCTCATTTAGTGACATTGTTATGGGCAGATGACTGTAAGAGGCTGTGCATTGTTACACAGTGTCTGCACATCTGCACTTCACGTCCTCTGCCGCCATGGGAGGTAGATGCACAGACAGGTGGCCTAGATTAGATAAAGCTCTGAGTGCGTGCGTGCATGTGTGCGTTTGTCTTCCCAGTCTTAAACAAATCCGTTGTGCTGGGTAATATGGAGGCCGCTGTTTCTGGCTCGGAGCGATGGGAGGCGATGACCTTTTACTGTCAGTGCACTGCGTGACAAATGAGCAGTGCGGCCCAAGCGTGTTTTCCAGGAGTGTGCGAGGGTTCAGCAGCTGGTCAGGGAGGCAGAGCACCCTGCACACCACTCCCAGCCTTTAACTAACAGATAATGGCTGCAGTAATGCGAGGAGACGGCGAGGGTTAAATATACCCATCCTGCAGGGGATGTGTGTTTGGATCGGTGTGGGGCAAGAAGTGGATCACATTACAGTGCGGTGAGATCAGACGTATGTGTCGGACTGTATATGACCGCGCTGGCAGTTTAGAGCAGACCGTGATTTGACCCAGATTTTGACACTTGGAGACAAATGACATCATTTACCTCTACAGTCTTTGTGTGTGCATGCATATATTTCAATGACTATGCACATAAGAGTGTCTGCATGTATATTGTAACTCAGAAATGAGTAAATTTGAAGAATTTTCTTTATAGGTATTTTTCATCTCATGAAACCCTTGAACAGTTACACCATGTCTGCTCCGCACGCAACATAATAGATCAGTGATACTCGCTGTGTTTGAAATAACATAGGGGTGTAACAGTTCAAATTACTCACCATTCGGTTTTTATCGGTTTTAGGGTCACGGTTTCAGTGTGCTATGTTCAGGGAAAAAAGGACTGCTGTCAAATAAAAAGAAAATAAGAGCAAATAATCAAACTACAAGCAACAACACAAATAAATACAATAGAGCAAAGATACAAATAAAATACAGAAATTGATTAAAGTAATCAAATGTAAAACAGCATTGGATATAATCTTCACTTTATAAATTAAATAAAGATGAATCATTATTAAACTTACAAAAGCTATTCAGTCAAGAGCAGTGAGTGATTTCCATGTCTTTTGTTGTTTGTTATATATTAAAATCACATACAGATAGCAGGAACATTAGGCTGCTGTCACTTTAAGATATAATGCACGGATCTAATATACTGATAGACATGCATTCTTTCTCGACTGTTTACTTTCACTTAAGACATAACCTCTATGTTTGCTAGGATACTCGCTAAGACGTGCACGTTGACAATTTTTGTGTGAATTTGTCCGTTCAAGCTCAAGAGAAGTCAATGAAAGCGCTAGAGTAAGTTCTGCCAGGAAGACTCAAATGTTACGTCACTCATTACGGTTAGATCTAGCCAATTTTTATCTAACACTTGGAGTATAAAAGATTGGTACTTACACATGTCTGAGTTTACAGATGATGACGCCAACATTCACCCCCATCCTCCCCACCACCACCAGGATGGTCCCTGTCCATACCTCCCGGGGGGTCGGCTGCGCCCCTGCCTTCATCTTCAGGCAGGAAATGCAGAGTCTGTTACCCTCTGAATGTGAGCTACGGACAGGGCCTACGCCAAAGAACCTCATCATACTCTATTTTGCTTTCCATTGCTGGTCGGTTAATAAATAAATGTCTTTGTTATGTTATCTTGCCACCCCGAGTCTTTCTGGTAGAAATATTTGCGCGCTGTCTGAGACACGGCTTTACATGTGCGTGCTTCAGATGAGTGCACACAAATGTTTCGCGTCTCTTTGCACTTGAATGTTCAAATTGGCAAGACTTAAATGAGTTTAGTTTAAACACAGATAGCAACATGTGATGTTCAGGTCTCACCTGCACTCGCGCTATCAACACCCGGGTGATGACGGCGTAAATGACTGGTCATACGGCACTCACACTGAACAAAGTTTAGGGGAAGCCAGAATGTGTATCCACCGACAGAAACTCGGTCTGCCTGTTTTACGCGTTATTTTCAGCAAACCATATTATAGATGTATATGCGTCGTCAGATTTGAGGTGAACTGCTGTGCAAGTGCGGGCCTAACTAGGGCTGGGCGATATGGCCAAAAAATCATATCTCGGTATTTTTTGGTTGAATGGCGATGCACGGTATATATCCCGGTATTTTCTACGTTTTTCTATTTGGATTAAAAAAAAAAATCTGTATAAAAAAATCTTTAATAATAATTTTATTTCACATCCTGCCCAGTGATGTCCTAAAAACAATGTTGATATTGAAGGCTATAAACAAATACAGTGAATGTAATGTAGGCTATGCAGTATATTATGTGCAAAAAGGGGGTTTACAATCTAAAAACAAAATTAATAATTTTGTTTTTAAATTCACTAAACTAAAAATGAAAATAAAAACAAAAGCATATTAGCCTATATTACCCCTTTATAATGGTCACTTTCATAAAAATATACTTACTTGTAGGTTTAAAATTCCACATATGGCACATTTATTGTCCAACAACAAATATGTATACTTTAGTCAGAATTATTGCATTTCTATTCTATTGCGCTCCGTCTGTTTGCCGCGCATGCGCGTGGCGGCGCTCGTTCACGGAAGCCTGAATTTTAGCGGAGATTCACTTGTAGAAGGATTGTCCTCTCCTGACAGCAAAATGGACATATTTGCATGACTTTCTAACATTTACAGATGGAGAATATACCTGTGAAATGTAAGTTATGCTCTGAGGAAAGCACCACATTTCAAACGCATTAAACACCGCAAGTATTTATCTGTCTGTCAGCACAAGTAGCCTATCTCTCAGAGCATCTGACAGGGCAAGCTGCTTTAAACTATACACGTTAACTATATCTTACCAGTTATTTTGAAGCCCTTAATATAAAGCATGTGTCATGTTTAGGACAAATTGTATCAAGCACTTTCCCTGCATCAGCTCACTCTGCGTACTCCGCTATTTTTCAGATGCGCTTGTATCAATCTACTGTATATCAATATAAACGGTATTGCCTCATTCCATATTGTCTCTAAAAATATATATCGATATATTGTACAAACTCGATATACCGCCCAGCCCTAGGCCTAATCATGGGTGCATGAAAAGCGGTATGGTTTGATTAGTTTAGATTTTTTTTATCCTCTCCCGTGGCCTCATGGGATAATAAAATGTCCATTGTTTTCGCACTTCAGAATCCCGCCGGAAGTAGTAGGTAATGCGGGGTACTTTTCGCCTACTGTTTTATGAGTATTGTGAATTCAGACATAATACTCACATACTGTTTTTCACCTACTATATAGTATGGAAGTAGGCATATTCAGATGCAGTGAATGTCTACACTGGATGCAGCGCAACGCGTCAAATCCCCAACGGTGAAATTTCTGACATACTCCAAGCGCCTGCCCTACTTTTGACACGGACAAATGGATTTGCAACTGTCTCTTTGATGCATTTCTCAAACTATTGAGATGCGACAACATCTTTTGACACAAAACACTAAAGTCTCTTTTGGGATCATCTCCTCTTTTGTAGTAATATTTTTAATATTACTATAATATTTTTGTTAAGGCATTCCTGATTCTGATCCTTACAGAAAACATGTTGCTATAGACCATGATTACCTTTGTTAGGTAAACAAAGCTTCAGTTTTTGGTGGAAAATTCAAGCTCTGACAAACGTATACATTTGCACATTTGGCAGATGCTTTTATATCCAATGTGACTAACATTGCATTCAAGGTATACATTTTATTTAGTTTAGTTCATGCATTCCCTGGGAATCAAACCCATGACCTTGGCATTGCTCTACATGGTTGAGCAGTATATAAGTTATAGTTTATCTACTGACAAATATCTCAACCATTAATAAAACTTTTCCACAATATAGTCACAATTTATGCAGTACAGTTCTACAGTTCTTTATAAAGGTTCTTTTGTACATGAATACATCCATGTAACATTTCCATTGCACAAAAGGTTCTTTTTAGTGTTTCTTTAAACTATTACAAACCCGATTCCAAAAAAGTTGGGACACTGTACAAATTGTGAATAAAAACAATGCAATGATGTGGAAGTTTCAAATTTCAATATTTTATTCAGAATACAACATAGATGACATCAAATGTTTAAACTGAGAAAATGTATCATTTTAAGGGAAAAATAAGTTGATTTGGCCCAGAGAAAACGCCTGTGCTTCTGGATCATGTTTAGATATGGCTTTTTTTTTTGACCTATAGAGTTTTAGCCAGCAACGGCGAATGGCACGGTGGATTGTGTTCACCGACAATGTTTTCTGGAAGTATTCCTGAGCCCATGTTGTGATTTCCATTACAGTAGCATTCCTGTATGTGATGCAGTGCCGTCTAAGGGCCCGAAGATCACGGGCATCCAGTATGGTTTTCCGGCCTTGACCCTTACGCACAGAGATTGTTCCAGATTCTCTGAATCTTTGGATGATATTATGCACTGTAGATGATGATAACTTCAAACTCTTTGCAATTTTTCTCTGAGAAACTCCTTTCTGATATTGCTCCACTATTTTTCGCCGCAGCATTTGGGGAATTGGTGATCCTCTGCCCATCTTGACTTCTGAGAGACACTGCCACTCTGAGAGGCTCTTTTTATACCCAATCATGTTGTCAATTGACCTTATAAGTTGCCAATTGACCTTATAAGTTGCAAATTGGGCCTCCAGCTGTTCCTTATATGTACATTTAACTTTTCCGGCCTCTTATTGCTACCTGTCCCAACTTTTTTGGAATGTGTAGCTCTCATGAAATCCAAAATGAGCCAATATTTGGCATGACATTTCAAAATGTCTCACTTTCAACATTTGATATGTTATCTATATTCTATTGTGAATAAAATATAAGTTAATGAGATTTGTAAATTATTGCATTCTTTTTTTATTCACAAAAAAATCACAATATTAAAGGGGGAAAGTGTAAATCAGACATGAATCAAACAAAGTGTGACACAAAATGACTGCAGTTGTAGTTTCAGCAACACTTGAGCCTGAGTGTGTGTGTTGGATGGGGAATGTGTGTCTGCCACTGTGTACAGAAACTCTGCTTACACATCATTTGTCTGCTCTGACAAGAGAAGCACACACACACACACACACACACACACACACACACAAACAAGACATATATTTTGGCTCGGCAGGATTAAGCAGGAATTATTAACTGTGCAATGAGCTGAGTTGTGAGGAAATGTCATATTGTATTGGTCAGGATAGACTTTACTGAAACAACAAACTGACTCGTATTGTTGTCTTTTGTCAGATAGGCCAGATAAGTACACTACAGGGACTCCTAAAACAGCAGCTCACTGCTCGTCTCAGCTGACAGCTCAATAGCCATCTACTGTATATCAATAAATAAGCATTTCCAAATACTTCCTATCAACATGAGCAGTAAGTCAGGCTCATCAATAACAGCATGTTGTTTTTTGGCCTACATTTTCACTGCCATGCCCCCTTCATATTTTATTATTTGCATTAACTTTATTAAAATTTAAATGCATCACAAATATATTTTAAACATTGTTTCCTTACATTGAAGTTTTTGTTTACATAAAAATTAATTAGATTTAAAATAAGCTGAAAGTCAATGTAACCATGCAACTATTAATTTATATTTCTTAGACAACAATAGCATCCAGTGCAAAAGATAACTGTGTTTGTTTGTTTGTTTGTTTGATGCTCCGAGACAATTATAGTTCTCACTTTGCAATTTAGTAAAACTTTAAGCGTTAGCCAGCAAAACAGCATATTTGCCATATTTAAATCACAACACTATTGCTCTACAATAACAAACAAAAACAGCATTTGCAAGGCATTATAAGATTATCAGCAGTGATAACGTCTCGGTTACGTATGTAACCCTCGTTCCCTGAGGAGGGAACGGAGACGTAACGTCAGTGACTGACGAATGGGGGTTTCGCCTAGAAGCCTATCATCTTCGAGATCTAGAAAACACCCAATGGCAGTGCCAATGCCATGGGCATGCGGAATTTGCATAGCGTAACTCCGCCCCACAGTGTGGGTATATAAGGAAGTACGCTGGCAACATCGCATTATGTTTACCTGCTGAGGAGCCAAGACTGAACTCCCGGCCGTTCCAGCGGTACAGCGGAAGTGGTAGAGGGACGTTACGTCTCCGTTCCCTCCTCAGGGAACGAGGGTTACATACGTAACCGAGACGTTCCCTTTCGTTCAGTCACTCCGAGTAACGTCAGTGACTGACGAATGGGGGTCCCAATATAATCACGCCACTCGGCTGTCATCCAGTGCCCTGCGTAAGCGTGAGCTCCCTGTCGTAAGCTAGTACGGACGAAGGACTCCCACTTAACACAGGAATACCAAGGTACACTGGGAAGCATATTCCAGGTAGAAGTATGCGCCAAGTGCCTACCCGTAGGGAGGACTTAAGGATACACATATGACCCGCGAGGGGCTGCATATGGAGCGCTCTGGGGTAACCAGACGAAGGTGGAAGAATTTTACCCCCAGGGGAGGCAAGGCTTGCCGAGGGAAATACACATGCTCGGAGAGGCTTACAGTGGAAATACACATGTGGGGGTCGCCCATGGGGGGAACCATGCACACGGTGGCACCTAGCCTAACACGAGGGCCTGGCCGAGTGGGCAGACGCACTGGTGTCGGCATCGATAGTGCTGGAGGAACTCAGGGCTTCAGGGAAACTACCTGAGGAAAATATCGCACATATCCAGTCCGTAGAGTGGAATGGCAAGCAAGCGAAGACACCTGAGCCTAGTCCATTACTGGCCACTAGTAGAGGCGAGTACAAGAGAGGACACTGGCTCCACTCGGAGATTATAGAATCTGTCGAATGTGTTGGGTGTCACCCAGCCTGTAGCTCTGCAGATGTCTGTTAGTGAGGCGCCATGCCCCTGCGTCTGGTAAGCCAAGACAATGGCGTCCACTAACCAGTGAGACAACCTTTGCTTGGAGGGAGCCTTTCCCTTCAGCTTCCCACCATAACAGACAAAGAGCTGGTCTGAGGTCCTGAAACACTGCGTTCTGTCTACGTAAGCACGGAGGCGCGTACTGGACAGCGCAGTGCCAAGG
Organism: Coreius guichenoti; assembly: GCA_039654105.1. NCBI lineage: Eukaryota > Metazoa > Chordata > Actinopteri > Cypriniformes > Gobionidae > Coreius > Coreius guichenoti. The sequence goes on from CM077172.1 coordinate 41,795,091, forward strand.
CTGGGTCTGTCTCCTCCAAAGGTAGTGCTTGCAGGTTCACCACCTGGTCCCTGAACGGAGTGGTGGGAACCTTGGGCACATATCCAGGCCGGGGTCTCAGGATCACGTGAGAGTTGGCCAGCCCGAATTCCAGGCACGCTTCGTCAACCGAAAATGCCTGCAGGTCCCCTACCCTCTGATGGAGGCCAAAGCGATCAGGAGCGCTGTCTTCATAGACAGGAACTTAAGCTCGACTGACCGCAATGGCTCTGCCATGGGGCGTTTTCTAGATCTCGAAGATGATAGGCTTCTAGGCGAAACCCCCATTCGTCAGTCACTGAAGTTACTCGGAGTGACTGAACGAAAGGGAACAGGTCCTTCAACTAGCCCAAAATACTTTCATCAGGCCATCTTTATCGCTGAGCCCTGAATAAGTTACAAGTAGCCATGCTGTTTGCATTGCTAAAACACACACAATATATGTATAATAGCCTAGTTTGAATCATGCAGAATTATTCAGTTAATTTCCCCACATTCTTTCTGAACTACTACAGCAGATTGGACTGTTAAGCAAGATATAGTACATTATAGAGGATTGCTTTAATAATATTTATATCAACACTTTTATACTGACAGTGTTATGATTGTAATAACATATAATATTTGAATAGACAGTGCCATTTAAAAGCTATGATAGGCTATGACTATAGTATTTAAACATTATCATATCATAATGTACACTATATTGCCAAAAGTTTTGGGACGCCTGCCTTTACATGCACATGAACTTTAATGACATCCCATTCTTAATCCGTAGGGTTTAATATGGAGTTGGCCAGGGCCGGACTGGGACAAAATTTCAGGCCGGGAAATGTCACATCTATCCAGGCCATCCCATACACCCACAACAAATTTTGGAACCATGGAGAACCATATTTTTTGTATAGTCATTACATAAAAACGGTTTAAATCCTTGGGCTGAGGCCGTGCAAAGTAATTAAAGGTTCTCTCTTGAACTGCACCTTCACTTCCCTTTTCCTTTTAATTATCTTCATTTTCCCTGATATCTCGACTCTCTCCCTTGTGTGTGTTTACTTTTTTGCTACTTTTCTTGTGCCTGTCACTTCTTTTTCAGCAGGTCTACTGTTAGGAAGACATTGCAAAAAAAAACAAAAAAAAAAACACACATTGCAATTTGTTTGCACAGAATCTAAATTTATTTTAGGTAAATTCAAAGTATCACATTAGGACAATGTGTTGTTTTATCTTAAAATGTCTTAAATATCCAATATTTAACAAAACTATTTCATGCAAATATATATCAAAAAAATTCTAAATTGCTTAAATGTCAAAATTAGTACTGTACATCATGACAATATCTTTATAGAAAAATCATAATACTGAACAAGTTATTGCATTATTACTAATATTTTTTGTTGTTGTCTGCCCTAGCTCCTTCCAAATGTATAAATCGATGTGAATATCTGTCTGCTAAATTACTACTGTAACTTTACAATAGATAATAATGATGTCATTTAGTTTTTTGAATGATGATAGTAATGGGGTGCTACTGCTAACATTTGCTAGCAGTTTAATACTTAGCTACGTTAAAGAAGACAAAACCACAGTAGCCTATTTACAGGTGAAACTGACCTCCATTTGAAGCCCTGAAGAGGTCAGTAATTTTGATTTATTTCGCCCCTTCTTCTTTGAGAGCTTTCCCTCAATGCTCTGGCCACTTCCTCAAGTCCGTCGCACTGATTATTACTCTGTTGGAAACGGTTTAGCGGACACGCAGAGCTCACGTGAGCTGAATCATAGCGTTGAAAGTCAAGACCGTTTCATGATTTATTATCTATTTATTTTCGAATGCCGATTTCAGGAATTATCACTTTAGTGCATTGGGGCAATTATATATAATTAAAAAAGCAATAATATTATAATTAAAATAATTAAAAAAAAAAAGAAAACAAAGAGGGCAGCAGGCTAAATCAGTTGCCAGGCCACCGGGAATTCACCCGGTGCTCCCGATGGCCAGTCCGGGCCTGGAGTTGGCCCACCCTTTGCAGCTATAACAGCTTCTCTGGGAATGTTTTCTACAAGGTTTAGGAGTGTGTTTATGGGAATTTTTGACCATTCTTCTAGAAGCGCATTTGTGAGGTCAGGCACTGATGTTGGACGAGAAGGCCTGGCTCGCAGTCTCCGCTCTAATTCATCCCAAAGGTGTTCTATCGGGTTGAGGTCAGGACTCTGTGCAGGCCAGTCAAGTTCCTCCACACCAAACTCGCTCATCCATGTCTTTATGGACCTTGCTTTGTGCACTGGTGCCCAGTCATGTTGGAACAGGAAGGGGCCATTCCCAAACTGTTCCCACAAAGTTGGGGGCATGAAATTGTCCAAAATGTCTTGGTATGCTGAGGCATTAAGAGTTCCTTTCACTGGAACTAAGGGGCCAAGCCCAACCCCTGAAAAACAACCCCACACCAAACTTTACACTTGGCACAATGCAGTCAGGCAAGTACCGTTCTCTTGGCAACCACCAAACCCAGACTCGTTCATCGGATTGCCAGACAGAGAAGCGTGATTGGTCACTCCAGAGAACACGTCTCCACTGCTCTAGAGTCCAGTGACGGCGTGCTTTACACCACTGCATCCCACGCTTGGCATTGCACTTGGTGATGTAAGGCTTGGATGAGCTGCTCGGCCATGGAAACCCATTCCATGAAGCTCTCTACACACTGTTCTTGAGCTAATCTGAAGGCCACACGAAGTTTGGAGGTCTGTAGCTATTGACTCTGCAGAAAGTTGGCGACTTCTGCGCACTGTGCGCCTCAGCATGTGCTGACCCCGCTCTGTGATTTTACGTGGCCTACCACTTCGTGGCTGAGTTGCTGTTTTTCCCAACTGCTTCCACTTTGTTATAATACCACTAACAGTTGACTGGAATATTTAGTAGTGAGGAAATTTCACGAATGGACTTATTGCACAGGTGGCAACCTATCACGGTACCACGCTTGAGTTCACTGAGCTCCTGAGAGCGATCCATTCTTTCACAAATGTTTGTAGAAGCGTCTGCATGCCTAGGTGCTTGATTTTATACACCTGTGGCCATGGAAGTGATTCGAACACCTGAATTCAGTGATTTGGAGGGGTGTCCCAATACTTTTGGCAAAATAGTGTGTAGTGTAGACACTGAACTATGGTACTGCCACAGTATGCTACATTTTGCCATCTGACTATCCAAATATTTTATTCATTCCAAACTGCATGATGTTTACTGAGTGCAGACGGTTTGAACCAAGGACCTCCGCATTAAACACATTAAACCTCTGGTTAATTCAGCGCAATGTTGACTGAGGAGAACAGTTTAATCTGAAACCACAAACTTCACTGTGAATACTGCACTCCATATATCCTAGACTTGTAGAAGAGAGATGGGATGTTTAAGAGAGCATTTCCTCATCGTTCTTCGCTTTACAGCACATATATACTCTCACTTTCTCCCTGGCAAATATTTGACAGTCATTTGCCATGAGTTAAACCAACTTTACAGAACACAAATCATTCGAGGTTGAACTTGGGAATTATTTACAAGTTGGCCTATATTTTTTAGTAGTCTGTGGATGATCCTTTTACATTCAGGCCTACAGTACAATCTCCTATAACGTGTGGTGATGTCAGATCTGAAACCGTTCTTTTTTAAACGTTCATTTATTTATAAATCACTGGATAATTTTGATATCAAGAGAACATTTAGAAAAAGAGTAACCTCTTGGATCCACAATCATCACTACATTTGACACAAATAGTACAACATAAAGGGAAGCAACAGTAATTTACAGAGAATGAATTTACAACATGGCTGAAACAGAAAGGTTTATTTAAAAGAATGAATCGCTTCCCAGGCACAGTGAACTCACACATGATGACAGACTCCCCCAACTGGACGCAAGTGGTACTGCAGCACACATCTCACACACACACACACACACACACACACACACACACACACACACACACACACACACACACAGCGGTCTAAGAAAGTCTGAGAAACTGTCCTTCTGATGTAAGCAAAGGCAAGAACATGCCAGTCTTTGAGACTGTGTTCCTGCAAGTGTAATTATGTGATGTGTATGTGAGAGCAATTATGTGTGTGTATGTGTGTGTGTGCTGATAGGAAAGGAATGTGGACAATGGAATGGCAATGATGTAAAGCAGAAGAGCTAGAGAACTCAACTCTGATGGCAATAAAGATAAGAGAAAGAGAGGCGTGCCTCTGTGTGTTCAGTATTTATAGTCAATATTTAATTATATCTTTTATCCTTTGTAATTTAATACACTTGTACCTCTGTAATTTATTCATCTTTGTGACGTTTGTTGATTATTTAAATGCTAGTAAATTGTGAACTTTTCTTTGCAATTATTTCATTTTATTTATTTTTCATTATATTATTTTACTGTTATATTGGTTTGTTCTTTTATATATTTTTTTTTTATATTTTATTCTACCTATTCTCACTGCTTTAGAAACAGTTTTTATCCTGTTAATAAAGCAGAGAGAAAAACGGAACCAATGAGAATGAAGCCTAAATCAGAACATATGTTACAGCTGTTGTATTTTTATCTTATAATTTGTCTACCACACACAGACACATATTTACATTTGCTTTTATTCATTTAGCAGACACACACAGACTCACAAATACGTGCGTTCCCACACACACACACACACACACACACGTGCCAGAGATGAATCTCTTCATCAAAGGCAAAATAAACAAAGGGGTTGAGAGGAGGTGTGTGATGTGTGAGAGAGAAGAGAGCGTGAGAGGGGAATGAGTATGTGTGTGTGAATATGATTGCATGCGTGCCCAAGAGAAAAAGGAAGTGCAGCCCTTTGGCAGTGAGAGCAACAGGAAGTGAGCATCTATCATCACTCTGACCCTCTGATCTCGAACTACAGAGAGATTTCATCATTACTCTCTCACACACACAACAGTTGATGGACAATAACTGACCCATAAGGTAAAATGGCGGCTCTGGTCTGCACTATTATGATGGATTTAACACACACACAGAAACACACACTCCCTTTGTAAGGAGACAGCTTGAGTCATGTACCATTTCCTTTATTAAGTATAAAATGTTGCAGCAACAATGAATCTTGCTGTTCAGTTTCTGTAGTGTGTAGTGTTTCTCTCTCTGCTTGCGCAGAATTATCGTGGATCTGAGGCACAGTAGATGTTTGTGAGAGTGTGTTTGAGAGATGATCACTGTCAGTTCCCGCTCAGGTCCTGGGATTTGTGGTAGGTGACGGTTCTGCATGCTTCATGAGTATTGATTGGTATTGTTAGCAGCAATAAAGCAGCCATATGTCTTAATAACAGATACATATGCTGAACCAGAATGCACACACAGAGGAAGCGATAGAGAGAGCTTTACTGGGCGCTAAATAAATGTTCAGAGTAAGACATTCAAATGTGAATCAAAGGGTTTAACCTCTGGATAAAAATACATTGGCTCCAAAAAAGGTAAGATTTAAATTATAAATTCAGTTTTCTTCAATTACCTAATCAACTGGTCATTTTCAGTCACTATTTTTGTCGGTCATTTTTTACAGATTTATATGACGTGATACGTACAGTTTGTATAGAAATGAATCATGAATCTGAACCCCTACACTGTCAAAAAAATGTGTGAAATTTGCAGTAAAAAACGACTGCTGTAGAACTTTACCATAAAGAAAATATGATAGCAACATTTTAAGTTTTATTTAATTAAAAAAGCAAATATTTATTAACTGAAATAATATTAATATATAAATTACGTAGCATTTTTACAGTGAACTCCACCCCTAAACTCAACCCACAGTTGGTCATGAGCAGATTGTACAAAATTGTGTGAATTAAATTTGCAAAAGAATAAATAAATAAAAAAGTAACTGTAGTAATTGCATGACACAGGATAATCCAAACAAACAATTCTTTATTAATCCACAAAGTAACATACAGGAAATCGCAGGAGCAAACTAACAAACAAACATATAAAGCAAAGACCATATCGGACAATGAAACATAGGAAACTGAGGGCTTAAATACACAGGGAGGGTAGTCAGCTGAGTAGTCACAGAAACAGGTGCATGGAACTAATTAACAACCAAGGAAACTAACTAGGGAAAACAGGCAGGGACAAAGAACAGGGACAGAACACAGTGAAAACTAAACCAAATTGAACATATTCTTAAAGGGTTAGTTCACCCAAAAATGAAAATTATGTCATGAATTACTCACCCTCATGTCGTTCCAAACCCGTAAGACCTTCTCATCTTTGGAGCACAAATTAAGATATTTTTGATGAAATCCGAGATCTCTCTGATCCCTCCATAGACAGCAACATGACCACTTTCAAGGCCCAGAAAGGTAGTAAAGACATCGTTAAAATAGTCATGTGACTACAGTGGTTCAACCTTAATGTTACGAAGTGACGAGAATACTTTCTGTGTGCAAAACCCCCCCAAAAATAACAACTTTATTCAACAATCTCTTCTCGTCCCTGTCACTCTCTTACGCGATTCACTTTGTTGGGCTATTCACAAAGTACAGCACTTCCGGGTTCTATGGCAGAACGGCGGCTCACTATTGGCCGAGCATGATCCCATGATCACATGCATGCGTTGTGGTGCTTACATGAATCGCTTAGGAGACTGGCACGGAAGAGAAGAGATTGTTGAATAAAGTCGTTATTTTTGTTTGTTTTTGCGCACAGAAAGTATTCTCGTTGCTTCATAACATTAAGGTTGAACCACTGGAGTCACATGGACGATTTTAACGATGTCTTTACTACCTTTCTGGGCCTTGAAAGTGGTCATGTTGCTGTCTATGGAGGGATCAGAGAGATCTCGGATTTCATCAAAAATATCTTAATTTGTGCTCCAAAGATGAGAAGGTCTTACGGGTTTGGAACGACATGAGGGTGAGTAATTAATGACATAATTTTCATTTTTGGGTGAACTAACCCTTTAAGAATATGTTCAATTTGGTTTAGTTTTCACTGTGTTCTGTCCCTGTTTGGAGCGACATGAAGGTGAAATTAATGACAGATAATTAATGACAGAATTTTTGGGTGAACTAACCCTTTAACATTACACCCCTCTCCCGGAAGGCACGTCCCCTCGCCGTAACAAGTCCAACAGAGGAGGGAGGGTGGGGGCTCTGGAATGCGGTGGGTGAATGGCAGGAATCTGGAGGAGATGATGGCGGGAGAGACCAAGGTGGCGATGACGGTGGGAGGAGCCAGGAGCCAGGAGCAGGAGTAACCATGCGGGGAACCAGAGCGCAGCCAGGACGATGGCCCATGGCGGAGTTGAGGGAGGGAGGAGCCGTGGTGGAGACTTGTGGGCGGGGTTTTCCTCCATGCCCTCATACTCCACGAGAAGCCCCATGGGGACTGACGATGTTGCCGGCTCACACACCTGGTCAGACTCACTGTGGGGCTTGGGCTCCGGGACGATTGTTGGCTCAGTCCTCTGATCTGGCTCTTTCATCGCTGCAGGCTCGGGCTCTCCGTCTGTGGTGGGCTCTGGTGTTCACTCCGTGCAGAGTGGGGAGGTTGGCTGACTGGGCTCTGGGTCTGGAGTATGCTTGTTCAAGCTGGCATGGTAGAAACCAGTATTCTGTCACGCATTCTGTAGTAATCGCACATTGCAGGAGAATCCAAACAACTTCTTCTTTATTACTTCTTTATTAATCCACAATGTAACATACAGGAACAAAATATCGGACAACCACATAAAGCAAAAGATGATACCAGACAATGAAACAAAGGAAACTGAGGGCTTAAATACACAGGGAGGGTGATCAACTGAACAGAAACCAAACTGTCCTCCAAAACAAAACGACTCTATAGCTGGCGTAAAAATAATGACAGTGTCGTGTTACGTCTGACGTATGACTGTCGTTACCAATCAAAATGCGTGTTCATTTAAATGCAATGTGTGGACTTTTTACCACCATTTGTCATATTTCCATTTAGCAAAAATCGTTTTTTATTAACAACTACACCCAGCCCACCCCTAAACCTACCCAGTGATTTATAGTGCATATACACTTTATGAGCACATGCGTTCCCTGGGATCGAACCCACGATTGCATGATCACATGAGAACATGTTGCTGTATATTGCAATGCTCAACCAACTGAGCTATGCAAAACCTGAAATATGACGCAGATAAAAGGGAACAATGCATTAAAATGAAAGTGTCCTGTTGTCGATAGGGGTGCAACTGTAGTAAACGCTTCCATGGGTCGTATTTCGTGAATTAAAATGAAAGTGTCCTGTTGTCGATAGGGGCGCAACTGTAGTAAACGCTCCTATGGGTCGTATTTCAGGGAAGTGACAAACGACCTATATAGGCGTATTGGTTGGAGGACATGTTGACAGAAACGTGTGTGGAACTAATTAACAACCAATGAAACTAACTAGGGAACACAGGCAGGGACAAAAAGCAGGGACAGAAAACTAAACCAAACTGAACATACACGTAGCAGTTGGTTCATCTCAATGGCACAGGTGTCCTAGCAGAGTAACCACAGGTGTAGATCTAATCACCACATTAACTATTAACATGATCCACAAACGTTTGACAGCCAGAAAGCATCTAAATACTTTTTGTCTTCATATTGTCTTCATATTATCTCTTGCAACTAAATCCATACTTTTCAAATAATTTTTTGGGTCACTGTGTTAATGAAGTTTTTTGATGGAGCAGTTTAGTCCTCTTTATGTGTCTTCATATTATTCATCTGAGTAATGCAGGCAAGGAGGTGGGTAAATCTATACTATATTTCACTTTAGACAGCACTAGCATATAAAGAGCTGAGTATGTTCAGAAGTTCAAACTGAATGACAGTTAAGTGGATCTTGATGTATTTAGATAAATATGTGTTTCTGCTCTCATACTTGGATGTTTATGTTTACTCTACTGACACAACATAATAAAATTCTGTCATTGTTTACTCACCCTCATGTTGTTCCAACAATTTTGTTAATCTTCAACACACAAATTAAGATATTTTTAATAAAAGCTAAAAAGGATTTCTGTCCCTCCAATGAAATTCCAGGTAACCAAATTCCAAAAAGTTTATAAAGGAATCGTAAAATGAATCCATATGAATCAAGTGGTTTAATCCAGTTCTTGTACAGAGATATCACTTTATATGATGAACAGATTTAATTTAAGCTTTTATTCACATATAAACACACATAGAGCACATCACATATAGTAAACATGGAAGTTGCACGAGAACCAATGAGGTTTGTTCTAGTGTGTGATGCACACAAGCTTCTGTGTTTACCATATGTGATGCACTCTGTGTATGTGTTTATATGCGAATAAAAACCTAAATTAAACCTCTTCATCATATAACCATATCTGTTCACAAGACTTGGGTTGAACCGCTCGATTCATATGGAACTATGCCTTAATATCCCAATCTTTCTCTCTGTCTGCTTTTGCTGCACTCTCACAACCCAATCTTAGTTTTCGGGGGAAAAAGAACGTGGATAACAGCTCAGGAAGAATTTCATGAGGAATATTTGAGTTCATCTGCGACTTGTAGACTGTAGATAAATCTGAGCACAGTTTAGCCCTGTGTACACCTGATATTAAGATGTGTTTTAGCCAATCGGATCACAAGTGGACAACACTAAATACAGGTGTAAACAGGGTCTAAAACATTTTGAGCTTGTCCACTTTCGACCACTTCCAGAGGTTGTTGAAACCGCATTCGACCGGATTGCTTTTGTAGTTTAAACGCTCGTGTGGTTGAATGTGTTTGAACAGCCACAAAAGACCATCTACTCTCCGTGTGTAAACATTATGTGAAGCGCGCTAGCCAGACAGGATTTATTTTGCTGGCTGAAGAACCAAGTTAGATTTGAAGACAAAAAACGTACCAAGCACAATGTTCTCTCACCATTCCTGATTTCTAACACTCACTCACAGCGTTCGGCGTATCTTGCGGCTGTCAGAGAAAAAACGAAAGCTGATGCTCTCTGTATGTTTTCCATCATGTCTGGGCGCGTTCATATGTTAATTGCGCAAGCTTATTTTGTTCATTAGTTCGAAAGATCTGAAAAGAAACCCATATATTTATCCACCCCCGCCTTGAAGAAATCAGGACAGAAGTGGTTGAAAGAGGACAAAAAAGACCTTTTAAACACCAGGTGTAAACAGGTATGTGTCTCCCTCGTCTACTTGTGAAACGCATCCTATTACCAGGTGTAAACAGGGCCTTTAAGATATATATCTTTTTTGACAATCCAGAATAGACACTTGAGAGACAATCATAAGACGCAAAACCTCCTTTTGCTCTCTATGCTGTCAACGAGAAACAACTGCGACATCTCATTTGTGATTTTTCTTTCCTATAGGTGACAAATGGTGGGGGTCCAGGGTTGGGGATTTGGACCAGGCACCGTGGCCACCTGCAGAGCAGCCTGAACTGTGTAATGAAAAGAGCACAGCCCTGCTGGGGACGGAGGGACGGGGGTGGGATTGATTGTTCTGGAAACTGATGAGGGTTCAGGCACAATTAAATTGTAGGGCAGAGCTGGGAGCTGTGTGTGTGTGTGTTAGGTGCCTGCTTGTTGATTGATAGTAAAATCATAACTACAGTGTATTAACTACAGGGTTCAGCACGGGGTTAAGGTGGCCTGAAAAACAGCCGCTCTTATTAAATTGGGCAAAACAGAGTGAGAAACAACGGTAAACTAAACACATTTATTACAGAATCTGCTGTTTCAAACTTGTCTGTTGAAGAATCCAAGTTTCTCCACAACATCGTGTACACAATATAGTCCAATTCTTAAGGGCCTGGGTTTTCAATTACAAGGAGCATATAATCCTAGTTATGGCTGACCAATGTGAGTGCCAGTGGTTAAAAACAAGGGGGTTTTAGGGAATAGTTCCTGTAATAAGTGTTGTGCAGTTGTGAGAGAGCCCAGCTCCATTAAACTACAACAGTTCTGGTTTCCTAATAAAAGAGCCGAGGTTTAATCCCAGGTGTGGGTAGAACTTCTTAAACCTTGTCTGAAAATGATTATAAATGATGCTATTTTGTCAATGAAAATATTACAGATACAGATTCATGTACTTTCTTTCATTGTGTATGGGAGTGTGAAGAGATCTTGAAATTCTGGAAGGGAGTGCAGACTATGATAGATAAAATAATTCATGTTACTATTCCTAACCAAATTTTTTTATATTAAATGTATATCCTAGTAATCTTAAACTGAGAAGAAGAGAATATATAGTTGTCTGTATGTGTATTCTACAAGCTAAACGTCTTAGAGCGCTTTATTGGAAAAAGTTGGAAGCACCAAGTATAGGTAGATGGCTAAAGGAGATGGCAATGAATATGTTGTTGGAGAAAATAACGTATATTATTAAAGGCAGATATAAGGCTTTTGAAAATGCTTGGAACCCCTTTATGATTCTCTTAGAAAACGAAAACAATGGGTATATATCTGATGGGATGTTAGAAGATATGTAAGAAAAGTATTGGTGGATGTGTCCTGTACTAGGAGGCCTTCATTTAATTTCTTTAATGTATTTAGTTTTTTTTTTTTTTTTTTGGTTGTATATATGTGTATATATTGTTTTCCTTTCTGTCATAAGTTGGTGTTGTTATAACATGTTGTCTTTGTTTTGTAATCTAAAAAACAATTAAAAAAATACATAAAAAAGACTGCAATAACAGTAGCCTAAAACAATGACTAAATAGCTATTTGTCTGTTGGTTGACATTAAAAGTGCATGATACAATTTGCATGAACAACACAACAAGTGAGTCTAAATATACATGCATTTCACAGTGTCTTAATATTGTTTGTGTGTGTGTGTGTGTGTGTGTGTGTGTGTGTGTGTGTGTGTGTGTGTGTGTGTGTGTGTGTGTGTGCGCGTAAAGTTCTGCAGGTTGCAAAGGTTAAATTTCTCATAACAGTAGGGTTTAAGCCGCAGAACAGTACAGTCATGGATCAGGGGACACATTACTGAAAATCACAATTTACAACAATGACACATCCCTGAAAACTTGCCAATTAAGAGAGCTTTCCATCATCCACACAAGCCCTTCAGACTGGACACATGGGACAAACACTGATCTGTGCACAGATTTCCCCCCTAGTGGACAGCGGCACAAATGATAGACACGTTGCCTCAATGCTTATGTAGCACTAAATGTGAAAAAGCTATTTAGACAACTTTACAACTCAAGTATCAAGCTTTTTTTTTTTTTACTAAACAATTTAAGTTACTTTGTGCAGTTTTTCAGACACTCAAAATGATTGTCCATGTTAATTGACAGCATGCAGGGTACAGTACATTAGATTCAAATTTAGCAGGACTTTCCTCTGTGGAACATAAAAGAAGATATTTTGAAGAATGTTCAGTTTTGGTAAACATTGACTTCCATTGTATGAACAAAAAACACAGACAAAAGAAGAAACAGAAGAAAGAAAGAAAGAAAGTCATACAGGTCTGGAACGACATGAGGGGAGTAAATGGTGAAAGAATGTTAGGTAACACTTTAGTTTAGGGTCCAATTCTCACTATTTACTAGTTGCTTATTATCATGCATATTACTGGGATATTGGCTGTTTATTAGTACTTATAAAGCACATATTAATGCCTTATTCTGCATGACCATATTCTACATCCCTTAACCCTACCCAATACCTAAACTTAACAACTACCTTACTAACTATTAATAAGCAGTAATTAGGGGTTTATTGAGGCAAAAGTCATAGTTAATAGTGGGAATTGGACCCTAAACTACACTGTAAACACTAATGCTCAAAATGTTTAATTGGTTTGAGTAGGATGAACTTAAAACTAACAAATTAGTATAATCAAATTAGTATATAGAACTTTCTTTTTCTTTTGAGTTCACTAAAAAAACGAGCACATTTTAAGTAATCTGAACTGATTCATTGTTTTGAGTTCTATGAACTTGTTTCTTTTAATTTAGACAAACTTAAATTTAACTAAAATTGGGCTGGGATTTCTATTTCCCAGCATGCTTTGCCATGACACTCAAAAGGGAGAGTAAATGCCAAAATCAAATGTTTTTTTGTGCAAGATTAATGTAAGTGGGAGATTTAGCAGTGTTTAATGTTTAGCTATGCTAATTTACAAGAGTTTCTGTTTTTAATTTTTCCATTATGGTGACGAGTGGAGCATGCGCTTAGTTTGAGAACGGGTATATGTTAAATGTTCTATATTATCATATTAATTATATTTAAGTTTACATGATTACATGATTTTAAGTGAAATGTATAAATTAGCTTACTCAAATATTTCAAGTTATGAGCAATTAAAACGTATGAGTTCAAAATAAAAAATCTGCCAGTTCTGCTTACTTAAACTTTGAATTTCTTAACTTAAAAATTTTGATGTTACTGATTGCCTAAATTGTTTTGAGTTTTGCCAACTTATTCAGGTCTACAGTGTAAAGTGTGACCGAATTTTCATTTTTGGGTGGACTATTCCTTTAATTTCCATTATTGCGTTACTGTGGTAGTAGTCTCGTGTAGCCAGACATTTGAGAAACAGCATAAATCTGGTCCACTTCGCAGTTTTGTTTTGGCATTTTTATATCTGAAAATATGAAACAACATTTACAGTTTTGCTCAGGGACATCCTGTTTACTTACTACTAAATGTTCTCATCCCAGTGGCTTGTAAAAGCAATGACAGTAGTTGACCTGAAAGAGAAAACGGACATAGAAGAAGACAGTTGGCGGTAATGTTGTCCGCCCCTCGCAGCCGCACTGAAAACACATTTTGGAAAGCAGCAACACATTTGCTAGAAGCATTTGTGCTCATGTATTTGCACAGAGTATATGTTGGAGGGGGTTGGTGAACTCTAGCCTTCCCTTCGTCACCTCTGATCCTTCAACAGTCCAGATACAGAAGCTGCCCTTCTGCCCTCTCATATCCAGAGCCCACAGAGATAAGCAGCAGTGAAGAAGAGCCCAGCGCTCTCTCACATCAGAGATCAAACACTGGACCCACGCTCTCTGAGAATCACCATACACCTACAGACACACGCTGAAGCCTGCGCACCCTGCGTTTCTTAGAGACAGGGGGTTTGGACACTGTCTTACAAAGTCGAAATTAAAGTCAGAATGAAATGCAAGTTGTGCCCGTCGTTTCTTCTCTATTGTGACAAATATCAAAGTGAAGCGGCTTCTGGAACAAGAACAAATGTGGGGCGGGGCTTGATTTTCTTTACGGGGATTTGATTGGATGGTTGTGGTTTGCTATTGGTGGATCTCATGTGAGTGACAGGTTGCCCCGCCTTCGTCATCAGAGAAGAGAAGAGATGTCGCTGATAGAGGGAGAAGATTTTTGATTCAAGATTACGAGGCACAAGAATTTAAAAAATAATGATGTGCACAGATAAATCATTATAATAAATACTGCAATATTCCATAAAAACAAAACAGTACAAGAATCATCAACTTTGATTTAATGGTCATTCTCATGTAGGCTTCAAATGTAAAAGTATTATCTAAATATCAAAATTAGTGTGTCTTTGTGGCTTAAAGTGCTGGTGACTTACATAAGTTTCTTACATTTTCACTTTTGTGTATATTGGACAGAGCAACACTTCTGGAGAGACTATTTATTGTTTATTATTTCTCATTTTTACAAGGTATATTGTATTTATAGCTATAGTGATATTAAATTGCACTCTGTCTTTTCCATATTCCGCATGTACTGCCATGTTTTGTATTATATTTCATATTGTATTCTATAGTATTTTATATTGTATTGTAATCTTTATAAAACATATCCCTTTTGGGAGTGATTTACTATGATAAACGCATTTCAGATCTACGGGTCTTACTGAATCTTCCGATCTTCAATATTAATAGAGAATGATGTTATTAAAGTGTGTTATTAAACAGTAATATGCTATTAAGTGTGTTTTTAATGTAGTTTTTTAAAATAATATTTATTGACATCCTTCTGCACAAAAGTTAAAAGTTTGAGTATGTGTGTGTTTGTGTGTGTGTGTTTGCGTGTGTGTGTGAGTTTGTGTGTGTCTGTGTGAGTGTGTTTGCGCGTGTTTGACATACTGCACAAAAGTTTAAAGTTTGTGCATGTGTGTGTGTGTGTGAGTTTGTGTGCGTCTGTGTGTGTGTGTTTGTGCGCTTGTTTATTGACATTCTGCAAAAGTTTAAAGTTTGTGTATGTTTGGGTGTGTGTGTGTGTGTGCGTGTGTGTTTGCGTGTGTGTGAGTGTGTGTGTGAGTGTTTGTGTGTGTGTGTGTGTGTGTGTTTATTGACATCATTCTGCACAAAAGTTTAAAGTTTGTGTATGTGTGTGTGTGTGAGTTTGTGTGTGTCTGTGTGTGTGTGTTTGTGCACGTGTTTATTTACATTCTGCACAAAAGTTTAAAGTTTGTGTATGTTTGGGTGTGTGTGTGTATATGTGTGTGTTTCTGTGCGTGTGTGTGAGTGTGTGTGTGAGTGTTTGTGTGTGTGTGTGTTTACTGACATCATTCTGCACAAAAGTTTAAAGTTTGTGTTTGTGTATGTGTGTATGTGTGTGTTTGTGGGTGTGAGTGTGTGTGTGTGTGTGTGTTTGCGTGTGTGTGTGTTTGCGCGTTTTAGTGAGTGTGAGTGTTTGCGTGTCTGTTTAGTGTGTGTGAGTGTGTGTGTGTGTGTGTGCTTATTGACATCATTCTGCACAAAAGTTTGAAGTTTGTGTATGTGTGTGTGTGTTTGAGTATGTGTACGTGTGTTTGTGGGTGTGAGTGTGTATGTGTTTGCGTGTGTGTGTTTATTGACATCATTCTGCACAAAAGTTTGAAGTTTGTGTAGGTGTGTGTGTGTGTTTGCGCGTGTGTGTTTTTAGTGAGTGTGAGTGTTTTCGCGTGTGTGTGTGTGTGTTTGTGCGTGTGTGTGTTTTAGTGAGTGTGAGTGTTTGCGCATGTGTGTGTTTTAGTGTGTGTGTGCGTTTAAGTGTGTGTGTGTGTGTGTGTGTTTGCACGTACGTGTGACTTTGTGTGACTGTGTGTGTGTTAGCCAGCGTTCTGTAGTAACTGTCTATGATGCCATTTGCTTGTTTTTGACTCTGAATTTGTCTTCTTTTGTACTCAGCTAAAATCAGAGCACTGTTTGAGGCCAGCATGAATCCTGAACTTTGACCTGTCAGATGACCTCTGCTCTGCTAAGCAAGTTCAATGCAGGGTCAGAAAGTCCTCCCTTCCTAAAACACGCTCTCTCTCTCTCTCTCTCTCTCTCTCTCTCTCTCTCTCTCTCTCTCTCTCTCTCTCTCTCTCTCTCTCTCTCTCGCTCTCTCTCTCTCTCTCTCTCTCTCTCTCACACACACACACACACACACACACAGACTCACACACACTCTCTTGTCTCATCATTTGCTTCCAGCACAGAAGGTATTGAATTAGCATTCAACTGCATGCTAAATATGGATAAATTATGGTGCTGAGTAAAACTGTTCAGCCAGTTTTAGCAAACTATAGAGTAAATCCATGGATGAAATACTGATGACAAAGTTTGCAGAGTCACACAAAAGTCCATGAACATCACTGAAGGAAATTTAAAATAGAAAGGCGAGCCAACAAACGCATCATTTAACAGTGTCTACTGTAAATGCACTGCAATTATAATTGCTGGATTCAT
>CM077172.1:41816783-41934283 GCA_039654105.1 Coreius guichenoti
AGTTTGAGAACAGATATATGTTAAATGTATTATATTGCTGTCCTCATTCAGCAAGTAATATGCTATGCTAATGCTACCAAAGCATTGTGTAAAAAAATAGCAAGGTGGCATTTATTACATTAGCTAGTTAAAGTTTCCACTATGTGTTCCACTATGTATTTGTATGATTACAGAATAAAAATCTGCACGTTCTGCTTACTTAAACTTTACATTTCTTAACTTAAAAAATTTGAGGCAACTGATTGCCTCAATTTTTTTGAGTTTTGCCAACTTATTCGGGTTTACAGTGTGGAAAACAGTGAAAAATGCAACCTTATTAATTATTCATGCCCCATTACATGATGGGAACACCAGTATCAGAAAGTTGGTTTTATTTGATTTTTACGTTTTAATTTCTACAAGCTTAAAGGGATAGTTCACCCAAAAATGAAAATTGTGTATATGACATTCTTCTTTCAGACGAATACAATCTAAGTTATATTAAAAATGTCCTGGCTCTCCCAAGCATTATAATGGCATTGACTTGATGGGTCGTTTTTGAAGTCCATAAAAGTGCATCTATCCATCATATAACTGCTCCACACGGCTCCGGGGGGTTAATAAAGGCCTTCTGAAGCGAAGTGCCGTGTTTGTGTAAGAAAAATATCCATATTTAAAACTTTATAGACTAAAATAACTAGCTTCCGGCGGTCAGCGGTACACAAGTCGACTTGCTCTAAAAGAGTAACCCCTGACGTGATGTACAGGAGCAAGCTTTGACGCCTCTCGCGGATAGTGCTGGGCAACAAACTCAAGCCCCTCTTCTCTTACATCGAAATTCTCCGCCATTTCTCTTTAAAATTTCTCGTTTTAGACTCTAATTCATGACCAGTGTTTTGTTTTGCTCTATCCTCTGCGCTTCTGCGTTCATCAATACGCATGCGTCAAGGGTTCAAGGGTCAAGGGTTACTCTTTCGCCGTAAGTCAACTTGCGTACTGCTGACCGCCGGAAAATAGTTCTTTTAGTCTATAAAGTTTTAAATATGGATATTTTTCTTACACAAACACGGCACTTCGCTTCAGAAGGCCTTTATTAACCCCCCGGAGCCGTGTGGAGCAGTTATATGATGGATAGATGCACTTTTATGGACTTCAAAAACGACCCATCAAGTCAATGCCATTATAAAGTTTGGAAGAGCAAGGACATTTTTAATATAACTCTGATTGTATTCGTCTGAAACAATAATGTCACATACACCTAGGATGGCTTGAGGGTGAGTAAATCATGGGCTAAGTTTCATTTTTGGGTGAACTATCCCTTTAAATTGAGTATACTAATATAGAATTTACTTTTTTTTTTATTCTTGCATGAACTAACTTACTAGAAATTACATTCGTTTTTTTCTGTAGTATTTACTTGACCACAGAATCATACCGCACTATATTATTTCTGGAGTATACAGTATCAGATGACATACTAGACTTGCCAAAGCATGGAAGTAAGCTATTTCTTGTGAATGTGTATGTGAATTGTGAATGTCTTCCACATTCAATTTAATTAGCCATTATAGGTAAATAACTAGAAGAGTAACAGTTCGGTAAACAGTAACACTGTTTGCGCTACAAACCAGTGTGTTTTTGATTACGATAATAAATAAAAATATTATGATCACAAATATAAGATTGTACAGCGTTTAAAAAAAAAAAAAAATGGCCACACCCTTAAAAGTAAAGTAAATACAAGAACATCCTACAATGAATACTATTGTATCCCACAATGCAATGCATTCAAATTGAATTGACCAGAAGAGATATCAGCCGTGATGTTTTACTCATTATTTAAATGGACTCACAGCAACATAGTGTCGGCCCAGATCCAGGCCACATCTGGTACATGTGGATTTCATGCATACTAGATGTGGGCCGGATCTGGGCCGACACTATGTTGCTGTCTGGGCTGTTGTGGGTGTTTACCAAGTGTGCCACATGAGTCCTGAAAAGTGAAGCCAAAGCGTTTCGATCACCCCCAGGTGGCTGGATGCAGTATAGACCATAAACCCCGCCCTCTCCATGAAATGTAATGGGACATAGACAAACTAAACAATCAAATTACACATCAAATACATTTTTTACAAAGATGGTTTCTGTCATGTTGGGCAGTTTTTATCACGCTGATGTTGGTTCAAGTGTTCGTTCTTTAAACAAGTTTGGTTTTAGTTAGTTATTTGATGCTATAAAAAAAGGGGGTGTGACATTATGATTGACAGCTTCTCTGAGCGATGTAGTCACTGAGGCACTAACGGACATTTTTCGGGAACTTCGGGAGGAGATTGGAGCTTTAACTTTAATCGCTACATTTCCATAACTGTTTATTTCACAAAAAGTTGTTGATTAGGCGGGAGTGTGGGCGGGATATCTCGGGCTCCAAGATGTCAGCGCCATATTTGAACACTGAAAGTGAAGGCCATCCATCTTTTTTTACAGACTATGGTGTTTACACAAAATTGGATTCAAAATAACCATATCTAAAAAAAAGAAAAAAAGACATTTTCTGGCAGTGTATACTGCACAGTAAACAGTGTGCTTAACATGGACACATTTTCTGGGTTATTAAATGGATATTGGACTAATCAAACACCAGCGTTTAACACATTATATATCTGCGAAGGCGTGAAACATATATGCGAGTGAGTGTTTGTTGATTGATCTGACCTCTCACGCCAGCTTTAGAATTTGCTCTGCCAGAGAAATTGGACACAACCCACTTTACTCTCTCAGCCTGTGAATTCAGGAACTGGATCAGGCAACAAATACACACAGATGGACAGATAGAGAAACAGAACTCCCAAACACGTGAAACCGCACACAGGTCGTGACTGGACCACACACACAGCACATGATGAACTGCAACAGGATGGACGGTCATAGACTGCTCACATGACTCGAACACAACTGGATAACAGACATGTTCAATTAATGATCCGAATAAAATAATTATTATTGGGTATGGAGTTAGGTGTAAATTTCATCATGCACACAGATCTCCTTATAGACATCAAGAGCAAAGAGGACGTGGGGGTTTAAACAGCACGATTTCTTCTATGTCACTGTATTTCCTGAGGCATCCGACCAACAGCTGTTTCCTCCAGAACTTCACCGCTGTCTCTCTTTTTCTCTCTGCCACTCTTTCTCCACCTGTAAAAGTGTGAGCACCCTTCATCATCATGTCTGGCTTCCTGTTCTCAGTTTTCTCATGCTGTCACACTGTGCTGCTGACTGCTTTCTATCGCTAGAAAACCACTGAAATGACTGTTGAAATGTCTCCAGACCTCAACAACTTTTTTTTACTGCGTATTATACTGTGAACACAACCCAGTTACTGTAACAGAGGAAAAATGAAGCAGTCTCTTATGAAACAAGCCGAACGGTGTTACTGGCGCTGTGGCTGCCATATGCCCCAGAAGCCTCTGAAAAAGTTTCAGTGGGACCGCCGTCCTGCCTTTGAACGTATCCAAGCAGTTCAGCATCGACTGAGAACGTGCCTCTGTGAGGCGTGCGGTCTGTTCGACTGAATCCAACTCCATACCCTCTGCACAGGGGAGAGTTTGCTCTTTTCCCAGTCGACCCGAAGACCCAACTAGCTGAGGTGTCTGAGCACCAGGTCCCTGTCTCCGCATAACTGATCCCGGTACTGTGCTAGTATGAGCCAGTCGTCGAGATAGTTGAGAATGCGAGCGCCGTGTTCTCTCACGGGGAATAGGCAAGAGGACAGCGCACTGTGCTGCAGCCCGGCAGCTCGATGGCACAGGACACGCTGAGGAGCGAGAGGTCCGTCCGGGTTTTGCCCAGTGGAAACTTCTCGCTGATCTCCTTGGTCTCCCAGAGTGTCGAGCAGACCTGCGGACTCAAGCTTCCCGTAGAAAGAACAGTCGACCAGCGTGCCGACGTGGTCATGTTCTCATGCGAAAACATGAACCACCCACGACCACCGTCTCAGCATGCTTATGCCCAGGCATGTGAGACCGTGATCGTGGCCGTCAATGAGGACAAGAAACAACCGCATCCAGAAACACACAGGTAGAATGTCATCTTTAAAAAGACACAAGCTCTACCTGTGTAAGCTCTTTTAGGGAACTGCTCTCACTGGTGCTGAAGCACGCATGGGGAATGGTCGCGGCAACACTGACAGGAAAATAGTGCAGCCTGTCGTGTGCTCTCTGTCTCTCTTTGAAGGCGCCTACTTACCAGCCGTGAAAACAGCCCTTTTTGCTCAATGAAAGGCAAAAATTATAGGTATAATATTTTAAACATATAATTCTAAATATAAATATATATTAAAACTCTATATACAAAATTTAAACATCCCTAAGCAAGTAATATCACCAGTAATAAATGGGGGGATGTATAAAACGTGTACAACTATTTACAATATTTACAAGCACGTAATAAGGCCTAAGCAAAGGGATGGAAAGGCCGCTCATGTCAGCCTACCAGACACAAAGCTGACTAAACAGATTTAACAACTGGGTGGGCGTTTTCTTCTTCTCTCCAATGCAGTGACCTGAAACAAAAGCATAAGCTTTATCAGCACACTAAAAAAAAATAATATATAAAGCATATAAAGGCATGCATAAAAAAGGTAGCATTCTTGAAGAACTGATTTTAAATCTTTGAACATAGGAACACATATTTTATACAGTATAAATGTACTTCTCATCGATGACATGCACGTTGATTACATGTATTCTGGTTCTGTGACTGATTATCAGGCAAAACCAACAAAAACCAGTCATGACAATGCATCTGCTCCAGAAGAAGCCTGTGCTCTGGATCACGTTGCATGAAAAGGCAGCATTCTGTGCAAAAAGATGTGAGAAATTTGATTATTAGCTTAAACTGAACACTTGCTATCTTTAACCATTTGTCTTTTGATTAACATCTCACCTTGTCACACAAGAAATTTGGACCAGTCATTGTGGGTGAACTGGTCCATGTTGTGGGCTGTTGGAAAATATCCATGCAGCACCCCTAGTGAAAACACTGTTGCGGGTTTCGCATGGTACCTGCCTGTGTCAAAATACTCTGGGGGGGGAGTACAGTCTTGTGCCAGGAGGAAAGAGATTTTGTCTGATGTTTATAACACAAGCATTTGACTGTATGGGATGCATCTGAGTGAGCAAATTAATTTGGTGCATAATACATACCACAGTAGGACTTGTAGGCAGAATCATTCATGAGGTCCCCGCAGCCGAAGTTGATTAATTTGACCTCCAGCATGCTCGGGTTCACAAGCAGGTTGACCAGCTTGATATTGCGATGGAAAACGCCCCGGTAACAGCAAACATTAGCAGCATAAATAACCTGCCGCAGCATAAATAACCTGCCGCATAATGTGCCGTGCTCTGTGCTCGTCAAAGTACCCTCCGTTGAGTTTCAGAAATGTACCCATATTCATGCTAGGTAAGGGGCGCTTCATGACCATGACGTAGTGGTCTGGGTAGTCCTGCCAGTCCAGCACCTGAATTATATTGCGACAGCTGGCATCCCTATTGGCAATTGGGTGCCAAGGCGATCTCTAATGGAAGAGGTTTGGGGTGAAAAGGCTAAAAGAAAGAAAATAGGATGGTTAATCCTTAAGGATTTAGCCTACAAGTTGTTAGTCAGAGGCAGTTTGCCTATTGAAAAATCATTTGTCATCCATTATTAACATGAATGTAAGATATTATAAATTGAAAAGTGAATGAGAAGAGAAGAAAATGGAGCGTAGTCTACTCACAGTCCTTATCTCTTTTGTGTGTGGTGTCTTTCGGGCAAATTTCACAGCCACCTGATTAACAAAACAAAGAATTAGCAATTAACTTGTGCACAGAGGTGATGTTAATCCTAAAACAGTTGAATTTAAAAGAGCTTGCAGTTATAAAGTGTAACATACATTGAGACCATCCATGACGCGAATTCCTTTATGCACAGAGCCGAATCCACCAACACCCAGCATGTCACCGAATTTGTACCGCCAGAAAATGTCATCTACTAAAAGTGAAGAAAAAAATAGTTGACATGAAAGAGACATTAAATAAAATGTCTTTTTTTTGTACAAACCCGATTCCAAAAAAGTTGGGACACTGTACAAATTGTGAATAAAAACAGAATGCAATGATGTGGAAGTTTCAAATTTCAATATTTTATTCAGAATACAACATAGATGACATATCAAATGTTTAAACTGAGAAAATGTATCATTTTAAGGGAAAAATAAGTTGATTTTAAATTTCATGGCATCAACACATCTCAAAAAAGTTGGGACATGGCCATGTTTACCACTGTGTGGCATCCCCTCTTCTTTTTATAACAGTCTGCAAACGTCTGGGGACTGAGGAGACAAGTTGCTCAAGTTTAGGAATAGGAATGTTGTCCCATTCTTGTCTAATACAGGCTTCTAGTTGCTCAACTGTCTTAGGTCTTCTTTGTCGCATCTTCCTCTTTATGATGCGCCAGATGTTTTCTATGGGTGAAAGATCTGGACTGCAGGCTGGCCATTTCAGTACCCGGATCCTTCTTCTACGCAGCCATGATG
This sequence comes from Coreius guichenoti, assembly GCA_039654105.1. Classification (NCBI taxonomy): domain Eukaryota; kingdom Metazoa; phylum Chordata; class Actinopteri; order Cypriniformes; family Gobionidae; genus Coreius; species Coreius guichenoti. The sequence goes on from CM077172.1 coordinate 41,823,337, forward strand.
TTGTAATTGATGCAGTATGTGGTCTGGCATTGTCATGTTGGAAAATGCAAGGTCTTCCCTGAAAGAGACGACGTCTGGATGGGAGCATATGTTGTTCTAGAACTTGGATATACCTTTCAGCATTGATGGTGCCTTTCCAGATGTGTAAGCTGCCCATGCCACAAGCACTCATGCAACCCCATACCATCAGAGATGCAGGCTTCTGAACTGAGCGCTGATGACAACTTGGGTTGTCCTTGTCCTCTTTAGTCCGGATGACATGGTGTCCCAGTTTTCCAAAAAGAACTTCAAATTTTAATTCGTCTGACCACAGAACAGTTTTCCACTTTGCCACAGTCCATTTTAAATGAGCCTTGGCCCAGAGAAAACGCCTGCGCTTCTGGATCATGTTTAGATATGGCTTCTTTTTTGACCTATAGAGTTTTAGCCGGCAACGGCGAATGGCACGGTGGATTGTGTTCACCGACAATGTTTTCTGGAAGTATTCCTGAGCCCATGTTGTGATTTCCATTACAGTAGCATTCCTGTATGTGATGCAGTGCCGTCTAAGGGCCCGAAGATCACGGGCATCCAGTATGGTTTTCCGGCCTTGACCCTTACGCACAGAGATTGTTCCAGATTCTCTGAATCTTTGGATGATATTATGCACTGTAGATGATGATAACTTCAAACTCTTTGCAATTTTTCTCTGAGAAACTTCTTTCTGATATTGCTCCACTATTTTTCTCCGCAGCATTGGGGGAATTGGTGATCCTCTGCCCATCTTGACTTCTGAGAGACACTGCCACTCTGAGAGGCTCTTTTTATACCCAATCATGTTGCCAATTGACCTAATAAGTTGCAAATTGGTCCTCCAGCTGTTTCTTATATGCAGATTTAACTTTTCCGGCCTCTTATTGCTACCTGTCCCAACTTTTTTGGAATGTGTAGCTCTCATGAAATCCAAAATGAGCCAATATTTGGCATGACATTTCAAAATGTCTCACTTTCAACATTTGATATGTTATCTATATTCTATTGTGAATAAAATATAAGTTTATGAGATTTGTAAATTATTGCATTCCTTTTTTATTCACAATTTGTACAGTGTCCCAACTTTTTTGGAATCAGGTTTGTATTTGTTTTATAATTAACATTTTGAAATTCTTTTTAATATAATTTGAGAGACTACAAGTGATTTTAAAGTTAATTTGACACACTTAGGGCCAGATTTACTAAACAGGGCAAATTAGCATGAGAGCGCAATTCCAAAAAAGCGCAGATGGGAGTGGACAGTTCTGTGTGATCTACTGACGAAGAACACAGACACAGCAAAATCATTATGACCAACTATCAAGTTAGCGTCTGGTTTAAGACATGCTTTTTTGGGGCGGTAAATAATGGCGCAAACACCAGTAAATTGACGAGCGCGACCCTTTGTAAATCACCTTGCGTGATTCATTTAAATACTCTCCTCACATAAATTTTGCGGCTGAAAGGGAAAGTCTTATAAATGCATATGAAATAAGGTCAGCCGCAAAAATAACCCTGTCCACACCTTTTCAGCGCTAATTCTTCACTGCGTGTCTTTAGTAAATCCTGACAGTAGTTTTTTAACGCCAAAAGAGGGTTTTCGCTGGAGCAAGATAAGTGAACTACAAAAAAGCTAAATGCAGATTAAAATGATGAAAAACCTAAATAAATGTAACAGCTGTTTTGTCTTATGGCAGTAATCTTACCCTCAGTGACATCATCTTCTGTGGGACTCACAGCATCGTCAATATCCCCTTCTACTTTGGGACTCACTGCACAGTCAATGCTTTCATCTCCTGCTGGACTCACTGCAGAGTTAATGTCCTCATGTGCTATGAGACTCACTGCAGTGTCAAAGTTGTTATGTGCTGTGGAGTTCACTGCAGACTCAATACCATCCGCTGACAGACTCGCTGGAGAGTCCTAAACATATAAAAAAAAGTCCTCCTAACTGAAGAATCGTATATTAATCAATACTTGTATCATCTAGATGCAAACAGTAAAGTGACTTTTTGAGAACTCCAGTCAAATAATAAACGCATAACACAGTCACGTGATTTCACCATCAATATGGCTCAGGTTGGTATGTTCTCGACACAGTAACTTACTCTGGTGGTACAACTTCTCAGTATGTATGGTTAACAGTTATTGTTAACACCGTTGTATCGTTAACACAGTTGTATCGCACTAACACCGCACTTTGCAAACCGACTACTTCGAACCTACAAAATGAGCACGCGAGCGAGCCTTTATATACTCCCACGCGCGACGGTCTCAGAATTAATATTTGTGACATCATGAAGGCTAATGCAGAACTGGGGAGGAAAATGGCGCCGTGAGGTTTAAGTCATAAACAGTGAAGCCACTGCGCCCCTAGTATGATTTTTATATCTGAAGTCTCCCTGTACATTCTTACAATGCAAACGACCTTAGCAAGAAAATGGTTATTTGTTTAAAGTCGGGAATTTTTATTCACGATAAAACACGGTTGTATGACCGCTTCACCCAACGGTTCTGTGTATGGCTGCACAACACCCTTAGCAACCACTCTTACCAACGTAAACATATGTTTGTTCTCAATTTATATTGTTGATTGAAGCTTACTGTATTACTGAAGCTTAGTCCTAGGTCAATCCTATGTTCATAATTTAAAAAAAATCAGTTTGAATATCCGCTGCAATATCCTTTTAACAGTTAAGGGGTTTTCCGTGTCCTGACACTGACAGCGCCGTCAGTCGCGTTCCTATGTTCACAACAAGTTTTAGTCTAATTAACTAATTAGTCCCGTGAGACACAGGTGATTTTAGGTCAATGTTTTGGCTGTATCAACGATGCCCTCTGTCGGTAGGGCTTTCACTGCCTGATGCCATTTAAATAGATCAGTGGGTTGACAGCGTAGGTGAATTGGTGAACCTCATTGGTGTGTGCACACCAAAAGCTAATTTAATTATTTGCGCGAGTAGATACAAAGTCAATGCAAAGACGAGAATTTGTGGCGGGTGACGCGAATGATAACGCGGCGTTCTTTGAGCCCAGTTTGATAACGTGTCAATAAGTTCCATCATAAGAGTCGCCTCAATCGCGTCTTCTGCGCAAGTTGGAAAATTCACATGACGCATTGTGGCGCAAGCCAATCAGCGAAGAGCTTATTCACACGTTATCAAACTGGGCACCCGTCATCCTGAAGTAGCGCTGGAACAGTTACAGTATAATAACAGCAAAGTAGTCGGTATTCTTGGTATGCTACAAACCAACTTCAAGTTTCAGTTTTATTTCGTTTTTTTCTTTTTTATTCAAAATTTTCACAAACTTGTTAACTATGTCATGAACTATCTGATATTCTGATTTTCAAATATGTGTAAGTGACTGTGTGTTAGTTGATCTATAATGCGCGATGGGCGCCGCCATGTTAGTTTGCGCCGCAATTCAGAGAATCGGATCTGTCGGATTTACATCACGTAACTTCATCCACGTCTCACAAAATACAAGAAAGTGACCGGTGAACTGGGAGAAGAATAGAGTAAACTATATAGTTAATTATATAATGTGTATCTTATATAAATAAGACACATAGTAAAATTATAACTGAAAGAATTGTTATTGCCGCTTCCATAGACATCAGTGTGTATTTTTTGCTAATACTTATGTGCATTTAAATGTCTGGAACCTAAAATAAAACATTATGTGGTTGAAAACACTGAATAGTTGTGATATGTGACAAGCGCTGAGCGCGTCTGTCTCTGGCTCGGCGCCAGCCAAAGCGCGAAAGCACGTTTGAATTTGCGCTAGTAGACTGCATACAAAGTCAATGCAAAGACGGGAATTTGCGGTGGGCGACGCGAATGATAACGCGATTGAGGCGTTCTTTGAGCCCAGTTTGATAACGTATCAATAAGTTCCATCATAAGAGTCGCCTCAATCGTGTCTTCTGCTCAAGTTGGAAAATTCACGACGCATTGTGGCGCAAGCCAATCAGCGAAGAGCTTATTCACACGTTATCAAACTGGGCACCCGTCATCCTGAAGTAGCGCTGGAAGTGTCATCCAGGCGCTGTTCCTGGAGAAGACTGTGAAATCCACCGAGTTGTGTGCGTCTCTGGTTGGTGCTGTGAACCCAGACAGGTCGGCGTTCGGCTTTCCGGCGTATTTGGGACTTCTACAACAGAGGGCATGCATCCACATCACTTTCCCGCCGGAACACGACCCCCTCAGCAGGGAATGAGTGGCAGAGGAGCTGATGCATGACTGGATTTATAGGGGAAAACGCGAGTAAAACAAACGGTTATCAGTTTAAACTAAAGGCTGGACTCCATAGTGTTGATGTCCATTGGGTACGTGGCCAAGCCTCCACCGACCCCCCTCTCTGGAGCCGGGCCTGGTTTTGTGTGTTTTTCGCTGCATTCACGCTGAAAACCAATGCTGCCTCTCAGTCTTTTTGTCACTCCGGCCAACAGTGACGTCACGTGCATACCCTCTACAGGTACAGAGCAGCAATAGTATTTATCTCCAATGGGCAAAAGGAAATGTTGTTGTTGTTGTTGTGGATGATGATGATGATGCATTAAGCATTAAGACACCCCTCACGAAAAACAAGTAATCCCACGAGTAACGCGATGCAAATTTTCGTTTCGCTTTTGGTGTCCACACACCATTAGAATAAACAGAGCGATATCGTCCGCTGGTGGATGCTAATATAGTTATCGTTCTTGGTGTGAATGGGCCTTAAGACTGAGTCACTCGAGTCTGACTGTGTGCGGCCTAGCCTGAGACATCAGCACCCTTATTCAACAGCCTGACAAATATATACAGAGATCTGACGGTGATCTGACACCCCATTGGTCCGCCTGTCTGCACAAGAAGGAAGTAGTAAACTGAAGAAGGTCCCAGAGCAGGAAGTGCCTGTCCAGAGAGGCCAAATCTCTCAGTGAAAACTCCCAAGCCGCAAACTACAGCCAAATGAAACTATCCGAGTCCGCACTGGGGTTTCCTAATGACCTCGTGTCACTAAATCATACTCTCAAATAGACAAGAAGCAGCTCAGATCACTTCATCCTGCCCTGAAACTGTATGTCAGAAGGAGAACTGGTCATAAACGGATGGGGACATGCAATTATCAGAGTGTATGAGTATCTGAAGCTCAGAAGAAAGCTGTAATTGTTTTATTGTTTGATAAATAAGCACTCTTTTTCAACAAGTCTTCTATTCACGCTATACATTATATCAGTATGTGTGTTCCCAGCTGGGAATCAAACCCATGACCTTGGAGTTGCCAGCACCAGGCTCTAGCAGCTGAGCTACAAGAAAACAAAGAGATATACAGCAAATATACAATAAGCCCTCACAAACAGATACACACACAACCCCTCAGACGCACACAAGTAGTGTGGAACTGGCTGCCTGTGGCTCTGTTTATGTCGGGCTGTAAAACCAGGGCTGTAAAAGACCAGCAGAGAATGAGGCAGAAATCCGTCTAGACAGGACAATGCTTTCTGCAGAGGTGTAGTTCACCAGCATTCAGAACAACCCTAAAACCCCCACAAAGAAACACACAACACCCCCACCAACACTACCGCCATGTGTGTCTGCGTTAAGACGCCTTTATTCGGATGCATATCTTCAAGGTGCGCAAAAGGTTAGGCTAATAATCATTGCAGATTACACACTGGTGAATTAGACCCACCTCAGGGACAGAGCTCCTTCATTAATAACAGAGCCAGCGAGTTCCTGTGCCGTAAACATTACCTGCTGTCACCAGCCAACAGACCTCGATTATATCACACTGATCAGATACTCTACAGGGTGGATTTATTTTCAAAGCAAACATGTTGAGCCGTCAAACAGCCATCCGTCTTTCTGCCATCGCGGGGCCTGAGTCGTCGTAATAAATGCAAGCGTTGCAGTCAAGTGCATTCACATAAAACAGGATAAATTCTCTCTTTTTTGGCATCTGTACTTATGACATTGTTATGGATTTCCTCATGCGGTCCCAGAGCAGAGGCCCTAGCCAGCCGTTTGATTGTTTGGGACGGAGGGGTGTGAAATACGGAGCAGGAGAGGAAGGAAGAGGTGCAGGCAGGCGAGAGAAAGAGAGAGAGAGAGGGAGGGAGGGATGAAAGAAGGGTGGAGGTCTCATTCTATTCTAGCTGATGTGTTTCACTGCCCCCCGCATTGTTCTGTCTCATTCCTGCCCCATCCCTTCGGAGAGCCCTACAGCAGTACACATCCTGTCATTTTACTGCAGATATAGCACACACACATGCATTATGAGCGGGCAAGCCATTATCTTTGTTTGGCCATGAGGAGTCTTGCGTTGCACAGAGAAATCACAAGAGTCCTTGTGGCAGTAGTTAAAGCAGACTTGGGTAACGAGGAAACATAAAGCTGTAGGAGATTCCCAAGCTCAAATATATAAGGGCAGAATGTGTGAACACTGCAGGTTTGAAGGAACACACACACACACACACACACCTCCCCCACCATCATCATCATCACTAAAACTCTTCACACAGCACCATCTAGTGGTCACCGATGGTCATTCACTCTGCAATTACTGATGTGTGCCGGGCAAAGCTCTGTAAAAGGGCTTACAAACAATAACTATGGTATTATTATAAATATACATAATGTAAAAAATACCATGGTAGTTGCTGATGTATCTTACAGTACCATTAAAATACCATGTCACAATATATCGCAATACAAAAACGCAGCAATATGTATTGTGAATAGTTCACCCAAAATGAAAATTACTATGTGAGGAAAAAATTCAAGTTTAAAGAGTTTTAGTGTCAGTACTACATTAAACTACTATATATAATGTTGAATGTGTATAATGTATAATATTGCAAAGGGGGAATATTTGTGGGTCTTATGTTACCAGTAAAAAGTGGCCTACATTATTTTAAATATAATTTAAAAATAGGGCAAGCATATTTGTCTAAAATAATTCTGTATTTTCAGCTTCAGAATCATGAATATTTTTATTCTGGTGTCACCATTGTCCTGTGTATTGGGCTTCCAGCACCAAGTCCAAGCCTATTCATTTCCACCCCCAATGTAATACCAAAATTAGCAGTACATTTTTTGTTAACCTTTTACAATATGTCTTGGTGTACTGTATCACAATAATATTGTATCACGAGTTATGTATCGTGATATGTATCGAATCGTGACATGAGGGTATCGTTACACCCCAATAAGACAGTAGTACCATGGTACTGAAATCATATAGTACTCTAAAGTACTTAAAAGAAGACCACAGTACTGAAAAATGGCAGTACCATGGTACTGTCTGGTACTTTTTTTGTGAGTGGATATTTTTTAATATGGTAATCAAACATCTCTACGGAAATATTCCCATAAAAAAATACAATTGAAAAATCATAGTAATGCCATGGTATTCTCTGAAGGCCCCTATAACACTATTTAAATACCATGGTGTAAGAATATGATAATCAAATAGTTAATATCCAACAATCAAGTTAGTGGAAGTCACTTTGTTTTATCAAAGCCTTATCGTAAAATCTCAAAATAGAAATGTTTATCTTTACAGAACATGATGACAATCACTGGTTTCTGTTGCTGCTGGTTGACCTCAGCTCATTTTTACAAAAAAAAAGTATGGTGCATTATATATATATAATGTAAAATACTACAGTATTCTTTGAGGTATCATAAAATACAGTTTAAAGACCATGGACTATGACTCTAACTAAGTACTGCAGTACCATGGTAATTTGATATACTGTAGACTATAGCATGGAACTGAAATGGTACGCATGAAGAAGACCATTGTACATGCCCAAAAACATGGCAGTACCACTGTAGCTTTGGTACGTTTTTGTAAGCTTAGTACTTTTTTGAATATGCCATGAAAATATACAATGAATAAAATTATGGTAATAGCATGGTAATCTTTGAAGGACCGTATAACATCATTTAAATGATGTATGAATATGGTAATCAAACAGCACCATAGTTAACATCCATCAGCCAAGTTAGTGTTTTTACACTTAGGTCAATATTTGCCAAAGCCTTATCATAAAAATCTCAAGATAGAAATTTCCATCGTTACAGAATTTAATGTAACTCACTGGTTTCTATCGCTGCTCAATGAGCTAATGTAAATTACCTAGCGTGAACGAAGAACCGCTGGCTTTTTTTCCCCTCCCTGCTCTTCCCATACATTGGATTTCTTTCAACTAATGATTGTGACAGACGGATAAACTAGTGTTTATGGGTTCATGGCGAATTAACACATTTATATTGGTTCCTATGAGATTTAGCTCAGCTGACACACAGTAAGTGTTTCAGTGCATGTGTAATTAGCAGAACTGTGCCCTCTGGTGGAAGGGGAATAATCATGTTATGTTTGCCAAGATACCGATCGATGTCTGCGATGAAAAGGCATAGATTAGATGTCAATATGAACGGAATCATTGCTCATCAAATTCAACATCAAATGAATGTGCCATATAGCCTATACTCTACCTGTGCATACAGGCCTACAATCATATGCATTGTGGAAGTGCTAACATATCCAATTGAAATTCCTCCTAAATTAAATGTCCAAAAACACGTAAAGAGATATGGTGTATTTCAAAGCGTGTGTTTAAGCTGACCACAACTCAGTAGCTGTTGGACTAATTCAGACATACCGAGGTAAAAACATCTCATAAATCATGGCTCGGTGGGCTGCTGGCCTCCACAGCCTTCAGACGTGGAATGAGATGCGTTATACGTGTGTGACGAAACCATTAAAGGTGTTCCTCACCTGAGCAAACCCCAGTCGTGGCCGAGACAGCACGGAGGTCACGCGCGCCCACACAGTGTGTAAACAGCGCGCGTGATAAATGTGTGTACATACATCCTTCATTTCACTACATTAATTCACAGAGAACTTCACCAGTTGTGGTAGTACACAGTCTGAAACTTACACAGCGTTTGCAAACTTGCCCAGTGGGAAAACTGAAGATTGAGTATAAGGTAAGTTGTTTCGAAAACGGACACAATAAAAGTACGGTGGCATTGTTTTATTTAACAAAATACCGTGGTAACACCATTTTTACAGTATAAATATCATTAAGTCCCCATAAAACATGGAAACCCTGTGTGTGTGTGTGTGTGTGTGTGTGTGTGTGTGTGTGTGTGTGTGTGTGTGTGTGAGAGAGAGAGAGAGAGAGAGAGAGCGAGTGTGTGTGTGTGTGTGTGTGTGCGAGAGAGAGAGAGAGAGAGAGAGAGAGAGAGAGAGAGAGAGAGAGAGAGTGTGTGTGTGTGTGTGTGTGTGTGTGCGCATAGCAGGTCAGTAATGAGCTTGAATAACATTTATGTGCTTAGGTTTGAACAATATGTACACACACACACACACACACACACTAGCTAGCAGATCACACACAGTGGGGGCAAATTTGCCCCCAAAATACAAAATATGTCCCCTCAATATAACAAAAATAGTTTTTGAAGAAGACTAATTATTTTTATTCTTAAAACATCCCATTAGTCCCTAGGCATTGTAATAGCTTTACAGAAGGAAGTCCTTTATTTATACAATTACGTAAACGTGTGTGTGTGTGTGTGTGTGTGTGTGGAGGCAGGTCAATGCCCTGTGCTTGAGCTTAATAATGCAGCATTTGAATGTACTAAAAGACATTAAAAGGCATTTATTGCAGGCAAGGAAAAGGTGAGCGCGGGAGTTTGTCACACGCGTTTGCTTTTCATTAGTAAATCAAATTTATGTTTTTCATCACATACGGGCAGAAAAGCCTCCGTCATGAGGCCAACACATTACCCTTCCACCCCCACCTGCAGCTGCATTCAACACATAGAAACAGACAGAGGGAGTGTGTTGTGTGTGAGAGCACATGACTGTGTGTGCCGATGTATGTGTGTATAGAAGGTTTCACAGAAGGGGGTAAAGGAGGACTTCCTGTAAGAGGAATGATGTTTGTGTGGACCTCTGTGAATGTAGGTTTTGTTCAGTGCATGCAAGGCTAATGAGAGCCAGCTAAATGCAACAACACTGCAGTTATAGTCAAAAAAGGTGTCTAGAAGGCTCCCAAATAAAGCCTAATTTGTAGGCGGTATTGTTGATTACAACGGGAGCATTCAAGTTTTCTAGCTTAGCCATGTTGCTTGCTTAAGTTATGCGTATGGTGCGAGAGGAAGAAACACAGCAAAACTACATTTTAATCAAATCAAAGTGGATTTTGTGCATGGATGTGATCTGGTTTTGAACATGAAATTGATTTAAATGTTTCCCTGTCTGCTGCCTTTGACATCACAGGATAGACTGAAGGGTTGTATCAGCTTTTATGACGTAATTTCCTGTGGCTCCGGAGTGATTAGTCACATGACACTTACAGCTCAGGTTATTGGCTCAAAACAACATGGCAGCAGAACCAAGGACCCATGAGCCAAGATGGCAGATGTCAAATCACGTGCTTACACGGGTTTCTGCCAGCCAAGCAAGTGCCTTGGAGGTGATCGTGAATGCTGACAGAAAGCTTTCTCAATGTGTTTTAGATCTAATTGGTGTGGCTGTGTTCACAAGTGAATACTAAGCAGTAATTATACTACTATTCTGCATACTAACTTATTTTTCTGACTTAAGATTTTTTTTTTATCGTTTTATTTTTTCAGTCAGAAGTAACTGTGATTTTTAACATTACAGTAAATGGATTTTGATACTGTTACACAACAGTTTTGTTAATCATTAGTCGGGGTAAGAATAGCCCCCCCACACACCTTAATGTTTTCTCCTGACCATAGATGACACAAAATAAATAAACAGCACTTTTGACAAATGGCTACGCTATTTTTAATTTGGTAATTTCATTTTAATATCAACATTTGTGAGATTTAGTCAGTCAAAACAGTTTTGAGGTTAATTGATCTTATTTTGTGTCTCTGGAAAATTGTGATCTATGACATTGTATTATGTTGAATATCTAAGTTTTTTGTGTCTATTTGTTAATTAGGGATTTGTGGAGTAAAAATGAAATATTTTGAAGTAAAAAGATAAAACTAGACCCTTTGGGTAAGATGGGCCCTGAGTGTCATGTTGTTACTAGTGTTATTATTTTTAAATTTAATAATTATTGTAATTAATGGGGTTATTATTCAGTATTTCCATTAATTAGATTAGTACATCAGACATCTTTGTTTTCATTAAAACCTATAGGTTAGTTGAGTGAAATCATTCAATTTGTATTCATAGTGTTGCTATTATGACATATCTTCAGTTAAAACATGGGTAATTAAATAATTAAATAAACAGAATAATTTTACCTTTCAGATGACTCTCTTTTACTGGGATTCTGCTTTGTCTGTCATCGGTTATTCGATTATTCAACCAAATTGTCAAAATTACATTTTAAATAGAATAGTTGAATAGAATATAACATTTTTTACATTAATGACACTTGTAAACATATATAAATTAAAATTAGAATGGTGAGAGAACATGTAGCTTGGAACGTTATAACCTGGGTCTTCAGCCGACAACGTTTAAATCCCGTCTGGCTAGCGCTCTTCCCATAATGTTTATGCGTTAGGTCAGTAGACGGAGAGTAGATGGTCTTTTGTGGCTGTTCGAACACATTCGACCACATGAGCGTTTACACTACGAAAGCAATCCGGTCGAATGCGTTTTCCACTACCTCTGGAAGTGGTCGAAAGTGGACAAGCTCAAAACCTTTTAGACCCCGTTTACAGCTGTATTAACAAAACACATCTTAATACCAAGTGTTCTGGAGTAACAAATCTGATCCATGGAAGCTCCACCTTGCAACCTGCAGGACTTGTATCTTCTGCTAATGTCTTGTTGCCAGAAACCACAGGACACCTTCAGAGATTCCTGCCTTGACGGATCAAAGTTTTTGTGGCAGCATGAGGAGGATCTACACAATATTAGGCAGGTGGTTTTAATGCTGTGGCTGATCAGTGTAAGCAGGCAGCCCTAGAGGTTTGTAGTCAAGGCTCTATGTCTTGACCAAGAAAGTGGAATAGTAGTAGTAGTAGTAGAAGCATAGCCCTGTTTACACCTGGTATTAAGATGGATCGATCGGATCACAAGTGGACGCTAAATACAGGTGTAAATGGGGTCTAAAAGGTATTGAGCATGTCCACTTTCACCCACTTCCAGAGGTAGTTGAAAACACATTCGACCGGATTGCTTTCGTGGTGTGAACGCTCATGTGGTCGAATGCGTTCAAACAGCCAAAAAAGACCATCTACTCTCCGTCTACTGACCTAACGCGTAAACATTATGTGAAGAGTGCTAGCCAGATGGGATTTAAACTTGGTCGGCTGAAGACCCACATTTGGTTTGATCTGGTGAGATCACTGGTGATCTCAGACAAGCCCCACCCTATAAACAGGGCTGGAGTGTTTTTCCATATCATCATTACACAACAAATCCATAAATGACAGACACTGACTCCATCTGATGCTGTCTCCACATGGACCATCAAGTGTAAATGGGTTTGAAATGGAGCAGCGGTTAGCAGAAAACCTTCCAGATGATGGCATGACGTCTGTGAATGAGATGAACGCAACTCTGCAGTTCTGGAAAACGACCAATTAAAATCACATTCGGTGGAGTTTACGGAAAAAGCTTCCAAATTAGCAGCTTTACATTATTGCGACGGATTGTCTGGAATGGAAACTGTTCCAAAGGTTACAGGAAAACACTCCTATGCAGAAAGTGTACCAAACTTTTGTGCAATAAGGTTGTTGTGAATGAGTCTGCCCCATTTATTGATGGCATCTTCTGAGTATTTTGGTCCACAGCACTGCAGCATATGGAGGAGCTGAAAGAGCAGGATTGTGTGGCCTCCTCTGGGGCTGCACACTCCAAACAATCCACCACGGACAGAGGAAACATATTAAGCTAAACTGCAGGAACAATGCATCCAGTTTAAAAGTGTTTTACTCAACAATATAGCAGGCCACTGGAGACAGGGGATACGTGTTGGAGAGAGACAAGAGGAAGAGAAAAACTGAGAGAGAGAGAATGAAACAACTGATGATGAGATGAGAGATATTGGGATTTTCTTAGCATGCATAGAAGCGCCCTGAACAGTTAATGAGAGAGAAGAACAGCTCTGATCTGAACACTAAACCACTGCAGTGCATCAATATAGGCAGAAATAACGATGCTTTCATCATGCAAACATGAGCTGCGCTCAAAAACCTAGTCTGTTGTCTAATCTTTTTATCACACCTGCTAATGCTAAAACTTGAGGAAATGTACTGGCCATAAAAAATTCTTACCAATCCTGAAACGTGAAAATTTTGCATTATTTCGTTAAAAACAGGCACTCTCATGGCAATTTGTAAGTATTTTACTTTTTGACGAATTGGTGGCTAATTCGTATGAATCATATGTAAGTTTTCGTATGATCTGCTTACGCCCCACTGATGGTTAGGTTTATTGGTGGACCTTCATGCTTACTTTTCTAAAAATCATACATTTCCGTATGAATCATATTGTACAAATTCATAGGAAATCACCACCTTGCAAAATAGTTGTTTTCTCATGAGATCAGGTTGAGCAGTTACTACTAGTACTACTTAGGGCTGAACGATTTAGGGAAATAACTCTGATTAAAATTGTAATTTATAATGCTATTTTTTTAAAGCGCTTCAGGCTATCCTTACGAAAAAGAAGCTTATTCAAGTGTTCTATTAGTATACTTCTTTTAAATTAAAAATAAGAAAGTATACTCCAGTCTACTTTGTATGTACTTCTCAGAAATATACTTAAAATTGCACTTAAGTATACTTGAATTACAGAAAAGTCTAAGTATACTTGGACTGTGCATGTACTCAATATTTTGATCAAGATATACTTAAAAGTCTAAGTATGCTTGGCTTGTAGTTGTGTTTACTCTTTTGATTGAGTAGCCTTTTTTCACAGTTTTACATACAGTCTTATAAACTCACATTGTTTGAAAATATTAAAGAAAACAGATATGATGCTAATTCTGAGTATCTGAATTTTTGTGTAGGCTAGTCCACTGGTAGTGTACACAGGAATTTACTTCAAATCTGCTTTACTCTTTGCCTGCCACTGACTGAATTTTCCAGCTATCCATGTTTTCACTGTTATACGGTTGGGGGGCGCTATTACACATCTTCTAGTACAAAAGCTCCAGATCAAAACACAGGTAAAGAAGAAGCTGAAACAAGTGCGTGATAGAAGATTGCTTATGCAAACAGCATATAAATCAAAACTGCCTTGTTACCAAATGAAATGTTAAACCCATGAAGAGGAAACGACTGTGAAGCTTTGGGGGTGTTGATGGACTCCATCTACTCCATCTGTGTCTTGATCATCGTTGTGAATCCCATCCGTACGTAGCCTTTGACAAAAATGCGATTTTCTCTGCTTTTTGTTTAAAATGTTGCTTTTTTTTTTTTTAAATGAAATTTAACCATGAATGAAATTGACCCATATTCAAGTATTGATTAAATAAAAGCATGAAGATAGAATTAAGTTTTTTTAAAGGGAAAGAGTAAAAGTACAGTTAAAGGTATATTTCAACTATAAAAAAAAATTAATGCCTAAATAGAAACATAGTAGTATACTTAAAATGCAAAAATAATATATAAATAGTAAACTACTAGTATACTTACGAGTTCACTTGTAGTACAGATGCAGTGCAAATGAGAAATGTAGTTGTGAACTGCTTGTGCACTCAAAGTTTACAACTGTTACACTTACTTTTATATACTTAAAGTGGACCAATTTAGTCCTAAGCAGTATTGATATAGTACACCTACAAGTTTACTACTAGTACACTGATATTAGTATACTTACTACATAAAGTATACTTAAAAATATAGCCTACTTGAACTTTACTTAAGTATACTTCATAAAATTAACTTAAAGCATATATTTTGTCATATATTGTTTTTGTCATATGTAGTTAAAAATACTATAGTAATAACACTATTGTACTGTAAAATAAAAAAGTATTTAATAAATAATAATAATTTCATTTTACAACAGTAAAATTACACTTAATCTTAATTTCTTTGCTTTCAAACATTAAAACATATAGACATTTTATTTAGGCGGGAAAAAAGCAGGGAGACCGTAAAGCATCTCTTTTGTTGACAACAGATTGATGAACCATTTTCATTGCCGTGGGAAGATGGTTGGCAAGTGTTGCATTTTAAAAAGCACATAAAGCAACCCAAAATCACAGCACTTGAAGAGATGAAGTTTGCATTTAATGCAAAACAAAAGAGACACTGAGTTCATGAGCTGCACACATGCAATTGAACACGGTCCCATGCTTTGCTCTGAAACACGCAGAGCACCATTCATCCCAGTGGCAGCTGCTCATTTAATTTCATCAGAATACATGGCTACTTTTGAATAGTCTTTGTTTTTGCCATCAGAACGGTGCAGTTATGACATCTAACAGTAGGGACTAAGTTCCCGCTTTCTTCATCTTCTCTCCCTCGTCCATAAATGGTGTTAATTGCACTCGCTGCACTGTGCTTATATTAAAATGGACTTTCTCGTGTGTATTACTAATGCACCAAATTTGAATGACGGAAGGGAAGATTTTCAGTGCCCTTTGGTCCGTTGCTCACGCAAAGCTATCAAATGACTTCAGAAGACTTGGAATATGCAACACTAAGTTAGTACAGTGTGACTGCGGGCCTTGTTTATCCATTTCCTGAGCTGCTATGTTTCTTTCATTCCCAGTTTTACTTTATGTCTTATAATTGTTACTGCCCCAGCTGGAGGGCAGGAAGCTGATCCAAGACCAGCTGTTATAAGCGGATCCCATCTCGCGCGTGCGTGTGTGTGTGTGTGTGTGTGTCAGTTGGACCGCTCCTCCAGCCCTCTGCGGGAGAGGGGGCGAGTAAGTGGACCCACAATTGTATTTTCTCTCTTGCCAGGGGGTCTCAATCTGGCAACCTGAGTGAGAGCTGTGTCTTCTGCCCAGCAGGGCATTTATGGTGCTAGATTATAATTAATACAGGAATCTAATTCCACCTACTCTGTGTCAGAGTAAGATAATTATAGAGACGCTGATGGACGTCATCTGGCTCACAGTGGACTGCAGAGAGAGAGGGTCAGACCTGTACTGTAGATGTGTGTGTGTGCGTGTGTGAAACAGGTACAGGTAGAGAAGGAACAGAACATAAATAAATACTGAAACTCAAACCTTATACTAAACATGTGTGTGTATGCATGCATTCCTTAATAAAACAGTTCATAAAGCAGGTCATAGAAAATAAATCTGTATGAAGGAGATATGACCGCATACTCACTTGCAAATACTTTAACCACCGATGTTACAGCAACAAGCCTTTGTCAAGGTGTGATCCTATGCATGCATTCCTGCCAAGACTATGTCAGCGTTTGAATACCACATACAAGACTTACAGCTTTGAGTACAGATACACAGGTATGAAGGACATTCTCTGGAAAAGGTGCCATGTGTTTCTGGATATTTCAGTGTGTTTTATAATTTCATTAAAAAGGTGATTCCGAACATTCAGGAAATTAAAGAGGACCTATGCCCTTTTACAAAGTCTCTACTAGAATAAGTTTTCATGTATGAATGTTCAAAAACACCTTATTTTTCTCATATACTTTGTCATATACTTTCTCATATAATACTTTGTGCTGCTTTTCCTGTACAACAACGTATCTCGCTGCTTAACTACCAGAGTACGATGCATCATTGAAGAAATCAACTAGCTAATCATGACTGTTTCCCCGAAACCGCATTTATGCAATTTTGTCATTCAACCACGTTGGTTAATGATGTCACGCAGGTGGGATCGAATTAATGCCAGATTTGTTTTGCTATAAATTGGCATCTGAGGAGTAATTCTCATTTTTCTCTGTTTTGCTTTATTTCCAGATTCAATCATAGGCTCGTTCTTACATACTTGAGCACGTACACACATGCGCACTCTTCAAAAATGGCGCTTTAAAGGTGCACTGTGTAAATTTTTGCGGCATCTAGTATTACACACTGCACCTTTAAATCTCTTGACAAACTAAAAGATGTAAATGACATTTGTTTATATTCAAAATAAAAGATACAGATTGTACTGAATGTCAGTTTGCTTATTTTGCTCAAGATAAGGATTTATTAAGTCCACATATCATGCAAACACTAGCTTCTAACCACAGGTCGAGAGCTGTCGTTCCAACCACACAACTTTGTGATGCTGTTTGTGAATGTTCGTTGGAACGATGGTTTCGGGAAACACAGACTTGTTGAACTATCCTGATAACGATGGAACTTGCGACCATATTTGGCTCCCGACTTGCTTTCGGCAAACACACCCCTGATTAGTTCCTGTCTCTATGAAGCCCCTCCTTGCAAAAAGCACAATGTGCTCTGATTGGCCGGCTGGATCAAAGTGTTGTGACTGGTCAATCCAGGGTGGAAAAAACAGCTTCTCTTGGACATGGTGACGACACGCTACAGACGCAACATAATAAATCACTCATTATAATTAAAGAATAATATTAATACCCATGACATTTTTACAACATGTCCTTCAACCAATACGCCTATATAGGTCGTTTGTCACTTCCCTGAAATATGACCCATAGGAGCGTTTACTACAGTTGCGCCCCTATCGACAACAGGATACGTTCATTTTAATTCATGAAATACGACCCATGGAAGCGTTTACTACAGTTGCGCCCCTTTCGACAACAGGATACGTTCATTTTAATTCATGAAATACGACCCATAGGAGCGTTTACTACAGTTGCGCCCCTTTCGACAACAGGATACGTTCATTTAAATTCATGAAATACGACCCATGGAAGCGTTTACTACAGTTGCGCCCCTATTGACAACAGGACACGTTCATTTTAATTCATGAAATACGACCCATGGAAGCGTTTACTACAGTTGCGCCCCTTTCGACAACAGGATACGTTCATTTTAATTCATGAAATACGACCCATGGAAGCATTTACTACAGTTGCGCCCCTATCGACAACAGGACACTTTCATTTTAATGCATTGTTCCCTTTTATCTGCGTCATATTTCAGGTTTTGCATAGCTCAATTGGTCGAGCATTGCTATATACAGCAACATGTTCTCATGTGATCATGCAATCGTGGGTTCGATCCCAGGGAACGCATGTGCTCATAAAGTGCATATGCACTATAAATCACTGGGTAGGTTTAGGGGTGGGGTGGGTGTAGTTGTTAATAAAAAATGATTTTTGCTTAATGGAAATATGACAAATGGTGGTAAAAAGTCCACACATTGCATTTAAATGAACACGCATTTTGATAACGACATGTCACGACATGACGTCAGATGTAACACGACACTGTCATTATTTTTACGCCAGCTAGAGGGCGCATGACTTTAAAACGTAAATAAAGGTCGTAATAAGGTGTTTGAAAAACGACCTATAGAGTCGGGTTTTTTTTGGAGGACAGTTTGCATTTTTAACATGTTTTGTGCTAATGCTTTTACATTCAAATCGTTACAATGTTGAATGTTACAGGGTTGGAGGTCAGTGCAAAAATGGCTAATAAAAGTCAATAACAGTCAATATTATTGTGCTTTGGGTCAAGAATTTGTTCTCATTGAAGTGATACTGATAAAGATCTTACCCCTGTACCCTTAAAGACCACCTGTGGTGGAAATCAAGTTTCATGCTTTAAGACAAACCATGTGCAAATTCATGTCAACACCACTGCTGAGTATTTTCTCTTTAAAACTGCAGTGATCTAAAGACAGTTTTAAAAACACGCTTTGAAATCGCTGATGTTTCTGACGTCACAAACTACCTTGTAACCAATCACGTCAACATGTGGGCGGGCTTTAGCATATCATTAACTATTCTCTGAAGCAGTGGGCAGAGTCTCAAAAGAAGTCAGGTTATCCCGCTATATTTTTCTGTTGATATGAAAAATCAGGTGCTTTTAGCAATACAGCGGGTGAATTATGTATATGATGTATATTTCAATGTTATGATGAACTATATATAGGCCTTTCTCCACTGACGTTCTGAGTTGTTCAAAGCGTTTCTAGGATGCTGACTGATACTGAAGTCAGACTGAGATGGTGAACGGGAACATGGTTTGTGTAACATTAGCAACACATTATTAGCTGTTTGATAACTCAAGCAAAAGGCTAATCATATTCATTGCTGTTATGTGTCCAACGTTGCAGAGACAATTGTACCATTGTGCAGAGTTTACTACAGTAAAGTTGAGCACCTGAGCTGGTGTGAGTGAGTGGAGGCAGGGATAATTTGCATATTCATGAATCCATGAATACTAAATGAAGCAAGAGTGTAGAGTTACATTCAAGCTATTTTAAGGCATGAAGAATTTTTTTTCACGGGAAAAAATGTTTAAATATGTCATTTTGGTGATCAAAGAAGAGTTTTAAGGGATACAATTATTGACTACAGATGTTAGAAAATTCCAACCATTATTTTCAAAAGGAGGGAAATGTCACAGTATAATAGGGTTGAAGAGAAAGAAACTCACACAAAAAATCTCACTTATATTGTGAAACTCACCATGAAAGCGTACACTAGAGAAAAAAAAGATTTTTCGAAGTTATAAATAAAACAGATTATTTGAGTATATTTTACAAGAAAAAAACTATTTCAGTCTTTCTACTTAAAAATTCATGTTTAATTCAATGTGCTACTTGCTGTGAAATGTACTAGACATTTCTGATTGAAAACTGTTTCAAAGTAATTCTACAGCAATTTATTTCAGTGTAATTTAATTTAAGTGAAAGCAAATTTAGATACAACTCCTTTTTTACGTAATCAATTTAAATGTAAAAGTAATGAATATGGGATTATGAATTGGGTGATATTCCAATGAAATCAAACAGTTCAAAATAAAACGAATGCTTTGAATGAATCTGATTGCTTTACATATTACATACTTGAGAGTACAGTTTCTTGAGAGGCACGGGTGAAGGGGTTACACATGACATTACACATGTGATACACAGGGGAAACACGGGGCGATTCGGTCCTGGGTGATCCTGTAATGTATACAGTCAAAGGCCTGTGTGTGTTTCAGTTAAATCATACGATTCTCTAAACACTTGCATTACATCCAACAACTGAGTGAGAGGAAGGCCTGTGGATCATGATATATGTTGCATCTGTTAGTGTAAAGAACACAGACACACACACACACACACACACACACACACACACACACACACACACACACACACACACACACACACACACACACACACACACACACACACACAGACAGACATCAGCTTTCATTTCCTGAGCTGGGCTGGTTCCAGATGAAGCGCTGTCATACTCTCTCTCTCTCTCTCTGATGGAGTGTTTTATTAAGTCACTGTCTGATATGTGCTCTGTACCGGCTCTACTGTGCAGGTCAGTATATTGTCCAGACAGGGATGTTACTGTAAGACTGATGTGCAGAATATTTTGCTGTTATGGTCTTTTATTGTCATCCATTTGTTAAAGTGACTGCCCATGGGATAATGCATCTGTCTATATCCATCCAGACAGACCTCAAATATCGCTTGACTTACTTTCAAATATGAATTTGAAAGTAGCTTTTAATAACTGACTTAAATATATGAAAGGTTGTATTTTGTTTATTTGAGATAGATTAATTACACAGTTTTACCATTAAGTCCTGGTATCACCCCATATCATAAGAGTCTTAAAGCCCGGAAACATCCACATCAAAGTCAGTGTTTTTTTGGTTAAATAAGGTCTGTGGTTAACACAACCTCAAGATAGTTTGTGGTTAACACATACGAAATTTCATATTCTCTTGAGTAGGTACATATTTTAAATAAGTAATTACTTCACGACCGCTAAAAAAGTACACTCATAGTATGAATGTAATCTGGGTGTACTACATCCGCCATGCTGTCATTATCAGTTGCCAGTTGCCATAAAGTGTCCATCGTCAGACTCTTGCTGGAAGTAGTAGGTCATCCGGGGATTTTTTGCCTACTGTTTTATGAGTACCGTGAATTCAGACATACTTCTTTTGTCACATACTGTATTTTGCCTACTATAAATGCAATTTCGGATGCAGAAATTGTCTTGACTTATGTTATGCTGTTGTGTGTCATCATTGCCCATGTGGATTCTTCCTGTTTTGCCTTACCTGTGTGGATCATCTGTATGTATATGAGTCTGTTGCTGTATCTGCCTATCAGCCTTGATGCAGCTTTCCCCACCCATCTATCAATAATGCCCCATTTTTATAAAGCTTTTTTAAAATCTTTTACTTGTTTTGAAAAAGGCGGTCACTAACAAGTGTCTAAATGGGACTATGGCAAGCCGTTTTGACTTTTATTCATTCCCAGGATATGAATTCCTGATATCCACACTTTAATTTTCACTAGTTAAAATGCTAATTCTTGATATCAGGAATTACATTTCCACTAAAAATTATAATTCTTGATATCAACAATGACGCCATCACTCGCGGAAATATGAATTCTTGATATCAAAATAGTACAAACATTTTTACTAGTAGCAATTCAATTGTTGATATCAAGAATAGACATTTGCACTAATAATAATGCAATTATTGATATCAAAAATAAAGGTTTTTACTAGTGAGAATTGTAATTCTGATGTAGTAAGAAATCAATTCTTGATATCAACAACTGAATTTGAATGGCAGCCTATGGTGACGTTTCACTAGTGAAAATACAATTACAGATATCACATTAGCATTTTAACTAGTAAAGAACTGAATCGTTGATATTAAAAATTCATATCCTGTGAATGATTAAAAGTCAAAAGGCCTGCCGTACTACAGCGTCAGATGGGAACATTAAACATCACGCGAACAGGTAAACTCATCTCTTTCACCTCATCGTGTTTATAATCACACTCTTGCAAACTAACTCAAACTTTCAGGGAAAATGTTTTTAAAGACTGAAAGAGTTGTCGCGAGCTTAATAAATTCATACGACCATGATGTACTTTGTTTATAACATACATGTACCTTTTTACTTCTTTAGGCTTCAAAATTTATAAGACTTGTGTTCATTTGTATCTATTATCCTCATGATGAACAAAACGTGTAGGTATCATAAACTTCTGTTGGTCACAGAGATTATTTTCTGCAAAAATTCACAAGCCAATGGAAATATTTGATGTGATGTTTATGGGTTTGCCTAGAAAATGTGGTGGTGTGTTTTGCCCGAGAAAACACTATTAGCATTTCTTTTAGAAAATGTAAAAATCTAGTTTAATATTGCCATTCAGATAGTTGGCCCTGATATAGTAATGTATGTATAACTACAAACCCGATTCCAAAAAAGTTGGGACACTGTACAAATTGTGAATAAAAACAAAATGCAATGATGTGGAAGTTTCAAATTTCAATATTTTATTCAGAATACAACATAGATGACATATCAAATGTTTAAACTGAGAAAATGTATCATTTTAAGGGAAAAATAAGTTGATTTTAAATTTCATGGCATCAACACATCTCAAAAAAGTTGGGACAAGGCCATGTTTACCACTGTGTGGCATCCCCTCTTCTTTTTATAACAGTCTGCAAACGTCTGGGGACTGAGGAGACAAGTTGCTCAAGTTTAGGAATAGGAATGTTGTCCCATTCTTGTCTAATACAGGCTTCTAGTTGCTCAACTGTCTTAGGTCTTCTTTGTCGCATCTTCCTCTTTATGATGCGCCAAATGTTTTCTATGGGTGAAAGATCTGGACTGCAGGCTGGCCATTTCAGTACCCGGATCCTTCTTCTACGCAGCCATGATGTTGTAATTGATGCAGTATGTGGTCTGGCATTGTCATGTTGGAAAATGCAAGGTCTTCCCTGAAAGAGACGAGGTCTGGATGGGAGCATATGTTGTTCTAGAACTTGGATATACCTTTCAGCATTGATGGTGCCTTTCCAGATGTGTAAGCTGCCCATGCCACACACACTCATGCAACCCCATACCATCAGAGATGCAGGCTTCTGAACTGAGCGCTGATAACAACTTGGGTTGTCCTTGTCCTATTTAGTCCGGATGACATGGCGTCCCAGTTTTCCAAAAAGAACTTCAAATCTTGATTCGTCTGACCAGAGAACAGTTTTCCACTTTGCCACAGTCCATTTTAAATGAGCCTTGGCCCAGAGAAAACACCTGCGCTTCTGGATCATGTTTAGATATGGCTTCTTTTTTGACCTATAGAGTTTTAGCCGGCAACGGCGAAT
Organism: Coreius guichenoti; assembly: GCA_039654105.1. Classification (NCBI taxonomy): domain Eukaryota; kingdom Metazoa; phylum Chordata; class Actinopteri; order Cypriniformes; family Gobionidae; genus Coreius; species Coreius guichenoti. The sequence goes on from CM077172.1 coordinate 41,846,567, forward strand.
GGCACGGTGGATTGTGTTCACCGACAATGTTTTCTGGAAGTATTCCTGAGCCCATGTTGTGATTTCCATTACAGTAGCATTCCTGTATGTGATGCAGTGCCGTCTAAGGGCCTGAAGATCACGGGCATCCAGTATGGTTTTCCGGCCTTGACCCTTACGCACAGAGATTGTTCCAGATTCTCTGAATCTTTGGATGATATTATGCACTGTAGATGATGATAACTTCAAACTCTTTGCAATTTTTCTCTGAGAAACTCCTTTCTGATATTGCTCCACTATTTTTCGCCGCAGCATTGGGGGAATTGGTGATCCTCTGCCCATCTTGACTTCTGAGAGACACTGCCACTCTGAGAGGCTCTTTTTATACCCAATCATGTTGCCAATTGACCTAATAAGTTGCAAATTGGTCCTCCAGCTGTTCCTTATATGTACATTTAACTTTTCCGGCCTCTTATTGCTACCTGTCCCAACTTTTCTGGAATGTGTAGCTCTCATGAAATCCAAAATGAGCCAATATTTGGCATGACATTTCAAAATGTCTCACTTTCAACATTTGATATGTTATCTATATTCTATTGTGAATAAAATATAAGTTTATGAGATTTGTAAATTATTGTATTCCTTTTTTATTCACAATTTGTACAGTGTCCCAACTTTTTTTGAATCGTATTCTCATACGTATAGTGATGTGAATCCACAGTGCAATGGTGAAAATGAGAATCCGCATCTGTGTTTGTTCTATATAGCCTGAGAAATGTGTTGGCTCAGCTCTTTGCTGTGATCTGTACACATGGGCATTGAGCTCGCTGTAGAGGAGAAGGATGTCATGCTGATGGATGTCATGTGTTTGAGAAGAACCTCTCTCTCTCTCTCTCTCTCTCTCTCTCTCTCTCTCTCGCTCACTCTCTCATTTGCAGTGTCCTTTGGTCAGTTGTCTGGAAGTTTTCAGCCAATTGTGTATTTGATCGCTGAAGATGCATTTAATGGCATTTACTACAGTATAGATTGTTTAATGGTAAAGCACCTCACATATTCAGAGTAAAGAGAGGAAGCAGATGCAGGTAATGCTCTGAGGACTGTTTTCAACCTTGATGATTCATGAATCTAGAGTTTTAATTACTGTAAGATTCGCTTATAAGCAGATTTAACACTTAATATCAACAGCAAATGCAAGTCTAATTATGAGCTCGCACAAATACCTGCCTGCACCGCTACGTGCTGGTTTTATACTCACTCGGAGAGGCTTCAGAAAAATCCCAACAGCAAATATCAATTCTCTACATGTTTTTAATGCCTGCGGCTGTTGTTTGATTTTTATATTAATGGCATGTGTGGGATTTAAATCTGTTCATCAAAGAACATATCAAAATAAGCTAAGCCTAAGAATATCACATTAAAGTATTTGAAGGAATTACTGTAATTAAATGCTCATAAAATATGAAAAACGCTAGAGGACTATCTATAATGTTGTGTGCGTGTGTGTGTGTGTGAGTGTGCACGAGTGTGAGTGTGTGTGTGTGTGTGTGTGTGTGTGTGTGTGCGTTTGTGAGTGTGTATGTGTGCCTGTGTGTGTGTGTGAGTGTGTGTGCGTGAGAGTGTGTGCGCGTGTTTGTGAGTGTGCGTGTGTGTGTGTGTGTGTGTGTGAGACCTGACTGTAACTCTTTCTGTAAAATAGCTTTTATAGTTTTTTGTCAAATTTTTGTGTTACAATTTATTTTCTATTTTTATGATTATGCTTTACATGATTTTATCGTTTATTCTTATTTGTTTATTATTTGAAGGATGTTTTTCGTACAGCATCATCCAAGATACTTTTCCTTTTGGACACGCTTCTGATTTACCCTGGAAACTGTATTGCTGATAAAATGCTTGTGATCGTACTCATTAGTTGCTTTGAATAAAAGTTTTTAACAGTTTAACAGACTAAATATAAATGTAAAACATATCTGGTGGTGTGACTTGTAAATATAGGACAACAAAACCGAAACAGGACAGAGTAAAAGTCATGAACGGGCCTCTGTTAGCTCCGTACAGATGAAGTCCATTTGGCTGATTTGATCCTGTGGTGAGCTTTGATGTGTGTGTTCTGGTCTTCCTCATTTGCTCCTCATAAGAACAAGCTAATTTCCTTTCATGTGAGTGACTGTAATCTGTCACATTCACACACATACGCACACTGAGTGAGTTCTGATAGATGGCCTTTAGGCTCAGTGTCACAGACAAAGGCAAGGCGCTGTGTGTGAGTTTGTGCGATTGTGTGTTTGAGTAGCCTATAACAACTTCATCCGTGGCACTCGCTAAGACAAACATCACTACTACTATTGCTCATACTTAAGGCGAAGTATTTCCAAATTCCAGAAATTTCCACAAATCCAATGTGCACGTCTTAATTTGACATCATGTGTGGGTCCAACACTCACAGTTGGGCTTTTGCTTTTACACTGTAAACATTAAATTTTTTTTTCTAAACAAAAGATTATTGAGTACGTTTTTCAAGAACATACTATTTTAGTCTTTCTACTTTAAAATTGTATGGGTTACTTGCAGTTTCTTTGTGATTATTTTCTGTGAAAATTGTTTCTACACCATTTTTCCCCAGTGTAACAAATACTCAAAGAAGAAGAAGATGGAAAATACCATTAAAAACAGCAGAAGACAACTGTGGAAACGACACAAATATGAAGGTACACTACCATTCAAAAGACTGGGGTTGACAAGATTTTTTAAATGTTTTTGAAAGAAGTCTCCTCTGCTCACCAAGGATGCATTTATTTGATCAAAAATACAGTAAAAATAGTAATACTGTGAAATATTATTACAATTTAAAGTGCCCCTATTATGGTATTTTAAAGGTTCATCGTTTTGTTTTGGAGTCTCTTACAACAGGTTTACATGCATCCAAGATTAAAAAAAACACTTGAATTTTCTCATAATATACACTGCAGGTCACCTCATTTCTCAAAGAGTCTGAAAACGGTGCATTCAAAGATTCAAGTCTCTCTAAACCCCTCCTTTCCAAGAGCCGACTCTGCTCTGATTGGTCAGATGACCCAGTCTGTTGTGATTGGTCTACTCTGCACTGATTGGTCAGATGACCCAGTCTGTTGTGATTGGTCTACTCTGCTCTGATTGGTCAGATGACCCAGTCTGTTGTGATTGGTCTACTCTGCTCTGATTGGTCAGATAGCCCAGTCTGTTGTGATTGGTCTTCTCTGCTCTGATTGGTCAGATGACCCAGTCTGTTGTGATTGGTCTACTCTGCTCTGATTGGTCAGATGACCCAGTCTGTTGTGATTGGTCTAATCTGCTCTGATTGGTCAGATGACCCAGTCTGTTGTGATGGGTCTTCTCTGCTCTGATTGGTCAGATGACCCAGTCTGTTGTGATGGGTCTTCTCTGCTCTGATTGGTCAGATGACCCAGTCTGTTGTGATTGGTCTAATCTGCTCTGATTGGTCAGTTGGCCCAGTCTGTTGTGATTGGTCTACTCTGATTGGTCAGATGACCCAGTCTGTCGTGATTGGTCTACTCTGCTCTGCTCGGTCAGATGGCCCAGTCTGTTGTGATTGGTCTACTCTGCTCTGATTGGTCAGATGGTCCAGTCTGTTGTGATTGGTATACTCTGCTCTGATTGGTCAGACGGCCCAGTCTGTCGTGATTGGTCTACTCTGCTCTGATTTGTCAGTTGGCCCAGTCTGTCATGATTGGTCTTCTCTGTTCTGATTGGTCAGACGGCCCAGTCTGTCGTGATTGGTCTATTCTGCTCTGATTGGTCAGATAACCCAGTCTCTCGTGATTGGTGATTGGTCTTGAGACGGCCCAGTCTGTTGGGATTGGTCTACTCTGCTCTGATTGGTCAGATTGGTCAGGCGGGCATTATGCACATTTGTTACATTGTTACATAGGTTTGTAACAGAAAGTGAGGCTAGAATTGCTGATTACTCATTTCAGGCAGTTCAGAATCGATTCTTTCTTTTAGGAGACATTAACTTTATTTGCTGTGCACTTTGATCTTTAAAACTTTGCAGACCTTTTAGATTCACAAACAGCTCTATTACACACTACATGAAAGAAAATATCTGAAAAGCATAATAGGGGTACTTTAAAATAGCTGTTTTCTATTTTAAAATATTTTAAAATGTAATGTATTCCTATGATGACAAATCTGAATTTGTCTTGGAGTATCATAGTTCCAGTAGAAACAACTTTTTATGTGACAAGTTAACTAGAAACAAAGATTTTAGCACATGATGAACATATACAGTTTGACAGATTTATTATGCGCACAGTTCAAACACACAACAATGCACAAATGCATGTAGAACAACAACTGAATGACTATGAACACCCACTCCTAACACACACACTCTCTCTCTCAGTGGTGGGCCTTGTGTTAACGACTGTTTCTCTTTCAGTAAGCCTGCCGCCCGCAGGCCCCTGAAACGCTTCATTATTCTCTTCTCTTCTGTTTCTTGTTATTGATACACTCTAGATTTCTCCGCTCCATTGATCCCATGCAGCTCACAGATTAAATGAAACAACAGTGTGTGATGAGAACAAACCAAGAGCTGCCTGAGGACCTCACCGCCTAAATCAACACGATCAAACCATCTATTCAAATCTATAAATAAAATGACTAGGGCTTGGGCAAGAAGTTGATTTAGTGTACATCTGCCAATACTGAGAGAAGAAAGCGCCATGCCAGCGGGACTACAGACCGTGCATATCTTCCGGATCATACTGCATTCGGGCTGAATTCTGATGCGGTCATTGCCAGCCCATTTGGAGAGATGGCATCAACATTAGCCATTAGTCGTGCCCCATGGCAGGACAGCAGAAGCACCATTTTCAGAACGAGCGTCTCGCGGCCTCTCGGCTCTGTTCCTTCATAATGAGGATTCAGAGGTTTAGGTTAATGAAGGCCTGGGCTGGCAAAACTGAAGCCCTGAAGCTCAGCACTGCTGTTTAAAAACCTGCTCGCATGATCTGAGAACTCTTTCGCAAAATAGTATCACTGTTCTTCTCCATCCCCATCTCCTTTTGTTACACTTTTATTTTTCTCAAACTAAGTCTAGGTGTGAGAAGCTACAGTAGCAATATTAGCAAAACTAGAGAGTGTATGTTATCAACTAAGCTCATGGGCAAAACCGGTCCTGTTCTGCAGAGTTTCTTCCAACCCTGGTAAAAACTCAACTGCAAGTTTATATCTCACAATTCTGATCATTGCAAAAAGTCAGAATTGTGAGATATAGGGCCTTATTTTAATGATCTGAGCACATGGTCTGAAGCTCATGGCGCAGGTGCACTTAGGGTGTGTCCGAATCCACTTTTTTGGGGTCGGCCCACCAGGCGCATGATCCAAAAGGGTTGTCCTTAGTCTCTTAATGAGTCATGGGTGTGTTTTGGGCGTAACGTGTAATAAACCGATCAGAGTCTCATCTCCCATTCCTTTTAAAAGCCAGTTGCGCTTGCACCATGGCGGATTCGCTATTTAACGCTTCTCTAGAGAGGAAACAGATCTGCTCGTCCAATGACGCCACGCCTGCTTGCACGTCATTACTGCAAATAGGTAATTCTGATACATGCAATGACTATCCATTATGACATGTAGGCAGTTATGTACACAATAATAATCTCTTACATTTTAATCCTTTAATTTTTTATATTTAAAAATGTGTGTGTGCTGCTGCGCATCCCTGTGTGTGTAATAAGCAGAGTGTACGCGCGTTGTGCACCCGCCTATAGGCGCATATTACTAACACGCCCTTTAAATAATAAAAAAAATTCTGCGCCATTGACTTTAGACAGGTTTTTGTTGGTCAATGGCGCAGTCGTTTTCAGTTGCCTCAAAATAGCAACGCGCCAACAATGCGCCTGAACACACCTCGTTTTCAGACCAGCATGCCCATGGGTAAACAGATGGACGCCAGTGCATTTACTATTTAAACAATGTGGCGCTGGACATGAAAATGATAACGCATTGCGGAGGGTGTATGATAGGGCCCATAAACTCACAATTGCAATAGTAAAGTCAGAATTGTGACTTTCTTTCTCAGAATTGCAGGTTTATATCTCGTAATTCTCATTTTTCTCGAAATTGCGGGTTTATATCTCACAATTGTGACTTTATAACTTGCAGTTGTGAGTTTATATCTCGTAATTCTACCTTTATTTGTTTTTAGTTCCATCTTGCAATTCTGAGAAAAAAATAGAATTATGAGATAAAACGTCACAAATACCTTTTTTATTTATTCCATGGCCGAAACAAGCTTGCATAAAGCCTGGTTTATACTTCCTGCACGAGCGCGAAGGTGAAAAAAAATGTCATCGCGGTGTGGGCGACGCTGAGTGCGAGAGACCAACCCGATCTCACGGGAAGATGTAAGGTTTTACAAGGTGGTGATTTCATGTGAATTCGTACGATTTGATTCGTACAAAAAGTATGATTTTTCACTAATCTAATCTAATTATGAAAGACCACCCCTAACCCCGCCCCTAAATGTACCCGTCACTGGGGTTTAAACAGATTGTACGAAAACGTACGAATGAGATCGTACGAATTCATACGAATTCACACCAATTCAGCAAAGCGTAAAATAGTTACGAATTGGCGTGAGATTGTGTAAGTATAAACACGTTTGGGGAAGAGCGCGCGCATTCAGCAGAGGCTCGTGGTGCCGGAGCCAGGCAAAAGTATAAGCAAGGCTTAACACCACCTCTTTCAAACCGATCAGATTTTCTTTCCGATCAAGCTCAATTTGATCAATTGAGATGTTTGCATGAAGGATTTTCAGTCTGATTGAGCCATCAATCCGATTATAAACAGGTTTGGTGTTTGGTGTATGTAGCTGGTGTAGCATACAACATACTATTTCTGCATGTGTTTATCATGTCCAGCAAAGTCATAGGGCCTGAAACAAACTTTTTATGGGTGTGACTCCTCTACACAGTCCCGATGAGTCGGCTACAGCACAGGGGACCGTATGGGCCCCCTCATCACGGTGTCTGCGGAAGGCTAATGTCTCAGTTGTTCGCCCCGGTGTGGAGTAAGCACATTTTCTGTATGCATGGAATATCTAGATGATCTACTGCATTGCCAAAATGTGCGGTATAAAACAGAGCACATTGCATGGAATGCTGAGAACCACAATGCATTGCGCTCAACTTGACGAATGAACAGGAAGTAATATCAACCAAAAAATTTTCTTTCCTTTGAGGAAAAAAAGAGAAGTGCATGTAACTGTATTGAACGTGCACTTACAGTCTACTTAAAATCGTAAAAATATATATTTTAAACACTGTTCTTGTAGATAATTTCATATTAATGAAATAAAAGGTGACTTAAGTGTACTTAAAGAGGCCTGGTTTCACAGACAGGGCTTAGATTAAGCCAGGATTACATTTAAGTAGCTTTTATAGAATATTTGCCTTAGCATGGTGTGCATCTTGAGACAAAACAATGGCACTGATATATTTTAAGATTCAGTTAAAACAGCTCAAACATGCATTTTAGTCTGGGACTAGGCTTAAGGCTTGTCTGTGAAACCGGGGGTTAAAGTTGTATTTTAAAGTAATTTTTATTTAAATCATTATGTTGTCTTTTGTCATGCACACTTGCTCTGATGTGTTGACTAACATACTAAAGCACATGTAAAGTACTTGATCATAATTTTAACTGTAGTGTGTTCAATATTACATTTAAAGTTAATATATTTTAAATGTACTAAAATACAACTTAAACATTATGACGTTTCAATAGAAATTACATTAAAGTACATTCAGCAGAACACTTTAACCTAATTTCAAAGACAATAGAAGTAATTATAAAATTACATATAAAGATGTACTTAAGTCAAAAAAGCAATCTTAAGTTCAACTAATTGCATTTAATAAAAAAAAATACTGTAACAAATTTAATTGCAAATAACATGCAATTAAGTGTCAGAAAACATATTCAGTTCACACTTAAGTGTATTCTTTTAAAGTATATTATTTCTGTCTGAAGTGCTAAAATGTGCTTGTTTTTCACAGGAGATTCTGCTTCTTTGCTCGCTATATAATCAGACTTTACTATGTCTGAAAAGAGTCAAAATAACAGTCCACAGAAATCTGCTGAATTTGTCAGGCAGTGTACATTGTGTACAGTACAGTTTTGTGTAAGTGTTAATGATCTTGGATGTGTGTATAATACCATTAAAAAGAGAGGAGTGTTACTTCATACATAGCAATACAATCTGCATAAATTATACAGTGTGTCTGTGCATGTGTGTGTGTGTGTGTTTGGCAGGAGGGGTATCTTATGCAAATAAGGCTGTTGGTTTTATCTTGTAAATTATGGGTTTGGTCTTCTTGTTTCCTTGCTTTCATAAATCCCAGAGTGGTAAATCAATGCAGAGCTCCAAACACAAAGCAGCGCGGAGGAGCTCATTAGAATTTTGCGTATGTGATAGTAATCAACATTTTTTGTTTTCGTCTTGCATGGCTTTTATTTTACATTTGCAAGCCATCAGAGAAATGCAAACTCATCACATACAGCTGCTTATTGAGAACAGAATAATTCACACATTCACACACTTCTGACATGTGCAGAAAACGTGAACCATAGAGCAACAGGATGAGAGAGCGATCGAGCTCTTTGGTATCGATACGTTTCAGCTGGCTGGAATTCCCAGCTGCAGCCAATCAAAACAAGCAAATCACTCCAGCCCCGAGCAGCTTTACATCACACATAAATCATGTGCTGCATCCCATAAAGCCCTGGCACTTCTCCAGCCCCAATCACCTCAAAGTTACAGTCGAACACATGGGTGCTCTTCACGTTACCCTTGGGTTTGTGACCGAGGATTTCCCCTTGCTCCTCTGTGATATGAAAAGTGTGTGACAAAGAGGTGATGGAAGGCTGTATTTAGTTGCCAAGGTTTTGCCAGCCCTAGTTTCTGTAATTAATAAAATGTTAAATTCACAATTAAATACATGACGTTAACTAAGCATAGCATATACAGCAGGGCCGTAACCACCATAGGCATTGAGGCATAAGTCCTCCCCAATTATTGGAAATGGCCAAATTGTCCCCGCCAATGTTTGATATTTCTTAATGCTGCTCTCCATTACGCACACTCGTTTGTTGTTAGGATGGCAGACAGTTTAAAAATTAGCATTTTTAGGCTGGTCTGCCTAAGCGGCCTAACAGCGCTCGTCAATGTCAAAATGATGGCCAATCAGATCAAAGAAGGCGGGGCTTGATGTTCACTGAAGATGAGTGTGAATCTTTCCAGTGAAAAAACTTGTAGAAAAAACTACACTGAAAGTAGCTAAACATTTAATATTTAACAATTGTTTTACGATGGATATGTTTAACGACCCACAGTAGCCTAGCATACAGTGATGCAAAATACTCAACTTTTTTCATGTAATTTCGCATAGTAAACAAGAGTGAATGTGTGCATATGTTTAAATAAAATATTATTTGCAAAGAGATTAAATAGATTACTTCACAACTATATAGGCTATAATTAGACCCAGAACTTCTTTTACTGTTCTTATTTCTTCTTTATTCCATTAAATGTCTTTAAATAAAAGTCAACATGAAATGTGAAGTTGTACTAAGTGACAACTTGGATATTTGAGTTGGCTAAACTTAAAATTTTAAGGCAGTACAAACACTTATTTTTAGGTTGAAACAACAAATTTAGTTTTACAGTGTATTTCACTGCACTACGGACAATACTTTGATACACTCATCTTTGCAATAAGCATTTCTGTATAGCTGTTTTGAAACAATATGTATTGGAAAGCGCTATTCAAATAAACTGTATTTAATATGAATTATGAAATATGAATTTAATGCATTTTTTTTTTTTTTTTTTCATTTTCCCTCATTATTTGTATGTGCTACACTTACTTTCACATGTCAGCAACTCAATGCATGTAGGCATGTACACATGGTCAAGATGATCTGCTAAAGTTCAAACTAATGAGGAAGAAAGGTGATTTGAGTGACTTTGAATGTGGCATGGTTGTTGGCTCCAGATGGGCTGGTCTGAGTATTTCAGAAACTGCCTTGTATCAATGGTTCAGGCTGTTGGTGCTGTAAGTGGTGTATGGGATGTTTTCTTGACCCACTTTGAGACTCTTAGTACCAATTGAGCATTGTTTAAACGCCACAGCCGACCTGAGTATTGTTGCTGAGCATGTCCATCCCTTTATGACCACAGTGTACCTATCATCTGATGGCTACTTCTAGCAGGCTAACGTGCTGTCACAAAGCTCAGATCATCTCAAGCTGGTTTCTTGAACATGACAGTGAGTTCACTAAACTCAAACGGCCTCCACAGTCACCAGATCTCAATCCAATAGAGCAGCTTTGGGATGTGCTGGAACAGGAGATTCACATCGTGGATGTGAAGCCAACAAATCTGAAGCAACTGCATGATGCTATCTTGACAATATGGACCAGAATCTGTGAGGAATGTTTCCAGTTGCTTCTTGAATCTATGCCCGGTACTAGCAGTTGTACCTAATAAAGTGGCCGGTGAGTGTACACATTTGCAAGTTTACACACCCATTGTAGAATCTGCAAAATGTTCATTATTTTAACAAAACGACTCCGACCTTCAACCAGATGGAACTGGACAAATACTCTGAATGTTCTGATCTAATCTGACTTCTGACTTGTAATGTTTGCCTGAATCATAATCATACACTGTTTGTTCGTTGGCCAGAGGAGAACTGGCACCTGGACTGAGCCTGGTTTCTCCCAAGGTTTTTTTCTCCATTCTGGCACCTGATGGAGTTTTGGTTCCTTGCCACCGTTGCCTCTTTTGCCTTTGGCTTTTGGCTTGCTTAGTTGGGGACACTAAATATTCAACTATATTACTGATCTGCCCGCGTTGACACTATATGATAATTGAACTGAGCTGGATGACATCACTGTTTTCTCCGGAGCGGCTGTACAGCCGAATCAAATTCTGTTGCATTATTTTCCTGTTAACACTGTGAAGCTGCTTTGAAACAACCTGCATTGTAAAAAGCGTTACATAAATAAAGGTGACTTGACAAAATAAAGGGATCATACAAAATGCATGTTATTTTTTATTTAGTACTGTCCTGAATAAGACATTTTACATATAAGATGTTTACATATATTCCACAAGATGAAAAAAAAGCTGAATTTATTAAAATGACCCGTTTAAAAGTTTATGAACCCTTGACTCTTAACACTGTGTGTCGTTCCCTGGATGATCCACGGCTGTGTGTGTATTTTGTGATGGTTGTTCTTGAGTCTCTTGTTTGTCCTGATCAGTTAAACGGCCCAACGTTCTTCAGAAAAATCCTCCAGCTCCTGCAAACGCTTCAGTTTTCCAGCATCTTTTGCATATTTGAACCCTCTCCAGCAGTGACTGTATGATTCTGAGATCCATCTTTTCACACTGAGGACGATTGAGGGACTCAAACACAACTATTAAAAAAGGTTCAGACATTCACTGATGCTCCAGAAGGAAACATGATGCATTAAGAGCCGGGGGGTGAAAACTTTTTGAATTTGAAGATCAAGGTAAATTGTACTTAATTTGTCTTTAAGGAAACACGTAAGTATCTTCTGTTGCTTCTGAAGGGCAGTACTACATGAAAATAATTTATATTTAAACAAAATAAGAAAAAATTGGACATCTTCATCCTGTTCAAAAGTTTTCACCCCCAGCTCTTAATGCTTCATGTTTTGTTAAAAAAAAGTTTTAAGAATCAACTGTATGTAAACTTTTGAAAGGGGTAATTTTTATAAATTCAGCTATTTTTTGTCTTGTGGATGTAACCATCTTTTATGTAAAATATCTTATTCAGGACAGTGCTAAATAAAAAATAACATGCATTTTGTATGATCCCTCTTATTTTATTAAAATAATGAACATTTTGCAGATTCTACAAGGGGTGTGTAAACTTTTGAGCATGACTGTATGTAAAAAATATTTTAAAAATGTTCACACGTAAGATACAGGGTAACAGGGTTGAATGTTTGATAACATGGAATGAGTTTTTTATGATGGATTAATTTCCTGCAGCAATATTCTAGCAAATCTCTCTGTAATCTTGAATTATCCCGCCACATCAGCATACAATCCATACAAACAGGACGCCTCTCATTCTAAACAACGGGCCACAGCAAATACACAGCCTTGATTAAACACGGGAAACACAGCATTAGAGCGGAGTAACACATACAGATTACACACGCGTGTGAGGAGAGGACAGAGGTCAATGACTTCAGTCTGCGGCTCCGCACATGCCCAGGAGATTACTGAGAGTGTGCTTCACTTTTGTTTGGTTTTTCTGGATGTGGTCCAGTTGTATCAGATGTAATTCATGCGATTAGTGTTGGAATAAAATCGGAATGCATTTGTTATTCTTAGCTGAGCTGTACCAGATAGCTTGGAGGATTATCAAAGTGTTCTGTTATTAAAACATGGGCTTATGGCTGTGAATATTTGGCATAATATAATGAATACTGACTGTATAATATTTGTGCTGAAAGCATATCGGATCATCACAAACTACTGACAACAATTCAGCAGAAATCATACAAATAACCTAAAACAGGCCGTATTTCTCTCCGGCAGCCCCTCAAACTACAGAGAGTTTATGGAAGCTGCTCTTATCAAATTGTTAAGGTCTTTAATATAACATTCAATATCCTGGGTGAATTATTTTAATAGAATAAGTCATATTTCAGGTAGCCCGGCTTTCAGATGCTATCACTACCACACATTTGTCACCTGTCAAATTATTATCCGCTGTCTGTCGCGTTCATTTGTCAAAAGGAAGCTGCTCGGAGACACCGACTATTTGAACCCAGCAAAATCAGATTTGAATTTTGATTCAAATTTGGACTTCATATTTATGGTAATGTTAAGCTAATAAAACGCTGCAATCGTGATGCCCATTTATTTACAACTAGGAGTGTAGAAATGTCCACTTTTCTATATATGGGTCTGGTCAGAAGGAAAGTATGCTACTAACATACTGCATACTATGTAGTGTAGTGTGTACTGTTTCACATACTAGGCTATTGAAAAACAACAGTATTTGTAACAGCATTGCTCCAAAAATTGCTCCAAAATGTGATTTTCATTTTAATCAGCACTGAAATTGATGTTGAATGCATTGAATTGTGGGATAGCTAGCATTTCACACAGTGTGTTCTGGTTGCATACTGCATATTTTGAAATACGCTGTAAAAATATTTGTTATTTAAATGTAAAAACCCATGGTAAAAACCTGTAAGTTCCCCTACTCTACACAGTGAGAAACTATTAGATCTAATGAGATATTTCATGTAATTTTACAGTAAAATACTCTTAAATGTACAGTTTTTGAAAGTGAAAAAAATCATCTTATAATTTACATTGAAAAACAATTTGACATTACCATAACTATCAGGGTTTTATGTTACATCTTACATTGTTAAATTAATGTTTAATGCATTATTTAATGTCATGTGTGTTACCATGATGGTGTTTTGTATTTGTGTGTAGGACACTGTGTGCACCTTCTATATATTAGTATTTATATCAGCTTTCTCATTACCTGTAATTTTAAAGGTGGTTGCTAGTATATGGCTACATTCACATTGTCAGTCCGAAATCTGATTTGTTTTCTGTATCTGATTGGAATCTGATCTAAAATTATTGATTGTCCACACTGTGTATCACAACTGTTCAGATCCGATTTGAGTGTCCATGCCACTCTTTCGTTTTCCGGAATATCTGCATTGGTTTCTATGGCAAAGGCATTGCGTTGGTATGTCTACATAAAAAACCAAACCAAAATTGCAGCATTGGGGGGGGGGGGGTTTGCAATACAGATGTCGTCTAATTTACAACATGACAATGTGTATCCACCACGCTGGACTACTGTGTCTGGTAATGTATGAGCGGCTTTCTTCTGTGCTGTCGTCTCAAAACATGTCTCCGTTATATTGTCATTTTCTGCTCGTTCGGCACTTTGCAACAACACAACCTTGTTTCCAGGGCTTGACATTCACTTTTTTGCTCACCAGCCACTGTGGCTAGTGGTTTTCCAAAGTTACTAGCCACTCAGCATTTTCCCTGGCCACTATTTTGACATTTATACCATGGGGAAAAGCTGCCATATAGATATTTTTAATATTATCTCATAATTTGTCAGCAGGTTTATTAGGTGACTGCTGTCACTTTAAGACCTGACGGATCCATTATACTGTTACACATGCGTTTTCTTTCTCAACTGTTTGCGTTCATTTACAACAGAACTGACTGTGTTTACGTGAATACTCACTAAGGCATTTTGACATTATTTTGTGTGTATTTGACTGTTTAAGAGCAATAAGCAGCGAAAAAGAACTCAGTTTAGTGCGGAGAGGCGGCTTTATGTTCGCGCATTTTAAGTGTGTGCACAAAATCTGCAGGAATGAGTAAAATTATGAGCAATATCCCACGCCGAAATTCAAGCCCTGTAACAGCAACAATATTCATCCAGAGCAAATGAAACGAGCGAGTGAGAGGAGGCGGGTTTGTGTGTCACTCGCTGTCGGAGAGATGAGAGAGAGAAAAAGAGACGCTGGTATCTGTGTCTGTTCTAGTGTTTCAGATATTACAGTATCGATATGTATCAAAAAAATCTATATATTTGACAACACTACATTGCACTAGTTTATTATTTCAGATGCCTTTTTAAAAGACTACAATTGAAAAATGTATATATTATATATAAAATTCAACGCACCAAAAGTGGCTAGAAGGAGTGACTGTTACACGCCACTGCTGAAATACACACGCATTTGGCAGTTTGGCGGGTGTTAAAGGGCACCTATTATGCAAAATTCACTTTTACATGGTGTTTGAACATAAATGTGTGTTGGCAGTGTGTGTACACAACCACACTATAATGGTAAAAATCCACCCACTCCTTTTTTTTAATTCCCATAAATCATAAGCAGTGTCTCAGAACAAGCCGTCTACAGATTCCTGATCAGAGCCACTGAAGATTCAGTGGATTAGTTTTATTTGTGAAGGGAATGCCCCCCGTATACTTAAATTCGTTTATGTCTGCGCGAATCATTGTACACCAGACTGCTTTGTGAACGAATTTCAATACAAAGGGACAAAACAAAACACAGGTTTTGCTAAAAAGTTGTTACTCAAGGATGGATCACTATTAACGGTTGGTGATCCAGCTTACAGTCTCCAGAGTGATACTGGATACGGCAGTAATAAAGGTGAGAGCGCGCACTTTATTACAGTTCATCGGAGTTGATTTACGGATATAAAGTTTACCAGTTTATTAAGCACCCCCCGAAAAGACATAATGTCTGTATATATTTGTTTACTGTTAATTGTAACTAGTGTTTCTGTGTACTTCGCTTTGTATGTTGATGATAGTTTATGGATATTATATTCGTAGTTTCTGACATTATAGTGCGTCCTGACTCCTGACACCAAAGAATGAGCTCTTGAAGCTCCGCCCTCTTAGGCCGAGCGCAGCAGCTCATTTGCATTTAAAGGGACACACACTAAAACGGCACGTTTCTGCTCACCTCCCAAAAGTGGCAATTTTAACATGCTATAAAAAATTATCTATGGGGTATTTTGAGCTAAAACTTCACATACACACTCTGGGGACATCAGAGACTTATTTTAAATCTTGTAAAAAGGGGCATAATAGGTTCCCTTTAATGTCAAGCCCTGGTTGTTTCTTGCCTACAGTAAAAACAGATTTGAGTAATTTGGTATAATAACATTTTTTTTAAGTTAATGAAATATAGCCCTACATATTTTATTTTCAATTTAATTCCAGTCTGTTGAGCTTAAAATGTTGCTACTGCATTTTTTACTGTAAAGTCCCACCAAAGCTAGGTTTTTACAATACATTTCATAGATTTTTTACAGTGTAGTTTATCTAAGAATTCCATTCATACATTCCACACTTACCCATAGACACATGGCTTTTCTCTTCAATCTCATTACATCTCATATTTTGTGAACTGAAGTGTAAATCATGAAGCGGATTTCAGTAGCAGACATTACTCCTGGAGAATTTAACTTGGCAGGCCTCATAAAGCAAGCAGAACTTGGCCAAGCCCCAAAGACACAGAGAGAGAGAGTTACTGCAGGCATTTACCAGGTTTTTAACACACTAATATTTCTGTGGTGCCCCTGATCAATGTGGAAGAAAAGCATTTCTTATAATTCTTCGCACTACTTAGAGGGGGCAGGGTGAGTAACGGCAGACACATCCTGCCCACATTAATCCACCCGTCTGATGGCTTTATGGAGCTCATTATCTGCGTGACACTCAGACTGAGCGCTGTGTGTGTGCCACAAACTTTACAGCGCTGAGCAAACAGAGAGCGAGCGAGAGAAAGAAATAGATAAAAGCAGAAGAGAAAGGATGCTTGAATGTTCGGGCAGCTTCATCTTAGGTGTCGGGTATGTGGACGCCGGATGGGAATTATTGTTGGAAATAAGAGTGAGTGACTATTTTCAGAATGGACCACCTCCACACTGAAAATGACTATTTTTAAAATAGCGTTATGCAACAATAAGCATTTAAATGATGCTATATTATTGTCACATTCCTTGCATTAGTAAAAAAATTTTAAATGTATGTTTTGTAAGAATGTGGAACAAAGTACACTTATTTTATACGCTTGGTATTGACTAAGTAGAATAAAAAGTATTTATAAAGTTAATTATTTGAAATGTATTAAATAGCAACGTCATTGTTATAAATGTGTAATTACAAATATATTTAAATATATGACGTAGCCTACACGTTTCAATAGAAACTAAAGTATATTTTAGTTTGTCATAAATGCTTGTCAGTATATTCAGCTGTAACCGACTAAAGGGTCAAAAAAGCACTCTAAACTTCAGATACTGCATTGTAAATAACATGCTTTTTTTACTTAGTGTAAATATATAGCATCTGCCAAAGTATATTATTTCTGTAATCAGCACTCTTTATAAAGGTATACTGCTATAGTGTACTTCTGTTTCACAAAGGGATGCATATTGCACATTTTGGCTAAAAAGTCATCAGGTTATTCTATCTCAAATTCACACACTGTGCACAGTTTACATATGTACTGCGGAAATAGTAAAAGAAATACAGTATATCATGTGTGTGTTTGGTTGAAGTAATGATCATGTCCCAGGACCCTCATGTGAGTCCGTTCATTATGAGTGTGTTAATGGGTTACAGATGTGTGTGTGTGTGTGTGTGTGTGTGTGTGTGTGTGTGTGTGTGTGTGTGTGTGTGTGTGTGTGTGTGTGTGTGTGTGTGTGTGTGTGTGTGTGGAGGCTCTCTGCAGGGTGAGCAGTGTCTGGTTGGGGGAGGGGTAATTGTGAAGTGGGTGTGTCCGAGTGGATCAGGTCCAGGCTCGCATTTTCTCACTGGGGAGCAAAGATGATGATTTACAAGCCTGTAGCACACTGAGCATACGTCTCTCTCTGCTCGCTCACACACACACACACACACACACACACACACAGCTAATGCCACACTGACATTCACAGCCGTAATAGTGCTTACTCCCACACTTCCAACCGGACACATTGTCTCCACTGCACGCACACTCAGTGTTATGATACTATGCTTTATGAAATTAGTAGTGGCTAACTGTAGACTCTGCAGGTTTAGCTTTACAGTGGCCATCTTGACAGATTGATTGATTTACACCAGCCCCAAACAGTGACAATTCAGTTGCACTTACAAAAATGTCTGAATGCTTTTAAATTAGATAACAAAATATCAGAGCATGTGTGTGTATCTGGGCTCAAATGCTGCAGGAACTTTTTGACTCACTTCACTGTTTTTAACATTTTTGTTCAATGACTTTTAATCATCTGGCAGTGCTGTAAAAAATCAGTTCCTCTCAAGTGTCAGCTGTCAAATTTTGTCTCATAC
This sequence comes from Coreius guichenoti, assembly GCA_039654105.1. Lineage (NCBI taxonomy): Eukaryota > Metazoa > Chordata > Actinopteri > Cypriniformes > Gobionidae > Coreius > Coreius guichenoti. Next base: position 41,864,506 of record CM077172.1, read on the forward strand.
TAAACGCACTATATCTATTGCTTACTCAATGAAAACATATTTTGTGAAATGTAGTTTTGCTTGAAAAGTGTACTTTCTTGAAAGTAACAGACACTTGGTTTGATATTCGTTGTTAAATGCAATGCTGTTAATTAGCTAATTTTATTTTAAATGACAAGTAACCAAACATATTTAATATTTTCTGACATTTTATGCGAAAGAAGTAGAATAATTTTAAAGAGAGTACTTATTATGTATAAATAATATACAAATATACTTAAGTGTGATGTGATGTTTTCGGACACTTAGTTGCATGTTAATTGCAATTAAATGAAAATGTATTAAAGTTTAAATGTATATTAAATGCAAGTATTTTTGACCCACTCCATTGTCTTTGAAATACTGTATGGTTAAAGTGTACTGATGAATGTACTGACAAGCATTTATGGTGAACTAAAATATACCCTGATAAAAATGATTTTGTGGTGAAGTAAATACTACAGAAAAAACAAATGTAATTTCTAGATGAAAAAGTTAGTTCAGGCAAGAATTTAAAAAAGTAAGTAAATTCTATATTAGTACTCAATTTAAGCTTGTAAATATCAGCATTATAAAATTAAGTAAAACTACTCAACTTTTCTGATACTGGTGTTCCCATCATGCACTGGGGTTTGAATAATTAAGGAGGTTGATTTTTCGCTGTTTTCCAGCTGTATTTACACTGTTTTATCATTGCTTTTGTTGTTAGGTTTAGCCATTTTGTGACATTTGGAGTTCATTTTCTACTCAAAATGACACATTCATACTCAAAAACGATCCATTAAATGTTACCGTCACTGTGTATTGTGTACCAAGTATTGAGGTCTCTGTGTTCAGGTGCTGTGTTACTTCTATAATGTAGATATGGTATCTACACAATATCTATTGTGTTATTTACTTAGATATTTCTAAGTAAAGCATACACTTTAAAAGTGTGGTTTAATTCAAAGTTATATTTTTTGAGTAAAATGTATTGCAAAGGAAACTTCAACTAAGTAGAAATTACTCAACCTTTTACTGACCAAGTTAAAATTACTTATTTTCTTTGTTAATTTTACTTAACTTAGTTAAGTAGAGTTTACTTAATTCCATATGTGAAATTTACTTAAAAAATATGCGTGCAAAAACTTGCCAAAGAAAAATTAAGTAAATCTTACTTATTGTTTTTTTCAGTGTACCTTAATGCCATGTATGTCATGTATTTAAATATATTTGTAATTACACATTTGTAATGATGAAGTTGCAATTCAGTACATTTAAAATATATTTACTCTAATTCATGGGCGTCGGAAGCAAAAAAAAATGTGGGTGGGTCCTCTCTCAGAAAAATTTTACTGGAGTAGATGCCATTTACATTAAGTACAAATATATCACCTTGTTTACTAAACGTCTGGTTGGGCCAGACAAAATTATGGAAAACACACAATCATTTACAGCAATAATAGTGTCGGGGTAAGACACATGGCATCAAGTTTTGACACAAATCGACCCAAGGTTCGAATCCGCCTTTTGCCGAACTCGCTCTACTCCCTTTTCCCATCACATATCAGATAGGAAAGGCATTTATTTTCAATAAAAATGAAGAAAATATTAGAAAAGTGAAAATAAAGCGTCTAACGTGCTTAATAAAAGTGTTTATCAGTTATGGGTAGGTAAACAGACATGTGCTGAATTAGAGATGATAAAAGTGAGTGGGTCCAATATCATTGGTCTTAAAAAGTGGGTGGGTGGTTTGTTTGATGATCTGTCGGACAGAGTGAGAAATAAAAATTTATTAAAATCAACATGAAACAGCAACACATTTTACTTCCGTAATTTGACAAGTGAAACAGAATATTGGATGATAAAAAGAATTGAGGGCGTGACTTGATTGTATCCATTAGGAATTGACAGAGCGGAGCGATTGAAAAATTAAAGAGTTTGACGATGGCCACAGCTCCAAAATTATTGGCTGTTATCACTTTTTAAGCTTATCCTCAACAAGAAGTGATAATAAAAGTGAAAAGGCAACATCTCTTGCAAAAAAGAAACACTTTAGCATACTTTTAAATGTTACGGAAATAACTTTAAAAGAATATACTTAAATGCAAACACAATGTAATGCAGTGGTTTCACACAATTGCCAAAAAAAGAAAATATATTACAGTTTACATTTATATGCAATTGCAATTTTTTTGACCAACTTAAGTACACTGTAAAAAAAAATGTTGATTCAACTTAAAGAAATAAGTGTTTGTGCTGCCTTTTAGTCAACTTTAAATGTGAAGTTGTACTAAGTGACAACTTGGATATTTGAGTTGACTAAACTTAAAATTTTAAGGCAGCACGAACACTTACTTTTTTAAGTTGAAAAATGTTTTACAGTGTAGGACTTAAGTACATCTTTACATGTAATTTCATAATTACTCCTATCATCTTTGAAATATGGTTAAAGTATAATGTACTGACAAGCATGGCAAACTAAAATACTTTAATGTCATTTCTATTGAAACGCATATGTTATGAATTTAAATAGATTTGTATTTACACACTTGTAATGCTGAAATTACAATTTAGTAAAACATTTAAAATATATTAACTTAAATATAATCAAATAACACACTACAATTAAATTAATAAAGTACTTTACATGTGCTTTAATATGTTAGTCAACACATCAAAATAAAGCACGATAAAAGACTACTAAAACACAATGATTTAAAATGTACTTTAAAGCCACAATATGTAATTTTTCACTGCTAGATGTCGCTTATTCAAAACAAAGGCGTAGCTTGATGACGGCTTGATTTCGCGGGGCTTTTATTCTGCCTCAGACGAGCACTTCTGCTTCTTCCGCTCATGCGTATGTGTGGTAACTCAGCGCTGTTTTATCATATTAGATACATTTGAGTGTGTTGAAAGTTATGTTATAATGCTACTCTGTGCGTTCACTCGGCGGCTGCTATGAGACACTGCAGTAAGAGATTGATATTAGGCATGGTAAAACACGGTACTCGCAGTAAATCAAGAAAACCAGATTTAAACAATAAGACTAACTGTGTTGAGCTGTATAACAGTGATTAGTTTTCTGTTGATGAATGTCTGCTTACCTGTCTAATAAAACACATCATATATTAAAGCGTCTTTGGTGTTTCCATAGTTTCTACAAAATAAAACCGGAAATCGAGGGTAACGCGGGTATGATGTCACTGATAGGCGACACACAGTCCGTGTCCTGGTTAAAATCGCTTATTTCTCTGGATTTAAACATTCTTGGAAACATTTGGGATAATGCAAGTACACAAGTCAACAAAATATAGAACATTGTTCTAGTGGTTTTTAATCCAAAATATTTTAATCCAAAAATCTTACATATTGTGCCTTTAAAGTAAAACTGTTAATTTGACATTATGCACCTTAAATGACACTTTTTAAAACTGTACTGTTTTGTACTGTACTGTACTGTATGTTAAGAAACTTAGGGTAACACTTTATTTTACAGTTATTTTACCATAGGAATAACAGTAAATTATGCATAATTACATGCAACTAAACCTCAACCAAACCCTAATCCTACCATAACCCTATAGTAAGATGTTAATTAATATTACTCAGTACTTAAGTATATAATTGCACTGTAACAATGACACCTTAAAATAAAGTGTAACCAAGTGTCAAGTGTCCTCACTTTAACTTAACTGGCCTTTTATTACATTCATATATTATATACAGTGGGGAGAACAAGTATTTGATACACTGCCGATTTTGCAGGTTTTCCTACTTATAAAGCATGTAGAGGTCTGTAATTTTTATCATAGGTACTCTTCAACTGTGAGTGACGGAATCTAAAACAAAAATCCAGAAAATCACATTGTATGATTTTTAAATAATTAATTTGCATTTTATTGCATGACATAAGTATTTGATCACCTACCAACCAGTAAGAATTCCGGCTCTCACAGACCTGTTAGTTTTTCTTTAAGAAGCCCTCCTGTTCTCCACTCATTACCTGTATTAACTGCACCTGTTTGAACTCGTTACCTGTATAAAAGACACCTGTCCACACACTCAATCAAACAGACTCCAACCTCTCCACAATGGCCAAGACCAGAGAGCTGTGTAAGGACATCAGGGATAAAATTGTAGACCTGCACAAGGGATGGGCTACAGGACAATAGGCAAGCAGCTTGGTGAGAAGGCAACAACTGTTGGCGCAATTATTAGAAAATGGAAGAAGTTTAAGATGACGGTCAATCTCCCTCGGTCTGGGGCTCCATGCAAGATCTCACCTCGTGGGGCATCAATGATCATGAGGAAGGTGAGGGATCAGCCCAGAACTACATGGCAGGACCTGGTCAATGACCTGAAGAGAGCTGGGACCACAGTCTCAAAGAAAACCATTAGTAACACACTACGCCGTCATGGATTAAAATCCTGCAGCACACGCAAGGTCCCCCTGCTCAAGCCAGCGCATGTCCAGGCCCGTCTGAAGTTTGCCAGTGACCATCTGGATGATCCAGAGGAGGAGTGGGAGAAGGTCATGTGGTCTGATGAGACAAAAATAGAGCTTTTTGGTCTAAACTCCACTCGCCGTGTTTGGAGGAAGAAGAAGGATGAGTACAACCCCAAGATCACCATCCCAACCGTGAAGCATGGAGGTGGAAACATCATTCTTTGGGGATGCTTTTCTGCAAAGGGGACAGGACGACTGCACCATATTGAGGGGAGGATGGATGGGGCCATGTAACGACCTGAAACACACAGCCAGGGCAACTAAGGAGTGGCTCCGTAAGAAGCATCTCAAGGTCCTGGAGTGGCCTAGCCAGTCTCCAGACCTGAACCCAATAGAAAATCTTCGGAGGGAGCTGAAAGTCCGTATTGCCCAGCGACAGCCCCGAAACCTGAAGGATCTGGAGAAGGTCTGTATGGAGGAGTGGGCCAAAATCCCTGCTGCAGTGTGTGCAAACCTGGTCAAGAACTACAGGAAACGTATGATCTCTGTAATTGCAAACAAATGTTTCTGTACAAAATATTAAGTTCTGCTTTTCTGATGTATCAAATACTTACGTCATGCAATAAAATGCAAATTAATTACTTAAAAATCATACAATGTGATTTTCTGGATTTTTGGATTTTTTAGATTCCGTCTCTCACAGTTGAAGAGTACCTATGATAAAAAATTACAGACTTCTACATGCTTTGTAAGTGGGCAAACCTGCAAAATCGGCAGTGTATCAAATACTTGTTCTCCCCACTGTATAAGATTTGAAGTGCACATTCAATACTGTTAAGTGCACTTTGTTTTCACAAGGGGTTCATGCTGTATCATGCTGAGCACACACTTACTCAGGACAGGTTTCCTGTCCCGCTCTGCTTTTGCATCAAAACGGAGTGTTTGTGTCAAAGAGTGGCTCGTCTGCCTCTCTGCTCTGTGACCTCACTTCCTCCTCCTGCTGTAACACATACACTCAGCCTCTCTGCACTAGATCATCCATCTCATTAGACTAAACGAAATTCATCCATAAGGTTGAGAGACATGCTGTAATAGTGTTATTGCTCTAAATTGTTAAAAGTAAAAAAATGTGTAGGTGCGATTACGTCCCGGGTGATCTTCAGTCATCCGCTCTCTTTAGAGGCAGAACCCTGCCGAGAGGCATTAAAGAGATAAATAGGTGATTTCCCTTCGGTGACAGAGTCCTCGTGTGTCTCTGCTTGCATCCATTGATCAGAGTTTATTGTATTTGTGTTGTTGAATTATTAGGCTACAGTAATACATACAAAGTTAAAAGGAAATGCAACAAAGCCACAAAGGAAACAGTTATTGGCCATCAGCATGTCTGCATTTTTACATTCTCTGACCACACATATGTTCTCCTTTAAGATTTGAGAGTTGTTCTTGCATTAGTACTATGCGTTACAGATTAAATTGACGGGTCACATGAATATGTAGCTTCTGCTCTGAATCTGATGTTGAGGTTTAATCATGAGGAAACCTCTACAGGCTCAGTCTGGACGTTTGAGACATGTAGCTGGTGTTTGGCTCATTTGTTGCTATGTCTAAGACAGCTCTGGGCCGTAGAGTAGATTACAGGTGCACCTGTGTGATGAGTTCCCAAAGTTTCAGTGTCCTTACCTGACTGACCTTAAAAGCACAGCTGTTGCGATCTGCAGACACACACATGGATCCTCTACATGTCTTCCAATTCCAAGTGAATTGCCTTTTTATCTACTAACTACAGTATATTGGCAGCATATGTATAAAGCAAAATTTGACATTAAAGGGATAGTTCACCCAAAAAAGAAAATTACCCCATGATTTACTTACCCTCAAGCCATTCTAGGTGTATATGACGTTCTTCTTTCAGACGAATACAATCAGAGTTATTAAAAATGTCCTGGCTCTTCCAAGCTTTATAATGGCAGTGAATGGCAGCCCAAAATTTGAAGCTCAAAAAAGTGCATCCATCCATTATAAAAAGGACTCCACACAGCCCCAGGGGGCCTTATAAAGGCCTTCAGAAGTGAAGCGATGGGGTTTTGTAAGAAAAATATCTATATTTAACACATTATAAAGTAAAACATCTAGCTTCCAACAGACCGCCTTCTGTATTCAACTTACGGAAAAAGTGTAACTGGCGCGAAGATGATGTTGGACTTAGCGTAAGCGTTTGAACTGCGAGAGGCGTTACACTTTCTGCGTAAGTTGAATATGGAAGGCGGTCAATCGGAAGCTAGATATTTTACTTCATAAAGTGTTAAATATGGATATTTTTCTTACACAAACGCATGGCTTTGCTTCAGAAGGCCTTTATTAACTCCTCAGAGCCGTGTGGATTACTTTTATAATGGATGGATGCACTTTTTTAGCCATTCACCGCCATTATAAAGCTTGGATTAGCCAGGACATTTTTTTATATAACTCTGATTGTATTCGTCTGAAAGAAGAATGTCATATACACCTAGGATGACTTGAGGGTGAGTAAATTATGGGATACTTTAATCCCTTTAATTGGAACCACTTAAAATTACTTAGTGAAAATTTAGGCATAATTTGCATACTCACCCTTGTTGTTCCAGACCAGGGGTGGTTCTAGACTGCTATCTGAAATATCAGGCCAGTATTGCTTCAGGAAAGTTTATAATTTTCAAATGTTTTTAGTCCTATCACTTTAAACATTCAAGTGATTTTAAGCCATTTAAGCGCAAGACAATGGCAATGTGAAAGTAACTTAATTTGATACTGGTGCGCTGTGATAGATTGTTTCTGTGCGCGCACACAGAAAGCTGCCTCTCAGACAGCACGCGAGTACGCACATAATTATGTCAAAATGCTCGTCTTGACGAGTATCCACGTAAATACAGTTGGTTATGTCTTAAAGTCCCCCTGCAGTCAATAATTTTATCCTTAAAACCCATCTTTGATCACCAAAATTACATATTTAAAAGTTTTTTTCCTGTGAAAAACATATTTTCATACCTTAAAATAGCTTGAATGTAACTGTACACCCTTGCATCATTTAGTTTTTGCGGATCCATGAATATGCAAATTATCCCCGCCTCCACTCACTCTCACCAGCTCAGAGATCCACTCGCTCAACTTTACTGTAGTAAACACTGCACAAAGGTATCGCTCTTTACCACGGCGGACACTTGACTACATTATCAAACAGCTAATAATGTGTTGCTAATGTTACACAAACCATGTTCCTGTTCGCCATCTCAGTCTGCCTTCAGTATCAGTCAGCATCCTTAGAAACGCTTTGAACAACTCAGAACATCAGTGGAGAAAGGCATATAGTTCATCATAACATCGTAATATACATCATATACATAATTCACCTGCTATATTGCTAAAAGTACCCGATTTTTCATATCAACAGAAAATTATATGAATATGGCTTCTCTTGAGACTCCCTTGCTTTAGAGTTATAGTTAATGATATGCTAAAGCCCCGCTCACACGTGACATGTTACGTTTGTGACGTCAGAAACATCAGCGATTTCAAACCATGTTTTTGAGACTGGTTAACTGCAGTTTTAAAGGTAAATACTCAGCAATGGTGTTGACATGAATTTGCACATGGTTTGTCTTAAAGCATAATAAAAACACCACATAGACATATAAACAACATTAAAAACTTGATTTATAGAAAATGATTTAGAAAATATCGGATGTGTGTCAATATAATGGATCCGTGCATTAGGTCTTAAAGTGACAGCAGCCTCATATATCTCCTGTTTCCTGTGTTAATAATGTTAATCCAACAAACAAAAGAAAAAGAGCGCTTGACTAAATAACTATTGTATCTGTGTATATTTCTTCATGCAGTAATATATGTTTTCACAAACACTGTAAAGTATTGTTTATTTCATGTGTACCTTTGTTCTCTTGCATTTACGTGTGCTATTGCTTGTAATTTGTTCATTTGCTATTATTTTATTATTGTCTTTAGTGTTTGAACTTTATATCAGTTATAGGCTAGTATTAGTTTTTGTGTGATCTGACCACGCCAGAAGAAAAATTCCTTAGTGTTGAGCCCTGAGTCCATATTATAAATTTTTTTGTTTTAGCTATTTAACAGATTGATATGATGACAATGTTCTGTTAGTCAAACAGTAGCCTAAACGTGTACCGATGTGAACTGTACTGCAGAAAGACTGGTATCATTGTACTGGTAGGGTATTTTTGAAGCACAAAGAACCAAAGTGGCCTGAATTGTGCTTAATTGTAGTGCACTTAATTGTATTGAATGTGCACTTATAGTGTACTTCAAATCTTAAAAGTATGCCTCTGTAAAAAGAAAAAAGTGCTTAATTGTATTAATTGTATTTCATTAGTAGTTTACTTCAAATTTAACAGTATATTTGTAAAAAGAAAATACATATAAAATACATGACTATGTTTCTTAACACACTTAAGAACACTTTTAAAAAGGACGCTGTAAATAATGTCTAAAAGTTTTACTTTTTAAATCATTATTTAATTATCTTTAATACAAATAATTACAAGTAATTGTAAAAAAAAAAAAGTCAATACAAGTAATTAAAATAACATATAAAACACTAAAGTTCAATTAATTGCATTTACTATAAATTTAAATTATAATATATAATATAAAATATAAAATAATATAAAATCAAATTCTTGTTGCCATGCTAAATGATACCTGACAAAATTAACCTTTACACATTGAAAATAAAACCTCTTTCAGGAAAAGCAGATAAAATAAAAATATTTTTGAACTCAGAAGTGTACAAATACATAAACACAGGGTGAACAGCTGCAGAAATAAAACTGTCTACTATGAAGCTTTGAAAAAAGTGTGTGGTGTAAAACCTGGTGTATATGGAGGCAAGACATTAAACTAGAGGGGTCTGGATTCTAATTACAAGTCCAATGCAATATGCATAAAGAATCTGAATGATTAAAATGAGACTATTGCGACTGGTACTGGCTATATTTTTATAATGAAAGGTGCTCAGGGCTGGTTTGATTGTGATCAAATTAATTGCATTGGGTTTATAATTATTGGGTCATTCATTTAAAGGTTTCTTCCACAAAAAGATCAATAGTATCCGGAATCTGGAGCCATTAAATGTTTGAGCTCAAGGTGGGGTTTCGATTCCAAGCGCACTTCCATTGTGGAGAGCTGCCAAATAGCCCTGTGGAAAGAAGCCACACAAACAGGAAGTGACCCAGACATCCTCAATTTCCATGTACAAGTGTTTCTTTTTAGGCCTTTGTACATGTACAGAGAGCATTTACGCAATGCACAAGCTATCTGTTCCCCCCAAAACACACACACACACACACACACACACACACATAGCTGACTGCTCCTCTGGAGGCTTCTGGAATGCTGCCGTTCTAGCATAGAGGTGATTTGCTCTCTTGGGATCCAACCGTGCCATTTGCAGTACATAAATTTGAGCCTATTGGCTAGTAAAGGTTGTCCTTTATTTTCTGCATTCAGCAGGGAATTGCTGTAAGCATGTATCACTGATCAATGCACACACACATGCACAGAAAGTCATATAGTCTGGATCTGATATTATTCTCCGAATTGACAGTGATACTTTCACAGTCATTTTTACTGTAGTAATTACAATTTATAACGGTTAAATGAAAGCTGTGTACATTGATTTTCACAGTGAACTGGAAGAGGATATGACCAGAATCAATGATTAGCTGTGTCTGTGTTACAGTAAATCTAGGCAATCTGTAACAGTGTGATGTCCACAGTATTACACTGCACTGCACAGCTTGAGTGAATATGTGTTTGGATTTCTTTTTTTAGATTATTGCCATTCTTATTTGCTATTCTTAGTCCTTTATTAAAGAAATATAAGTAACACTTTAGTATGGGGAACACATATTCACTATTAACTAGGACCTTTGCCTCAATAAACTCCTAATTACTGCTTATTAATAGTTGTTAAGGTAGTTGTTAAGTTTATGTATTGGGTAGGGTTAAGGGATGTAGAATAAGCTCATGCAGAATAAGGCATTAATATGTGCTTTATAAGTACTAATAAACAGCCAATATCCTAGTAATATGCATGATAACATTATATATATATATATATATATATATATATATAAGAAATGTATAATTTAATTTAGCAAGGATGCATTAGTTTGATAAAAATGACAATATTGACATTTATGATGTTATAAAATATTTTAATAATGTTCTTTTGAACTTTCTGTTCATCAAAGAATCTTTTCAAAAATGGAAATATTAAGCAGCAGGACTGTTTTCAACATTGAAAATAATAAGAAATGTAGGGGGGAAATGTAGAACATTCAGCACAATTCAATGAATCACAGAAATAAATTACAATAAAGAATCTATTTTAAAAAACAGTATTTTAAATTGTAATAATATTTCACAATATATCTGCTTTTTCTGATTTTGGATCAAATAAATTCAGCCTGTATTGTTGATATTAAAAAAAAAAAACTTTTAAATGTTAATGTATATTTTAATAAATAATATTTTTACTAATTTTTGTCAGTCACTAAACTTCTTATTTTCTCCAAGTAACACAAAGCAACAAATTGTCTTCTGTAACACTATTGCAATGGCTGTGAGAACACTTATTTCAAATTTCCAGTCAAGTCAAGTCACCTTTATTTTTATAGCGCTTTATAAAATACAGATTGTTTCCAAGCAGCTTTACAGTGATCAACTGTTGTGTCGATGGGGCCTTCACAGGGGAGAGTCTAGCTGACACAATCTCTGCTGACATTCAGGGCTGTGTTGTGGTCACGTCTAGGTGCAGGTCCACCATCTGATCTGGATACGGCCCTAGTCCGGCTGACTACGGTAACCTCGGGATAAACAGAGAGAATAATATTAGCATAGATGCCATTCTTCTTATGATGTAACGAGTACATCAGGTGTTATGGGAAGTGTTCCTGGTTCTGGCTGACCTAGATTATGCAGCCAAACAATCTTTTAATGGATGTGAATTATAGAAATTGATAATGTGTTATGTGTATGCCAGGTTAAAGAGATTTTTAGTCTAGATTTAAACTGACAGAGTGTGTCTGCTTCCCGAACAATGCTAGGAAGACTGTTCTAGTTCTTTTGTTGATTTTACATTCAATGAATACAGCATTTTACTGTCAGAAAGTCTTTTTCAGGGAATGGCTGCAATGGGATCTGCTGTATGCTTACAGTAAGATTAAAATATTAATCAAATTCAGAGCTAAGTATGAATTACCATATTATTACACAAATGTATTCTTTTGGGAAGACGCTTCATTCAAGGTGACATTGCGATGCGCACATTAGGCTATGGCACTATGCAGAATATGACTTTATGAGATTCATTCAACCTGCCGTTTATCAGACGGGTTAAATAAACAGGTGCGTTCAAGCAAGACAAGCGTCCGACGTGTCAACAGAAGCCGGGTCTCTCTTTAGCATATTCCCCCATGCCTCGCGGCTTCCACAGGAGATGATATTTACATAAGTAGCTGCTTACTTCTGTCCGCTGACCTCTGAGAGGTTATTTATGACCCAAAGCTCATCTTTTAATTCCAGATCTGTATATTTGGTGATTTGAGAGCACCGACATGCTAATGCACTGCTTTAGCTCCTGGCTATTTTTCACTGTGACGTTGAATATTCAAAAGATGTGCTTAAGAAAAGAGAGAGCGTGAGTACGAGAGGAGGGGGAAGAGAGAGTTAACATTAATTAATATTCCACGCAGTAAAAATGAAAGCGAGACCAAGGCTAATTTTATGGGACAATTAATCATGGCTCTCAGTAATTACACCCGGGAGTTTACAAATGATTTTTTAGGGGCCGATAGTAGAAGAAAGAGAGATAATACACAGCCATCAGACGCTCCGAACTCCCCCAAACTCACCAATTAAAGGCGTCTGCAGCTGCTGCGATTGTGCGTCGAGGGAAAGGCAATGAGAGGCCGAGAGAATGAAGATGACAGGGTTTAAAGAAACACCTGAGGGTGCCGCGCAATGCAGGAAAGGCAGGCTAGAGCAGGTCTGGGGGCCCGTCCAGGTGCACGCCGGGTAAAAATAACAGGCCTCACAACACCACACTGCTTCAATGGGAATGTGTCACATGACAATGCAGGCATCTAGAGCAGCCCTGCTTCCTGCTGCAGTGGCACAACACACACACACACACACACCACTGAGACAAGCCGGGTCCCGTTGAGGAACCAGTCTCAGATATGAGAAATGGAGAAAAATCGCATTGTTCGGGGTTAGTCTAGAGGATTTGATAATATGGTGGAAGTCATCATTTTTCCTTCCACAGAAACTTTGTGTTAGAGACCTTATTGTAGAGAGAAAATATTTAGGGAACTTAATGTCCTGTTGTGTGCTGTTTTACCATGAGCTGCATTAAGGCACCTAACATACTCTAAACGAGCTTGTAAATGCCTAAAATCTGTTTGTCAACTATCTGATGTATATTGCACTCAAAACTGGAGTGTATTTCTCAACCCACCAAGCGTTTCCCATACAACGACGTAACTCGCTGGTTAACTACCATAGTACGATGCATCATTGAGGAAATCAACTAGCTAGTCACGACTGTTGCCCAAAACCGTACTGTCGCAAATGTGTTGTTCAACCACGTTGGTTAATAATGTCACGCAGGTGGTGAGTTAAACTTCTTTTAATGAATCGATTTGAGATCGAATTAATGGTAATTTTTATTATAAACTGTGGACATGGCATCTGACGACTAATTCTCATTTATTTGCTTTATTTCCGGATTCAATCATAGGCTCGTTCATATGTAGGGGAGAGTGGGGCACAACCTAACGCTTTTTGACTTTCTCAGTTTGTGTAAATCCACTTGGGGTTCAGAGTATTTATTTTTTCCCACATTAGTTTCACACACGTCTAGTACAATTATGTGGTTTTGTTTCATTAATACAGTGTATACTTTTTTCTTGATTTACCCCGAAAGAATGGAAGTGAAATGTGACAACATGCCCCATAGGTGGGGTACACTGTGACATGTGGGGGGGCACATTGTAACATGACCAAATGACAGCTTAAAATGTTATCTGATATAATCAAAAAAAGATCCAAGACAAACTAAAATATTTTGTCAATAAAATGCAATTATTAACTTTTTCAAATAAAATAACATTTAAAAATGGCATTTTTTAATCATTAAAAATAAACTAATTTTTGAGTTTGACAACAAACACACCTCAAAACACAGTTATACAGCATAGTTCAAAAAATAATAATAATTAAGCATTTCTGAACATTGACTCTCAGTCTTTATTCGCATTTTCTCATGGTTTCTCAAAAGAATTCATAAAAGTATAGAATATAATATCATAATTCTAATAGGGGCTCATTGTAACGCAGCGTGACAACATGGCCCACCTGCGCAACTGGGATTTAAACCCGGCTTGTGTCTTCTGCTGGTTAGATCAGCTTTAAAGAACTATCTCAACTGTTAAATAACAGATATAAGATTAAAATAATATCAGATTTGTCCAATTTTAAATAAACACAAAAAACAGAGATGAAAAATTAACTTAAGAAATGTACTTTTGCTATGGTTAAATAAATGTTCAGTGACATCTTCCAAAGATTTTTTAATTTTGATGCAATTTTTTCTCTAAATAATGTTGATATGGCAACTAGTAAATACACTAAGTTTCGTCATCCTGGCATGTGTGGAAAGTGTTAAACCATGTGTGTTACAACTAACCCCGCGTTAGGTTCTCTCCCCTACTAGTGCACGTACACACATGCGCACTCTTAAAAAACGGTGCTTTAAATCTCTCGACAAACTAAAATACATAAATGATATATATATAAAAAAATTATTTATATATATTCGAAATAAAAGATATAGATTGCACTGAATGCTCCAGATTGGCTGTCTTTAAGCGAGGGTTTTTCACCAGGAAGCATGCTTTCAATGTGTGGGCCAATGCAATGGAAATTGTGTAAAGTATGTTTTGAAGACACTGATTTAGAACTCTCTTTTTTCTCTCCCCAGACCGTTTCATATGTGTCAATATTTGTTATGTTGTGTTATAGAGTGCTGCAGTGATTATGTATTTTTGTAGGTCAACCCATAAGTTATCCAATGGCTTTTAGATTATTGCAGAAAACAAGGTCTATGACCAACAATTCTTACACGTTTTGTTCATCATGATAATCTTCAGCTAAGATTTTTGACATAAAAATACAATCACCAGAAGTAAAAAGCTATACGGTTTGAGTTCTGTTAATTTCTGTTTCTAGATTAGCTTTCACTGTGTTCAGTTCATGTTTCCCTGTGTCTGTATGTCACCTGTTCATCTATTATCTCGTTAGGCATGTCAGCTGAGTCTCGTTTCTTTGATTAGTCCCTGTGTATTTAAACCCGGGCTGAATCCGAAATCGCCCCCTATACCCTTAAATAGGGCATTATTTGAGGGGACAGCCATTTGTAGTGGTGTCTGAAACCATAGTGGACGTTATTGAGTGCACTCATTCAATCCCACATTGCACCGCAATAACGAGTGTACAGCCGATATACACACAGCTGCTGTCCGAATTCACTCACTTGTTTTCATTCACTCCTTCAAGTGAACTGTATTAGTGGACTAAAGTAGGGAATACTGATTGAGGGTTTAGGGGGTGATTTCAGATTCAGCCTCTGTGTTTAATTCAGTTCAGTTGTCAGTTCTACGTCATGTTATGTTGGTTGTTCTGTTCAAGTTCTTGTTATTCTTGTTTTGTGAAGATTTGAGTTTGTTCTTAAAATTAAAGTTTCTGCTTCATCTCTGCTGCAACCAACGCTGACAATATGTAGCCTAAAATACACCATTGACTTCAGCATCACCACCATTAAGGTTAACGCTTTAGATTACAGCCCGGAAAGTACTGCGTAAGTAAAGCGAATTTACAGCGTAACTTTCGGTAATTATAGTGTAACTATAAAGTAAGTGCGTGTAGTTATAAGGGAACAATATGTAATATTTGGGGAATAAAGGGGTAACTATCAGGAAAATTAACAAATTATTTATACTGTAAGTATTTTTTAATTAAGGGGTAATTATCCATGTAGTTACAGGGTAAGTATGAATCTGTGGCTGTAAGTTAAAGTGGTGTTTGTTCCCCTCTTGTTTCATGTAGTTACAGGGTAAGTATGAATCTGCGGCTGTAAGTTAAAGTGGTGTTTGTTCCCCTCTTGTTTCATGTAGTTACAGGGTAAGTATGAATCTGCGGGCTGTAAATTAAAGTGGTGTTTGTTCCCCTCTTGTTTCATGTAGTTACAGGGTAAGTATGAATCTACGGGCTGTAAACTAAAGTGGTGCTTGTTCCCCTCTTGTTTCATGTAGTTACAGGGTAAGTATGAATCTACGGGCTGTAAACTAAAGTAGTGCTTGTTCCCCTCTTGATTCATGTAGTTACAGGGTAAGCATGAATCTGCGGCTGTAAATTAAAGTGGTGCTTGTTCCCCTCTTGTTTCATGTAGTTACAGGGTAAGTATGAATCTACGGGCTGTAAATTAAAGTGGTGTTTGTTCCCCTCTTGTTTCATGTAGTTACAGGGTAAGTGTGAATCTACGGCTGTAAATTAAAGTGGTGCTTGTTCCCCTCTTGTTTCATGTAGTTACAGGGTAAGTATGAATCTGCGGGCTGTAAATTAAAGTGGTGTTTGTTACCCTCTTGTTTCATGTAGTTACAGGGTAAGTATGAATCTGCGGGCTGTAAATTAAAGTGGTGTTTGTTACCCTCTTGTTTCATGTAGTTACAGGGTAAGTACAATAAAAACACGTACACAATCTGATATCACTCGGAAATCTTTATTTGAAAAACAACTTTTTTAAAACAGATTTACAACACTTATTCGTTTCTCTTGCTTGGCTTCTCCTCCTCTTCTTATTTGTTCTTGCCACAGATGAATCTTAAGAAGGAATCCTATGTCTCTAGCTATTCTGTAGCTATATTATGTATTTAAAGAAAATACAGTGCACGCAGAAATGTCCTCACCGTTTACTCATCTTTTACCCTCATGCCATCCGAGATGTATACGACTTTCTTTCTTCAGATGAACACAGAAAAATAAATAATCTCTGATAATGAAAACTCATTTGGGTTCCTAAAAGTTGAAGCATCAAACAGCATATACAGCAATAACTACAGCAATCCATACGATCCCAATTGATGAATCAATGTCTTCTGAAGTGAAACGTTGTGTTTGTAAGAAAAATACCAATATTTAAAAAAAAAAATTAAACCGTAAACTATCGCTTCCGACCAGCAGTCATCTGCGTGAATGAGAGGGTCGAGTTCACGCTTGACGTAACTTGAAGCGTGACTGGTCACGCGGATGTCGGATGCCGTCTGTTTTTATTTTCATTTTTTTTAATTAATGCTCACAACAGTAAACAAACAATAACATAATATATGATAATAGCAATGAGAAACAAACAAGACTAGAAGACAGAGACGCCAGAGAGACAGAGTCGCCACTCGCGCAAGACCGTCATGAAAGCTTGAAGCTTCTTTACTCACGCACGCGCTGGTAACCATTGGTCGGATGTGAAAAGATTAGTAAATTATGAGATCATCTCTGGATGTACTTTTTTTCTTTTAATAAATAATAATACAGAATATCAAAAGACATGGGATTGCTCTTAAGATCCATCAGTGGAAATAACAAAAAAGAAGAAGAGGAACAAGAAGAGGAAGACAAGCAAGAGAAACAAAAAAGGGATAAAACGTGCCACTTTCTGTCAGGACGTTATTATTTGAAATGAAAAGTTTATTTTAAAAAAATGAATAAGAAGTGTCATAAATCTGTTTTGAATTAAGTTGTTTTTCAATAAATGTTTCCAAGTGATATCAGATTTTGTATGAGTTTTTTATTGTAGACATGAAACTATTAACAGCCCGCAGATTCATACTTACCCTGTAACTACATGAAATAAGCACCACTTACCCTGTAACTACATGGATAATTACCCCTTAATTAAAAAATACTTTCAGTGAATCATTTGTTAATTTTCCTGATAGTTACCCCTTTATTCCCCAAATATTACATATTGTTCCCTTATAACTACACGCACTTACTTTATAGTTACACTATAATTATTGAAAGTTACGCTGTAAAATCGCTTTAGTTACACAGTACTTTCTGGGCTGTAATCTAAAGCGTTACCCAATTAAGCTTCCAGCAACTCTAAATCTTTATTTAAAATAAAGTTAAAATTTTGAGTTAGAATATTTTGCAAGAGCATTATTACAAACACATTTTACATTTACATGTATTCATTTAGCAGACGCTTTTATCCAAAGCAACTTACAAATGAGGATCAATCAAAAAGCAATCAAGCCAACAACAGTCCCAGTTAGTCTAGCACAGTACACATAGCAAGGTTTTTCTTTAATAGATATATAGAATAGGAAGTGTTAGTATTAATTGGGTCAAGTATTGGCAAAAAAGATGCATCTTTCTACAGCCGTTTCTTGAAAATTAAATTAAAGCCTCTGCAGCTCGGGTTGAGTTAGGCAGGTCATTCCATCAGCAGGGAACAGTCCAGGTAAAGGTCAGTGAAAGTGATTTTGTGTCTCTTTGGGATGGCACCACAAGGCGCCGTTTACTTGCAGAACGCAAGCTTCTGGAGGGCACATAGGTCTGACCTAAGGGTTTTAGGTATAGGGGTGCAGAGCCAGTGGTAGGAAAACATCAGTGCCCCGAATTTGATGCTAGTGGCAAATGGCAACCAGTGCAATTTTATGAGGAGAGGTGTGACGTGCACTCTCTTTGGCTTATTAAAGGCCACTCTTGCCGCATTCCGGATCAGTTGCTTAAGTTTGACAGTGCATGCTGGAAGGCCTGCCAAGAGAGCATTACAATAGTCCAGTCTGGATAGAACAAAAGCTTGGACAAGGGGTTAGCCCCTAGCTGAATGGAGAAGTTGAAGTGTTAGGTTGGCTGAGACCACAAGCAGTTGACATATCCTATAGTGATGACTTGTAGATGGAGAAGAGAAGCGGTCCCAGCACTGAGCCCTGAGCCACCCCAGTAGCTAGATGTTGTGACTTGGACACCTCAGCCCTCCACGACACCCTGAAGGACCTACAGTACCTGAGAGGTAAGACTTGAACCACTGGAGTGTGGTTCCTGAGATGAGGGTTGTCATGAGGGTTAACTGGAGGATCTGGTGGTTAACTGTGTCAAAAGCAGCAGACAGATCCAGCAAACACAATGAGGCTATGAGTAGAGTAGATGAGGTTACCTGTTTGGTGTGATGGTGTTTAATATCCCTGACAACCTCTGGAGTCCCATATAGATTTTTTAGCATTTTTTTTTAAATCACAACAGGGTATTATGGATTTGTTTTTTGCCATAGAATAAAATGTGAAATATCTTATGTGAACCACAGACCTTATTTCAGGAAAACATTGACTTCAGGACAATGGGACTCATTTCTAGGTTTAGCCTACAAAAAGACATGATCCCTGCAGCAGTCTATAAAGGGGCTGTGGAGGAAACAAGTGGAGGGGTATTTCATTGTGAACTTCAGTTCATTTCTCCAATTCTATTTAAAGTCTAAAATTAGAGCCACAACATTTTATATGAATGGGCTGAGATCTCACAAAAGTGCTGTGGTATTTCAGAACCCATTGTTTGTTTGTTTTTTACTTGAGGAGATTTTAAAAAAACTGGAAACTTTATTAAATGCTCATAAAGGTAGTGTCATTATAAAACAAACATGAATGTCAACTAAAATTTTGTTATTTTTTGTCTTCATAGCAACTGTGGTGTGTAATTCAGTAAAACTTTAAATGAGTAAAACTTTTTTTTTGTTTCTTTTTTTTACTAACCTCATGGATATTTGTATGTTTTTACTCAAAATTGAGGTTTAGTCTCAGTTCTTGATTTGTATCCTCAGCTACTTGCTTAGGTAATTGTCTCAAATGTCGCTGATGTAATTCACCTGCTGCAGAAGCTTGAGTTGGAACGCTGTGGAAAACATGCTGTGTTCTCGTAGGGTCGCATGAAGAGGTTGATTATTGGTCCCTTCCTTTTCTCTGCCCTGTTTATTTTTATGAGATTATGAGTGTATGTCTAACCTAACCCAGTTTTTGGCCGCTGTAGCCACCAGAAGTCGTGCAGTGAAGCTGAGTTTGTCTTTGCTAACACAATCACACCGGCTGACCTTCCTCCGTTCAGAATGGATGTGGGCTCAGATAGCAGATGATTGGCAGCAGGAGTAAATGCAAGGGGCGCCCAGCATCTCAGAGAGTAAACGCACCGCGCCAACTCTGACATAACCTGATCCTGTCCTGACGAGACTCACACACAGTCATACATCAGTGCCAGACAGCCGGCACAACCGCGCACACACACACTGGAGCATTGAGGGTGAACACATTTGAAACACTTATAACAGCTAACAGCTGCTGAAATAGAATATTATAGTATATTGGATGGATGGATAGATATATAATAATGAACAATCAAACAGAAAGTAGTTTTCTTTGCATGTGAGAGTTCATGAACATGCTGTGACAATGGTGTTTATCTATCTATCTATCTATCTATCTATCTATCTATCTATCTGTCTGTCCGTCCGTCCGTCCGTCCATCCATCCATCCATCCATCCATCTATCTATCTATCTATCTATCTATCTATCTATCTATCTATCTATCTATCTATCTATCTATCTATCTATCTATCTATCTATCTATCTGTCTGTCTGTCTGTCTGTCTGTCTGTCTGTCTGTCCGTCCATCTGTCCGTCCGTCCATCTATCTATCTATCTATCTATCTATCTATCTATCTATCCGTCCGTCCGTCCGTCCGTCCGTCCGTCTGGCTGTCTGTCTGTCTGGCTGTCTGTCTGGCTGTCCGTCCGTCCGTCCGTCCGTCCGTCCGTCCGTCTATCTATCTATCTATCTATCTATCTATCTATCTATCTATCTATCTATCTATCTATCTATCTGGCTGTCTGTCTGTCTGTCTGTCTGTCTGTCTGTCTGTCCGTCTATCTATCTATCTATCTATCTATCTATCTATCTATCTATCTATCTATCTATCTGGCTGTCTGTCTGTCTGTCTGTCTGTCTGTCTGTCCGTCCATCTATCTATCTATCTATCTATCTATCTATCTATCTATCTATCTATCTATCTATCTATCTATCTATCTATCTATCTATCTATCTATCTATCTGTCTGTCTGTCTGTGTCCGTCCGTCCATCCGTCCATCTATCCATCCATCCATCCGTCTATCCATCCATCTGTCTGTCTGTCCGTCTATCTATAATAAATGATGTGTGTGTATTATGTGTTGTGTTGATACAGACAGTGTAAAGAGATCTTAGCTCTGAAACCATTCTAATATCAGTATATTTTATATATTTTTTAAATTAAAGTAATCTTCTCTCCAGACATAATAATGGCTTTCCAAC
The DNA here is from genome assembly GCA_039654105.1 of Coreius guichenoti. Lineage (NCBI taxonomy): Eukaryota > Metazoa > Chordata > Actinopteri > Cypriniformes > Gobionidae > Coreius > Coreius guichenoti. The sequence continues at coordinate 41,885,428 of CM077172.1, forward strand.
GAGTGTGATGAGTTTGAGGCTGGCTTTTGATTGATTACACGATCAAAGCCTTTAAAATACGAGTCAGGTTACTGAGTTTGTTTTTAATAATGAAAGTTATAATGCACTCTCATAATAGTATTAGTAGATGAAAATATCTCAAAACATTATGAACTTACTGCAGTCATCTTTGGCATCTCAAAAAAATGGTACAATACTATTACAACAATCAGATGAATCATATTTTATTCTCAGATTGCTGGGCTTGAATACAATGCATTTCAATGAATGGAAACGATTTGCATCTTTACGCTTCCATTTGTAGGAATGTGACGATATCAAGAGCCAATCAGCATAGAACAATCCATTACAATGACATGTTTCTGAGGTCACTTAAAATTACTTTTTCATAGGATTGAATTTTGTTTTGCATATTGTTTGTCTAGCGCACTCAAGGACAAACTAATTCCTTTTGTGATTGGTCTTGCATGTGTGTCTGAATATGTGCACATTCATGAGTTTGACCTACCTTGTCACCGTTCAACTAAACACCAGGAAAACACATTTGAATCACATTACCAGATGAAAGTCGAGACAAGGGTTTTATGTGCCATGCATTGGTTCTGTTGTAGTCTGGTCTTGCGTGACTGCTCCAAACCCTATGATCTGCCCACCTAGACAGAATATTCTGTTAGCATGAACCACCAACCGGCATGTGCCCAAGGTGCACCACTGATCTGCTGAGGGAGGGCCATATAAAAGTTTCTAAATAGAATGAGATGTCAGCAACAGCTAAAGACCTCATTTTGCCCCAACCCAAAACAAGGCCGTTTCTCAATACCAAGTACGCAAACTTCAGACTTGCGTTTTTGGTACTTGCCAAGTTCGACTCAGGAGAACAAACTCCTGAGGATGGGAGGACGGTGATTCTGCAAATGGTACAGCAGCGTTCTTGATAACGTCACTCAGCTCGCTCTGGCTACTCTGGTTATATCTGTATGTATATTTTATGCTACAATAAAACGAAATGTGTTATAAAACACCACTCTGCCTCTTTTCATTTTCATTAAAAAAAACCTTAAACATATTAATAGCCACACAAATGTGGTTCAGGCAATTGATTATCTTCACTGCATGTACACTATATTGCCAAAAGTTTTGGGACGCCTGCCTTTGCATGCACATGAACTTTAATGATATCCCATTCTTAATCCGTAGGGTTTATATGTAGTTGGCCCTCCCTTTGCAGCTATAACAGTTTCAACTCTTCTGGGAAGGCTTTCCACAAGGTTTAGGAGTGTGTTTATGGAAATTTCTGACTATTCTTCTAGAAGCGCATTTGTGAGGTCAGGCACTGATGTTGGACGAGAAGGCCTGGCTTGCAGTCTCCGCTCTAATTCATCCCAAAGGTGTTCTATCGGGTTGAGGTCAGGACTCTATGCAGGCCAGTCAAGTTCCTCCACACCAAACTCGCTCATCCATGTCTTTATGGACCTTGCTTTGTGCACTGGTGTGCATTCAGAACAGGAAGGGGCCGTCCCCAAACTGTTCCCACAAAGTTGGGAGCATGAAATTGTCCAAAATGTCTTGGTATGCCGAAGCATTAAGAGTTCCTTTCACTGGAACTAAGGGGCCAAGCCCAACCCCTGAAAAACAACCCCAGACCATAATCCCCCCTTCACCAAACTTTACACTTGGCACAATGCAGTCAGGCAAGTACCGTTCTCCTGGCAACCGCCAAACCCAGACTCATCCATCGGATTGCCAGACAGAGAAGCGTGATTGGTCACTCCAGAGAACACGTCTCCACTGCTCTAGAGTCCAGTGGCGGCGTGCTTTACCCCACTGCATCCGACGCTTTGCATTGCAATTGGTGATGTAAGGCTTGGATGATCTGCTCGGCCATGAAAACCCATTCCATGAAGCTCTCTATGCACTGTTCTTGAGCTAATCTGAAGGCCTCAGAAGTTTTGAGGTCTGTAGCTATTGACTCTGCAGAAAGTTGCCGACTTCTGCGCACTGAGCGGCTCAGCGTGTGCTGACCCCGCTCTGTGATTTTACGTGGCCTACCACTTCTCGTGGCTGAGTTGCTGTTGTTCCCAATTGCTTCCACTTTGTTATAATACCACTAACAGTTGACCGTGGAATATTTAGTAGTGAGGAAATTTCACGAATGGACTTATTGCACAGGTGGCAACCTATCACGGTACCACGCTTGAATTCACTGAGCTCCTGAGAGCGACCCGTTCTTTCACAAATGTTTGTAGAAGCGTCTGCATGCCTAGTGCTTGATTTTATACACATGTGACCATGGAAGTGATCGGAACACCTGAATTCAATGATTTGGAGGGGTGTCCCAATTGTCACGTTTTCTCAGCGTGGTACAGGCAGAAGGCAAGACGAAGAAGATCAATTCAAACAAACTTTATTAATACAAAGAAAACCTAAACCAAACTCAGAACTAACATTAACGAGAACCGACAACAGAAGACTGAAACACAGGCAGATATATACTGGAAGAAAACCAAGAGAACTAATTAGGCAACAGCTGAAAATGACTAATCAAATCAGAAACCATGGCGACAAATAAAAGAGCTAACTCCGGTAGGGTGATCGTGAAAACAGAAAACCAAGTCCAAACACAATGAACCGTTACACCAATACTTTTGGCAATATAGTTTATATTTATAACAAAACAAATATAAAACACAACCCTGCCTCCTTTCGTTTACATTTTAACATAACATAAACATATTAATATGTGGTCCAGGCAATATATGTGCATATATATGATTATCTTCACTGTAATCAAATTAAGTGACATAAAACACAACCCAGTCTCTTTTTTTTAAATATCCGTTTTAATGATCAGTAATAGCTATTATAAAAGTATAAGTTAAAGGTATAAGAAGCTACACAATAAGAAATAAAGCAAACAATTCAGTCAAAGAAAGTCAGCACTCTAGTAGCCTAAATATATAAAGTTATGAAACTTCAATTTGCCCTCAGCCAAAATGATTTCCCAGGGAACAAATTATAGATTCATGAGACCTAAGATCGCCCGTTAGATATACACAAGACGAATTATATCTCATGTTTAACCACTACAGAGACATCAGAGTCAGCGGCAAACGTCAGAAGGACTAGCTGAGGAAAGGCTGCTCTCTGAGGGGTTAATGAGCGCTGAGCGTCCAGTGATCGCCTGGATCTCACAACTCTGAAAACGTCAGATCAAATTTTCAAATAGGCGCTCTCTTTATAAATAAACCACAGATTTGAGCTTTAAACAAGTACATTCTCGCCTGAAAAACTCTTAAAACTACATTTCGTGACACATTAACAGTAGTATTTTTAAATTACGTGGGTTTTCTCCTCCGCTATTGACGCTTGCTGGTTTGTGCGAGATGCATTCTGGGATACCTGGCTGTCTCAAGTCCGCACAAGTGACCTCTCGATGCATCCTCGATAAAAGGGGCGGATCAAGAACACATCCGGGGATTTGAACTGGCTAGATATACAGTGCATCCGGAAAATATTTACAGCGCTTCACTTTTTCCACATTTTGTTATTTTACAGCCTTATTCTAAAATGGATTAAATTCATATTTTTTTTCCTCAATTCTACAAACAATACCCGATAATGACAAAGTGAAAGAAGTTTGTTTGAAATCTTTGCAAATTTATTAAAAATAAAAAACGAAAAAATCACATGTACATAAGTATTCACAGCCTTTGCCATGACACTCAAAATTGAGCTCAGGTGCATCCTGGTTACACTGATCATCCTTGAGATGTTTCTACAGCTTGATTGGAGTCCACCTGTGGTAAATTCAGTTGATTGGACATGATTTGGAAAGGCGCACACCTGTCTATATAAGGTCCCACAGTTAACAGTGCATGTCAGAGCACAAACCAAGCCATGAAGTCCAAGGAATTGTCTGTAGACCTCCGAGACAGGATTGTATCGAGGCACAGATCTGCGGAAGGGTACAGAACAATTTCTGCAGCATTGAAGGTCCCAATGAGCACAGTGGCCTCCATCATCCATAAATGGAAGACGTTTGGAACCACTAGGACTCTTCCTAGAGCTGGCCGCCCGGCCAAACTGAGCGATCGGGGGAGAAGGGCCTTAGTCAGGGAGGTGACCAAGAACCCGATGGTTACTCTGGCAGAGCTCCAGCGTTTCTCTGTGGAGAGAGGAGAACCTTCCAGAAGAACAACCATCTCTGCAGCACTCCACCAATCAGGCCTGTATGGTAGAGTGGCCAGACGGAAGCCACTCCTCAGTAAAAGGCCGCCTGGAGTTTGCCAAAAGGCACCTGAAGGACTCTCAGACCACGAGAAACAAAATTCTCTGGTCTGATGAAACAAAGATTGAAATCTTTGGCCTGATTGGCAAGCGTCATGTCTGGAAGAAACCAGGCACCACTTATCACCTGGCCAATACCATCCCTACAGTGAAGCATGGTGGTGGCAGCATCATGCTGTGGGGATGTTTTTCAGCAGCAGGAACTGGGGGACTAATCAGGATCGAGGGAAAGATGAATGCAGCAATGTACAGAAATATCCTTGATGAAAACCTGCTCCAGAGCGCTCTGGACCTCAGACTGGGGTGAAGGTTCATCTTCCAACAGGACAACAACCTTAAGCACACAGCCAAGATAATAAAGGAGTGGCTACGGGACAACTCTGTGAATGTCTTTGAGTGGCCCAGCCAGAGCCCAGACCTGAACCCAATTGAACATCTCTGGAGAGATCTGAAAATGGCTGTGCACCGACACTCCCCATCCATCCTGATGGAGCTTGAGAGGTCCTGCAAAGAAGAATGGGAGAAACTGCCCAAAAATAGGTGTGCCAAGCTTGTAGCATCATACTCAAAAAGACTTGAGGCTGTAATTGGTGCCAAAGGTGCTTCAACAAAGTATTGAGCAAAGGCTGTGAATACTTATGTACATGTGATTTTTTGCGTTTTTTATTTTTTAATAATTTGGAAAGAATTCAAACAAACTTCTTTCACATTGTCATTATGGGTATTGTTTGTAGAATTGAGGAAAAAAATTATGAATTGAATCCATTTTGGAATAAGGCTGTAACATAACAAAATGTGGAAAAAGTGAAGCGCTGTGAATACTTTCCGGATGCACTGTAATCTTTGAATTGGAACAGTCCTTGGGCAGCGACTGATGACGTTTCACAAGAACACAAGAATACAAGTACAGACAAGAACGCATATTGAGAAACGGCCCAAGAGTTCAAATGGCACGCAAGAGCTTGCTAGTAGCCTATACGCTGAGTTTCGATTAATTTTTGTGACACGCTCCACAAACTTCACGGAAAGGAAACCAGGACGGCAGAAAGCGGCATCCTGTTTGCTTTATTTATTTTACAAAAGCACGTTTTGTTTTTTATTGTGAGTGTACACAGTATATCAAGTTGTTTCCACTGTTATAATGAGACAAAATCATTTGGCATTGTGTCGATTTGTGCCGTGAAAGTCTCAATACAGTCCAGTTATAAAATACGTGTGTCCTGTAAATGGGAAGCCTCAGGTGCCGCTTCACTCGATGTCTCCTCGTGGAAAGGTGAAGTAGGCTCTTTTTCTCCTTCTCGCTCATCTTTCCGTGATTTCTTGAAAAAGTGTAATATTGAACATTGTGTATCCGCCATTGTCACTGCATGTTCATGAACACTCACGCGCGAAGAAAACTAATCTAAGTTTTATTTTTCATTATTCTATTTATTTTGTACTTTTATAACAGAAGAGATGCTTTTCAGTTGTGTAGCTGATTGTGACCAAATACCAAATACTCTTTTGCAGGAGTGCATTCTGTTTGCTTCGTGCTTAATAAGAGGCTGTACTGTACAACTACCTCAGGGGGACTAAATGCCGCTAGGTGGAACAAACTGTAATTTGCACTACTGTCTGTTCAAAATAAATGAAAAGAAACCTAGCATTGGGGATTTGAACCATGACCCCAAAACCGAGGTATGTATGGAATCGTGACTTCTGTGTACTGTTACACCCCTAGACAGCAAAGTTATGCTGCCTTGTAAGATACTAAAACAAAGTATTGCATGTATACTTTGTGGATAACCCTTGTGAAAAAGAAGTGTGGTTAATTGGTATTGAATGTGCACTTAGTGTACTTCAACCTTAAAAGTATATTTTCTTAGTACAACTTAAGTGTACTCAAAGAGAGTACACTTTAATAACAGTTTTTAAGACATTTAAGTAGTAAAAAGTGCACTTTGTAATGTCAAAGTTTTACTTTAAAGTGCATTTTAAATCATTATGTTTGTTGATGTGTTGACTAACATACTAAAGCACGTGTAAAGTACTTGATTATAATTTTAACTGTAGTGTGATATTTTATATTACATTTAAAGTTAATACATTTTAAATCTACTAAATTGCAACTGCATCTTTAAAAATGTGTAATTACAAATATTTTTCAATAGAAAAGGAATTGATGTATATTTTAGTTTACCATAAATGCTTGTCAGTATATTTGGCAGTACACTTTAAACATATGTAAAATGCAATAGAACTTATGAAATTACAGCAACACTTTAGTTTAGGGTCCAATTCTCACTATTTACTAGTTGCTTATTATCATGCATATTACTAGGATATTGTCTGTTTATTAGTACTTATAAAGCACATATTAATGCCTTATTCTGCATGACCTTATTCTACATCCCTTAACCCTACCCAATACCTAAACTTAACAACTACCTTACTAACTATTAATAAGCAGTAATTAGGGGTTTATTGAGACAAAAATCGTAGTTAATCTAAAGTGTGACTGGAATTACATATAAAGATGTGCTTATGTCCCACTTAAAAGGGTCAAAAAGCAAGTTCAGCTAATGGCATTCACTATAAATTTAAACTACATTTTTATTTATTTGCATTTAACATGCTATTAAGACTCTGAAAATATTACATTCAGTTCACACTTTTTCGGTTACTCTTAATTTCGATGGTCCATTTTAGACATCTTTAGACAACTACAGGTCAACTAGTTCTAGTTCTGTTATTTATAAAGCACATTTAAAAACAGTCTGAGGACTGACCAAAGTGCTGTACAAGTAAGATAAACACAACAGAAAAATATGTAACATAATAATTAAGACCATCAACATCATTTAAAAGCTAAAGAAAACAAATAGTTTTTCAAGAGAGATTCAAAAAGTGATAGGGAGTGAGCAGCCCTAAGTTGTGCTGGTCATTAGAGTATTAGTAGAGTGTAGCAGACTGTTAGGATTCGGGTTAGTAGAATAAGTTGACATGTAGTTGCAGAGCTACTTATAGTCACTAGAATGTCTGTTGAGGAGCATCAAAATAAAGTGTTAGCAGATATTAAGCAGACAGTCTAATACTCTAATGGGAGTTAGTTGACATGTACTGTAGGTGCAAATTGGACCATTGGAATAATGTTACCGTATAATCTTTTTAAAGTATATTATTTCCATAATAAGTACTCTTTTTAAAGGTATGCTGAAATGTATTTCTTTTCCCAAGGGAAGGCAATGCCAGAAAGCACTGTGACAACATTTTTTAATCCAAAATGGTAGTCAAGAGAAATGTAGATGTATTTAAGATGATACTGGCAGAATGTGTAGTAATATATGATTCAAGCTAGAGAGAGATTCGCAGGCCTCAGGCGGCGAACATGACATCGTTATAAGTGAAGTAATTTAATTGTGACACCATAAATCACACTGTTGCTCTCTTTGTTTTAGTCCTCGGTGATACTGCAATCCAATTAAACTAATTGCAAGTTCTGTGTTTTTATTTTATTCTGTAATAGGACATTAGAACCTGGGAGCATATATCTTGGAGAGTAATTATTCATTTGAAACACCTCTTAATATGCTAATATCTTAAATTAAACTGCTGTCGCAGTGGCAGTAACTGGAACAATAAAGAATATTGATTTAGAGAGATTCTTGTCCAATCTAGGATATTATGTATCCTGGTGTGAGTATAGCGATCGTTGAACAGGGAGAGAAGGACATCAGGCCAAAGGGGCTTTCGCACCAGGTCGTTATAGGAACTAGCCACCAGGACGGTCCACAAGAAATAAAACTTCCCTAGGGCCGTTCTCCTGGTTGCATTCGCACCGGCAGTAGGAACTCTGAAGTGATGTAAGCCGCCACTTACGTCTTGCCACTCTGGCTGGGACTTTTATTTTGATAGCGCAGCTGACTTTTATTTTGATGGCACTGAGAAACCAGAGCCTGAGCACACAACGCTCCCATTCACCATCTTCATTCGTTTACGATCTGTTTAACAGTCCTATCTAATATGTTATTTGACAGAACTGTTAAACAAAGAAAGTAAACAGTATGAGAAAAAGCATTATAGCATTTTCCGTGTGGTTGATGCCCAGTGTTGCTAGCTGAGCAGAAATACATAATCATGTTTCGCTTGGTCCCTTCAAAGTCACGTTGGATTTCCTCCATAGCATAAAGGTTGAGAAGTGCCTGGACTTCGGTGTCGGTCCATCTATCTCTGTTTTCCATGTTTGTGAAGTAAATATGTATGCTATAACCTGTGTTTACACAGCTTTTTACAAATGGCGGGTGCCGGTCATAGACTGTAAAAAAAGATAGACAACGCACCTTCACTCTCTTCCATTGTAGAAAAGTGAAGCCGCCAATGTCCCAATATGCCACTGACATCTTGCGCTGATTCGAGTCTGCGCAGTAGTGCACATCAAGTGGAGCCGCGGTATCAAGGCCCTGCCCACACTCCCGCAGAATTGATTAGCACAGTTTACTCCAGAACAACTCATTATGTCGGTGTGAAATAAACAGTTATGGAAATGTAGAAATTAAAGTTGAAGCTCTAATTTCCTGCCAAAAAATCCAGAAAAGAGTCAGTTGGTGACGCTCAGAGAAGCTGTCAATCTCAGCTGTCAATCATTACGTCACACTCCCATTTTTATAGCATCAAATAACTAAAAACAAACATTTTTAAAAAAACGAACACTTGAACTTACATCAACTACCTAAAATAACAGAAACCATCTTTGGAAAAATGTATTTGAAGTGTAATTTGATTGTTTAGTTTGTCTATGTCCCATTACATTACATGGAGAGGGCGGGGTTTATGACCTATACTGGGTCCAGCCAGCTGGGGGCGATCGAAGCGCTTTGGCTTCACTTTTCAAGACTTGTGCGGCACGCTTGGTGCTGGTGTTTTGCATGCGTTCGGCCAATCAATGTACACTTACATCACTGTGTTTGGTTAGACCTTCGGTGCGTCCGAAATCAAGTACTGTCTGAGTAGGTACTACATTTGAATTTGAACTATAGTATGAATGTGTGTAGTATGATTGTAATCTAGACTACATTCTACATTTGCCATGTTGTCATTATCATGTGAACTAACAGCGTTGTTTGTATAGCTTCACCTCCATTCATAAATCCTCTCCCGTGGCCTCATGGGATAGTAAAGTGTCCATCAAATACACACTTCAGAATCTAACCGGAAGTAGTAGGTCATCCGGGTACTTTTCGCCTATTGATTTTAAAATATGTATTCGGACATACTACTCTGCTGGCATGCTGGTTTTTGCATACTATATAGTAGGGAAGTATTCGATTTCAGACGCAGCGCTAGTCTCGTGTAGCCCGACCTTCAAACTGATGGCAGAAGGTCTGGACTCCATAGCAGCTTTCATTGGCCAAGGGCCGTCCAGAGGCCGTCTGACTGACATGTGCAACCAGTCACAGTTTGTTTTGTTCCACGTCATCTATCTATCCATCGATGTCCCTACAATAACAGACTGGTGTGTAAAACTCTTGGACGTATTTTAAAGAGTCTATGACGTGAACTTTACATACTTCACATTCTTTTAAAAATCCATCGTTTAGTTGATCCTGATAAGAGCTTTCTTCTTCCATGAGGGGGTTTGGCATCATGGCATCTTTGTTTCCAGGCGGACCGTTAAAGAACGCGACACACACGTCTCTTGGAAATCCTGTAGAATTCAACCAATCAGATGATGGCTGTGAAACTCCAGAAGTGTTTGCAATTTTGTGGGCTAGATGCATCAACGGTCCGTGGGCATGACGTCTGAGGCTGAGACTAGGTTAGACCCTACTCTGAAGTAGCAGCTTATTTAGTCCCACAAAAGGCGTTCCTATAACTAAAATCATTCCCAGTTCCTGTGGTGCGAACACAGCAAAAAGCGTGTACTTCTGTCAATAGTTAAAGGAACTATAAAAACACTCCTCCGGTGTGAAAGCCCCTCAAGAGAAGAAAGGAATTATAACCTAAAAGTACTGTGTTGGTATCATGGTAATGTGATGGTATCAGATGATGGTATACTCTGACATAAGCCATGGTACTCAATGCCATAATCACACGATAAAATTGTGTAACCCCTTTGCAGTCTACTCAAATAACAAGTCAAAAAATAGAGATCATGTAATTATCGAACTTCAAGAAATCAAAACCAAAGCTTTAATTGCCACAATGCATTGTATTGTGTATTGCACATTAAAACATACACAGGAATTCTAAACCCATCCCTGCTCTGATCATTAAAACTCCCTCCTGGAACTGGAGAGTTTCCATGGTAACATCTATCCAATTATGTGAGGTCAGCTAGCATTGTCTGTTCTTTCAGAGAGAGAGAGAGAGAGAGAGAGAGAGAGACGAGGAAAGAGAGACATGAGTATAACAAACACAAAGCTAGATTATTTCTGAATGAATTTCCCACTGTGCAAATACTTGTATGTGCTTTACGGTCTTCAAATGTTATGTTTTGTGGAAACCGTCAGTGAGCTACTCAAGTACTGAACTTCACATTAGCATTGCCACAGAGACGCCAGACAGAATTAGCTATTGATTAGCACAACAATGTGAGATAGAAAAGGAGAGAGAGAAAGGCTGGCGCCAAAGAGGAGGAAATGTTCCTGTGCTGCGATTTACTGCTGGAGGATCTCAACAGCCTACAATCCCCACTGGAGCCAATTTACACACACACAGGACACACACACACAGTGTCTGCAACAGTCAATAATGGAAATTGGATGCCCCTCTACATCGCCATGGCGAGACCCCCAACTCCTCATTAAAGCACCTTGAAAGTTTTAGGCCAATCCATGATCCTGATAGATTTCCAATGGAGCCGAGAACCTCACATTGCCAAGGAATTTTAGACAGGTTACCTGTGTTTTGGAATTAAAGACACTTTTAAAGGGGACCTATTATGCCCCTTTTTACAAGATGTAGGCCTAATATAAGTCTCAGGTGTCCCCAGAATGTGTCTGTGAAGTTTCAGCTCAAAATACCCCACAGAACATTTATTATACCATGTTGTAAATGCCCATTTTTGGGTGGAAGGAAAAACATGCTATTTTCATGCATGTATCTTTAAATGCAAATGAGCTCCGCCCTATCCAGAAGAGGGCAGAGCCTATACAGCTTGTGCCTCAGATACTCTGCCAAAAATTAAAACATCTGTTTGGTTTTGATTATCATCTCTATCTCGCTCACGTGACATTGCAGTTCTTCATCATTATGAAAGTTTATTATCTGCATTCGTTTTAAAGCCATATCAGTCTAAACTTCTGATATATGGTTTATATAGCGCACACACCCTAAGCACGCGCACAGAAAGCTGGTGCCGCGTCCCGTGAGTATTAAACTAAGTTCTCTTTCACGTCTTATTGCGCTTAAACTGTTAAACACACACAAAGTTATATCAAAAACACACAAAGTTCACCTAAACACAATTGGTTATGTCTGTGAACGTAAAGAAATGGCATGTGTATGTTAGATCTGTGTATTAAAGTGACAGCAGCGTAATATACAGTACCTACTGCTATATATGCTGTTAATATGAATCAAAACAAAAGAAAAACAGAAAATCACTCACTGCTGCTTGACTGAATAACTTTAGTAGCTTTAATAAGAATACATTTCTTACTTGAATGCTGCTGTTAATGCTCTGGTGAGGAGATAAACATGGCGGACTGTGTACAGCTCACTCAGGGGAGGAGCTAAGCTAATAGGGTGAAGTCCGTGCCAGTCGTGGGCGGAGCCTAAGCAACGTGACGTCATATTGGAACACATTCCTGAACGGCTCATTTTGAGATTTATGGGGAAAATAAATGGAGTGGATGGATTTTTACCACAATAGGGTGACTGTTGTTACAAACAGGCTTGACACGGAGAACAGATGGTAAGTGAACAGTCTTTATTAAGCAACCAGAGGCAAACGGGCCAGGTAAGTGAATGGAAGATGTGAGCAGAGGAATGTAGCAGATAACTGGATGATACTGTACTCTTGTCGTTGTAGATGGCGAGGGGAAACTCAAATGGAGGAGACACAGAAGACACGGAGACTAGGAGACAGGACGCGGAGAACACTGGAGACTTGGAGGAACGTGGAGAAGGCAGGTAAGTATCACCGGGGAGTCCTTGAGGTAAGCAGTAGCAGTGCTATGTGCAAACGAGACCGGACAGTGACTGAATGAATGCGTGGGCTTAAGTGCTGGTGGTGATTGCCGGTGATGATGACGTGCAGGTGTGTGTGATCAGTACTCAGTGATGGAGTGTGCTGTGATTGGGAGAGGGTGGAGCCTGGCGTGCTTGTAACAACTATGTACACACACTGTGGACACATAATAATTATCTTCAAAAACAATATAAAAGTGAATTTTGCATAATAGGTCCCCTTTAAAAGGTCAATTATTGCCCAAAAAATTATAAAAGATTTTAGGGATAAGTTATGGATAGGGTTAGGACTAAATTTATGGACGGTAATGTTGTTCCAGGATCAACAAAACATATCTTACTTGGGAAAATCACAGTGACCCCGAACAAATGCAGGTTAAAGTGTTTATATGCCAGGCAAAATCTGTCTGTCAGTTTATGCTTAAATTGGAATGTCCAATTTGAACAAATTTTGTTTTATGAAACAAATGACTAATCATATTGATCATACTGAAGATTAGGGATCTGAATACAGGGAATCTGTTCAACATACTGGAATGATAGCTTATATCACGCAGCCTGTTGAGGTGATGGGTGCTGTTGATACTTTTCTGAGCGATCAGACTTATCTAAACCAAGGAAAAATAATATTAACCAGTTACACAACCTTTCAAAAGTTTGGGATCTATATAATTGTTTAATACTTTTGAAAGTTTCGTATGTTTACCAAGGTACATTTATTGGATCAAAAATACAGTAAAACAGTAATATTGTAAAATCTTATTACAATTTAAAACATCTGTTTTCTATTTTAATATATTTTATATATGTAATTTATTCCTGTGATCAAAGCTGAATTTTCAGCATCATTACTCCAGTCTTCAGTGTCACATGATCCTTCAGAAATCATTATGATATGATGATTTGAAGAAACATTTATTATTATCAATGTTGAAAACAGTTGTGCTGCTTCATATTTGTGTGGAAACCATTTGATGCAGGATTCATTGCTGAATAAAAGTATTAATTTCTTTCATCATCAACAACCACAACAAAAAACTTAGTGAATCCAAACTTATGTCATACCCATATGACCCACAGACGTATGTCATACCCATATCATATTACAGAATACTACAAAAGAACAAACAAATAAATACATTTAATTTAACACTACATGGCATAAGCTGATTGTCTTATGCTTAGGCAGATTTATTACGCTAAGACCAAATGCATTATCCATTAACATGCAAAAAACTATTCAGATGTTTGTATTTGAATATTTTGAAATGAATTAAAAATATAGGGCCCTATTTTAAGGATCTGAGCACATGGTCTGAAGCTCATGGCGCAGGAGCACTTAGGGCGTGTCCGAATCCACTTTTGCTAGTTTAACGACGGAAAAAATGGTCAGTGCATGGTCCAAAAGGGTTGTACCATGTCTCTTAATGAGTCATTTGGGTGTGTTTTGGGCAAAACGTACAATAAACCAATCAGAGTCTCATCTCCCATTCCCTTTAAAAGCCAGTTGCGCTTGCACCATGGCGGATTCACTATTTACATGGAGGAATTTGCGACAAAAAATTCTGCGCTATTGACTTTAGAGCAGGTTTTTGTTAGTCAATGGCGCAGTCGTTTTCAGTTCCTCAAAATAGCAACGCGCCAACAATGCGGCTGAACACACCTGGTTTTCAGACCAGCACGCCCATGGGCGAACAAATTTGCTATTTAAACAACGTGGCGCTGGACGTGAAAATGATAACTGCGTCGGGCTGAAACTAGCAAAAAACACTTGCGTCGCGCCTGCCGTCACATTGTGCCGGGTGTGTGATAGGGCCCTAAGTCTAGTTTAATGTAATTTAAGTTAAAATGACTTAAACATCCAAGTTGATTGTACTTAAAATTTAAGGCAACATTTTTACAGTGTAATCTTTATCGAAGATTATGGAGAAACTGAGTGGGAAAAGTCATTCCGTAACCAAGAATGCTGTAAAGGTGGGCGGTCACTCTTGCATCTGTATTCTTTTTGGTGCCGCTCATGGCGCAGAAACACACTGCAACTTTAAAAACAAAACTAGAACTGATACAGGATACAGTAGTGGCACGCTCAGATGTGGGGCCGAAATCATCCACGGCAGGCAGTGTGAGCACTGATGCCATCAAATACAAGCATTACTGCTAAATTACGGCTCCATCATCAGTGGCGCAGTGACAGCTTCATAAACTTTGATTTAATCAGATGGGGGAAATTGAAGCATTATATGAGATAATGTACGGCTGAGCGGTGATATATCTGCAGGACTGGCCACCCACGACTCCTATCAGAATTCATTATGTCCTCGCACTGGACACCGCAGCAGCTTTTAACACCTAAACATGAACCTCATCCAAGAAACACTGAAAGAAGCAGGAGACAAAGAGAGCGATCGACACAGAAAGAGCGAAAGACAAAGTGTGTGTGTGTGTGCATTAATTAATTCAGGTTGAGACCAGTCTGTGCAAATTGGAGCGTGATGGAGACACTGGCCCCTGTGCTGCCGGGGTCAATGTCATCCCTTTGTTTTTGTCTTCTAATGCAATCAATGAAGTTCTTCCACTATCTATTGAAAGTCAAAGTGGACGTATCTGCCGAGCGGCTGAGGGCTCTGTCAGATAGGAGAATCAAGCCCATATTTCTTACAGTCATGTTGTGCCCGCGCTCAGTCTCGTCTGTGTGCGCTCGCTCCTAATATACAAAAGGATCTATTGAAATATGCATGAGGGCCATGATGGCAGCTCTAAAAATACTCTCAGATGGGGAATACATCGACAGCCCTGTCATTGAGCTCTCCTTGAGATACGGCATCACACCTGATCCAGCGAGACTGATCTTTCTCCCTTATTCCCAGCACTCTCTCTGTCAGAAACACTCTGTCGTACATGAATGCATGGGGCACACACAAACACACACTACTCACACATGAACACACAGTGGCTCTGTTCCAAATTCTTCTGAAATGCTGTCCATGTAGGCAGCTGTCTTCTAAGGAACCTTATAAAATCACTTGAAACACTATTTCATAGGTGGCAGCTCTTAGCGGTCATACACACACACACACACACACTACACAAATAGCCATACAACTCGACTAACACTAGGTCTTAAGTACATCTTTATATGTAATTTCATAATTACTTCTATTGTCTTTGAAATGTGGTTAAAGTATAATGTACTGACAAGCATTTATGCTAAACTAAAATCTACTTGAATGACATTTCTATTGAAACTTGTGTCATGTATTTAAATACATTTGTAATTATACATTTGTGAAGAACAAACAAAGTTGCAAATCATTTTATTAATGAAGTTGCAATTTTTGTACATTTATAGGCACAATATGTAAGATTTTTGGATTAAAATATCCAAAAACCACTAGAACAATGTTCTATATTTTGTTGACTTGTGTACATAATTCCAAATGTTTCCAACAATGCTTAAATCCAGAGAAATAAGCCATTTTAACCAGGACACGGATCGTGTCCTTGCGTTGCCTGTCAATTATGTCATATCCGCGCTACCCCTGATTTCCGTATAAACCATGCAAAGACCAAAGTATGTATTTTATTAGACAGGCAAGCAATTGTTTGGATATGCATTATCAACAGAAAACCAATAATTGTTATACAGCTCAACACAGTTAGTCTTATTGTTTGAATCTCTTGTTTTCTTGATTCACCATGAGTAACATTTTACCACGCCTCAGAGACAACGCTATTTTGTCAAGTGGCTAACATAGCATCAGAGAGAGCTTTCTCCATCATACAATTTATTTTAAAATTAATTGCATGTCATTTAGCAACAGTCATTTAGTCATCCTGTTTTTATTAATATGATATTCTAATATCGATCTAGATTAGGGGAGAGTGGGGCACAACCTAACGCTTTTTGACTTTCTCAGTTTGTGTAAATCCACTTGGGGTTCAGAGTATTTATTTTTTCCCACATTAGTTTCACACGTCTAGTACAATTATGTGGTTTTGTTTCATTAATACAGTGTATATTTTTTTCTTGATTTACCCCGAAAGAATGGAAGTGAAATGTGACAACATGCCCCATAGGTGGGGTACATTACATGACCATATGACAGTTTAAAATGTTATCTGATACAATCACAAAACCATACAAGACAAACTAAAATATTTGTCAATAAAATACAATTATTAACTTTGTCAAAAAAAAAAATGGCATTTTTTAATAATTAAAAATATAATAATTGACAACAAACCCAGCAAAACACAGCTATACATCATAGTTAAAAACATAATAATAATTAATAATTTCTGAACATTGACTCTCAGTCTTTAGTGCTAGTGTCAAAAGCAACATTAGATTTATATTTTGCCCAGACTTATGGCTATAATAAGGCATCTTAACAGGCTTCAGGAGCAGCTCATACTGTTTGAGCCACTCGCTCTCGTACAGACGCTCTCCAAGCCCCGCGTCAGATGGACTCTGTTAAAGGCGAGCGCCGCTGCGAGCTCCCCTACAGCGCAGGCTGGGTTTCGGCTCCGGTAACACCTCTGTAATTGGGCTGATTTTTCCGGAACTGGTGTGAAATATGCCTGTGTGAGTTTAATAAGTTCCAGAGTGTGTGTCTGTATATGCAGCTATTCCCCTGGTGCAGCTGAGAGTTCACCAACATTCATCACCTCCGTATCCAGCAACACTCAGCTTAAAGCAGACTAATGCCTTCCTGCTCCTGTGGCCCCTCAGTTGCCCGCACATCCAGGCCAACAAATAGGCCTCTAATAGTTATCTATGGAGCCCCAAATATGCCTCTAATAGTTATCTATGGACCCCCTCGCACCCAATGAAAAGTCACATTCATTTCGTTGCTCTATCCAGTTCAGGGCATGTGGATCAATTGAGGCAGACTACAAATTCAGCAGGTTTACACAAACTATCAGCAATGTAAAGCTGAGCTTGAGTGATTATCTGGCTTTGCCTGACGTCACTCTGAACTTATTACAGCACCCGTACTGGAAACTACAACCTTGGCACATGACTATGCGTGCTAATGGCCCTCAGATTGATTTTTAATTAGTAACACTTTTAGATCAGGCCCAATCACATTTGCCTGTTTTGCATAATTAATCTGCAGGAGAGTGGTTATTCGTGGGAAGTTGAGGGAGGCTGAAAGTTTAAGACTGAACTCATCTTCAAGAGACAATATGACCACTTTCACCTTCAGGCCAAATCCGGACCAGATCCAGTGAGGAAAGAAGAGAATTAATGCTTCTCCGGCCCAGAGAATATGTGCTCATTTAAAGGACAAGAGATCCGAGAGATGTTTCTATATTGTTGTGACATGATTCGTACATTACAAGATACTGGAAATGTCGGAGTGACTGGTAGTGTCCTTCTTGAAAAGAGAATCAAGTAAAGACACTTGAGAAAAAGAAGTACACTTAAAGGATTAGTTCACTTCAAAATGAAAATTTCCTGATAATTTACTCACCCCCATCTCATCCAAAATGTTCATGTCTTTCTTTCTTCAGTCGAAAAGAAATTTAGTTTTTTTGAGGAAGACATTCCAGGATTTTTCTCCACATAATGGACTTCAATGAAAACCAACAGGTTGAAGGTCCAAATCAATGCAGTTTCAAAGGAAGGGCTTCAGAGGCTCTGCACGATCCCAGACGAGGAATAGGGTCTTATCTAGCCAAACCATCGGCCATTTTCTAAAAAAAAAAAAAACATTTATATACTTTTTAACCTCAAATGCACGACTTCGGTGTTGTGCTTCTTCACGACATATGACGCCATCACGTCGGAAAGGTCACGCACGTGACGTACGTGGAAGTACCGACCCAGTGTTAAAACGAATGTGCAAAGACTAAATCAAACGCCCTTTACAAAAATAAAGGTAAAACAACGATGTCGGACGATTTTAAAGTTGGAGGAGAACATGAGATGGAGTTTTTCGGCACTGGGTTGGTACTTCCACGTACGTCACGGCCGTGACCTTTCCGATGTGATGACGTCATACTTTGTGAAGAAGAACAACACAGAAGTCACGCATTTGAGGTTAAAAAGTATATAAATGTTTATTTTTTTTTAGAAAATGACCAATGGTTTGGCCCTTCAAAGCCCTTTGAAACTGCATTGATTTGGACCTTCAACCGTTGGTTGCCATAGAAGTCCATTATGTGGAGAAAAATCCTGGAATGTTTTCCTCAATTTAATTTCTTTTCGACTGAAGAAAGAAAGACATGAACATCTTGGATGAGATGGGGGTGAGTAAATTATCAGGAAATTTTCATTTTGAAGTGAACTAATCCTTTAATTGTATTGAATACGCACTTGTAGCGTACTTTAAATCTTAAAAGTATTTTTTTTAAAAACTGTACTTTCAGATAATATAATATTAATAAAATAAAATGCCCCTTAAGTGTACTTTAAGAAAGAACACTTTCATGACTGTTTCGTAACTTAAGTACACTTTTTAAAAGTATTTTGTAATAATGGCTAAAAGTTTTCCTTTAAAGTACATTTTAAACCATTATGTTTTATGTATGTGCATGTAAAGTACTTGACTATAATTTTAACTGTAGTGTGTTATTCAATATATCGACATTTAAAGTTAATATATTTTAAATGTACTAAATTGCAACTTATAATTACAAATGTGTAATTACAAATACATTTAAATACATGACACACATATTTACCTTAAATGCTTGTCAGTACATTTGACACCAAGAGTTATGAAATTACATATAAAAATGTACTTAAGTCCTATAGTGGGTCAAAAAAAGCACTTTTGAGTTCATCTATTTGCATTTAATATAAATGTAATCTAAAAACATTACATTTAATTTGTACTTAAGTATATTCTTTTAAAGTATATTTTTCATGTCAGGCTTAGTTTTATTGTATTGTTCTGTTTAATTTCTAGTCATGGTTTTGTCACTGTTTTTCCTGTGTTCTAGTTCATCATTAGTTGTCATGGTTTCTGATTAGTCCTCACCTGTTCCCTGTTTAGTAAATTATCTTTCTTTGTGTATTTAAGCCCTCAGTTTTCCTCAGTTCATGGTCTCATGTTAACATTATGTATAGTGTGTAGTGTTTATTGTTCTCTGTGTTTATTAAAACTGATTATATTGTTCATTCTGCATCACATATCTTGTCTGTTTGTTTTTCTACAGCTACCAGTGACAGAACATGAGACCCTCAAAATGAGAAACACAAAAAACAGCAAGAGGGTAAAAATGGATATACTGCTGTTTGTCTCCTGCTGGAGCAGGGGGATCGCTCCCTTGAGGATAACACAAAGGATCTGACGTGCCTAACCCACTATCCTGACCGCTCGCTATGTGCATTCTCTATATGCTCTATATGCTATATGTCGAAGGCACGCCTGCCCGTGGATGGTCCTCGAGGGAGCTTTGTGGATTATGTGTGGAGTGGGTGCTGGTCCAAAATGAATCGCCGTTTACCATCAGCCTCGAGAATCAGTACTTTCATCCCAGACCTTGAGGCCATCGTGGAGTCTGTGTGCATATCTGTGTGAGCCGGCATCAGCGTCCATCGTAGAGGGCAAATTGGTGTTCATATGAATGGATTGGAGGCCCGCCAACACTCCTGTTGCTGAAGTGTGTAAACATAGCCTCCTTCATCGTCCAGCACCAAGTCTCCTTCATCGTCCAGCACCAAATCTCCTTCATTGTCCAGCACCAAGTCTCCTTCATCGTCCAGCACCAAGTCTCCTTCATCGTCCAGCACCAAGTCTCCTTCATCGACCAGCACCAAGTCTCCTTCATCGACCAGCACCAAGTCTCCTTCATCGACCAGCACCAAGTCTCCTTTTTCGACCAGCACCAAGTCTCATTCTTCGTCCAGCACCAAGTCTCCTTCGTCGACCAGCACCAAGTCTCCTTCGTCGTCCAGCACCAGGTCTCCTTCTTCGTCCAGCACCAAGTCTCCTTCGTCGACCAGCACCAAGTCTCCTTCGTCATCCAGCACCAAGTCTCCTTCATCGTTCAGCACCAAGTCTCCTTCATCGACCAGCACCAAGTCTCCTTCATCGTCCAGCACCAAGTATCCTCCGTCGTCCAGCACCAAGTCTCATTCTTCATCTAGCACCAAGTCTCCTTGGTCGACCAGCACCAAGTCTCCTTCTTCGTCCAGCACCAGGTCTCCTTCTTCGTACAGCACCAGGTCTCCTTCATCGTCCAGCACCAGGTCTCCTTCTTTGTACAGCACCAGGTCTCCTTCTTTGTACAGCACCAGGTCTCCTTCATCGTCCAGCACCAGGTCTCCTTCTTCGTCCAGCACCAGGTCTCCTTCATCACAATTGGCTCTGCCCAGCTCCTTCGTCGCTGATGGTCCCACCCAGCCTCCCTCTCCCTCCTCCACCACTGCCAAAGCCATCCAGTTCCTCTTCCTAATCTCCACTGTCTTCCTTCAGCCCCTCGGCTCCTCCAGTGGTTCTGGCCAGCTGCACAGATCCACCTGGGGCTCCCCAGTCATCAGCTCCACCTCAAGTCTCCAAGCCCCGGACTCCATCTTGGCCCTCCGACCCATCAGCTTCACCTTGGCTCAATGCTCCCTCGGCTTCACCATGGTCTGTCATTCCACATGCTTCACCAGGCTCCTTCATCCCTCTGGCTCAACCTTGGACTTCCAAGCTGCCGCCTTAGCAGCGCCTTAGCAGCGCCTCAGCAGCGTCTCAACCCTCCATCCCTCTGCCTCCGCCAGGCTCCTCCTTCTCTCCGGTTCCATCCTCAGTCACCTCGACTCCGCCCAGGTCTGCCAAGCCCACGTCTCCACCTCGGTCATGCCCACCTGCAGCTCCACCGTGTCCCTCCAGACCAGCAATGTCGCTCTGGGTCTTCAGCTCTTCGGCTCCGCCTGGGTCTCCACCTCCACTGGCTCCGTCTCAGTCGGTCTTCTCCCTGGTTCTTCCCGGCCTCTCCACCAAGGCTCCACCATGGCTCCTCCCTCCATCCGCTCCACTGTGGGCCTTTATCATGGTTCGGCTCTGGGTCATCTTCTGGCTCCTCCCAACATCATCTCCTCCCTGGTCCCCTTCTCACTGTTTCATTGTCTTGTCTTGTTGTGTTTAATTTCTAAAACCATTTCATGGTTTCTTTGTCTGTTTTGCCTCATTAATGATCTTTCCTTGTGAATTTAAGCCCTCGGTTTTCCTCAGTTAATTGTCTCATGTTATGTATAGAGTGTAGTTTTATTGTTCTCGATGTTTATTAAAAGTGATTATATTGTTCATTCTGCATCACGTATCTCATCTGTTGGATTTCCTACAGCTACCCGTGACAATATTATTTCCATAATAAGAACTCTTTTTAAAAGTATGCTAAAATCTGCTTTTTCACAAAAGCAAAGCACTTTGCAGATGTGTTTTGTTGACCAGTAAAATAAGCAGCATTCACTACCTCTGCTTTAAGAGTCAGTTTCGCTGAAGACTACACGGGGGCACTAGTGATATTTGAGAGGTGTAGTTTGTTTCTCAGGAGGCTGAGAGTCTCTTTGAGAAGATCAGGTTATCAATGAAGGAAGGAGACTCAGTAAAACTCATTTATTACAGTAAAAAAGTAACAAATCCAATTACTTTTACAGGACTCTTAGAGACGCTTCACACTATGATGCTGAAGCAATAGGCTACTACTATGTGGCACTTAAGTACAGTTTTGCCAGATTTAGCCACATTGTGTTTGTTTAGCTACAACTGTTCAATTTTAATAAGTCCACCTTTAGGATTAAATAAAGGAAAAGGTTTAACATTGTAGAGTGACCAAACACTGTATCATCATTATTTTAAATGTCTCATTGTTTGCTAACCCAATGTGAGCTGTCAAAGGTCTTCTTTTCATATTATATGATTAAATATATATCATTCAGTAGTTCCTTTATGCTTTCAAAAAAGTAGATTGACTACTTTAACACTAATTTACAAGTAGTTTTGCAAGCTATACAGTCTCAAAGTGGCTTCAACAAGCATTTCCTACCTGTGCACCTTTGAGGTTGCACACGCAAAATCATTGTATGAGGAGCAATGTAATCACATTGTTATTCATTGGATTTAAACATTTGGGTTTAATATTTATGGATTTAACATGTGTGTTTAGCATTAAGACATTAGTAGTAATCTAAATGTAGATCTAACCTCACATGCAAATTAGTGATGCCTCTGGCAACATCAAGAAAAGGCAAATGTAGTTTCAGACCAAATGAGATGAGCCTGTGCAAATGCACGCATAGTGTGGTTTTCACAGTGTTTTCCTAAGTGATTTTGTTGATAAATAAAGTATTATTGTAGAGTCACATTCGTACAACCCATCAGAATCATGTGTTTGTGATTCAATAACAGAAAGGGTGTCTCAGATAAACTATAAAGAGGAAGAGGTCAGCTCAGAGCAGGACAGTACAAGGTCCCTCATGAGTGACTCTTGACAGAGTATAAGAACACAGCTCAGATTAATCCTAATGGTCGATAAGGTGCTGAGACCCTGTTTCAATGGGGTAATAAATGTGCTCCCTGATTCCTCTTCAGTGTCTCCTCACAAAGGCCAGAGCGGTTTTAATTTAAAAGGAGTGGGAGGACGCAGGGACACAGAGAGCAGATAGAGATAGATTCTGAAGTGTCACAGTGAATGTACCGGGAGAGAGTAGAGCTATTCTATCCATCACATCTGAATACATTCAATTAACTCCCACAAAACGTACAGTAGCAGGTTTCTCCTCTTCGCACAGGTCTTCACCGTCTCCCTCGCTCGCTCCACTGCTCTCCTAATTCAATAAAAATGCAAATATGGACAGTCAGGAGAAGAGGAGAAACGATCAATGGCAAAGAAACATTTTATAGCCCCACTGTCAGACTAATGACCGCTGGGCAATTCTCTTCAGAAAACAGTGAAAGACATTAGCATATAATCTCCTGAGATTATGTATGTGTGCATCTATGGTGGAATTTACCATAAATGAAACATTTGGATTAATCATGTCTATAGAGATTTATACTTGGAGCTGAAAATGAAGTTGAATCTTGAAATGAAATGAAATGAAATGAAATGAAATGACATGAAATTAATCTAGATTCATATTTTTCCAAAACCTTTAAGCTACTAAATTATAGTGAACAACCCCTTACAAAAAGGACAGTGGTAGTTTCATGGTACAGTGATGGTATCAGATGGTAATTATGCCATAATCATTTAATATATATCATGGCACTGTTTCTGGTTTCTGTATTGCTTGTTCCTTTTTTAAAATGGTAAAAATAACAAAGATATTTTTTAGAACCATAGACTAAATTAATACTTTGATTCAGCAAGGATGCATTACATTGATCAAAAGTGACAGTAAAGACATTTATAATGCTACAAAAAATGATATTTCAAATAAGCTGTCTATTAACTATGACTTTTGCCTCAATAAACTCCTAATTACTGCTTATTAATAGTTAGTAAGGTAGTTGTTAAGTTTACGTATTGGGTAGGGTTAAGGGATGTAGAATATGGTCATGCAGAATAAGGCATTAATATGTGCTTTATAAGTACATATAAACAGCCAATATCCCAGTAATATGCATGATAATAAGCAACTAGTTAATAGTGAGAATTGGACCCTAAACTAAAATGTTACCGAATTTTCTATTCATCAAAATTATTCCACAAAAATATGAACATTACAACAGTATCACATTTATATACTTTATATTTTGTTTAAAAAAAAAACACTATTTTGAGACTGGGACATTGGAGATGCGGTGTGGTGGATCTCTACACTGTAAAATCCTTAATGTTGGAACACCTGGGCTGAGGTCATGTGACTGTGTTGCCAGGGCAATGAGAACAATGGGAGTTCACCCGTAGCCCATTTGTTATAATGCGTTGATTTTCACCCATAGTTTGGCCAGCGTCCCCTGAGTGTCGTTATCGGGCGGTGAGCCATTGACCTCTGATGACTACTGGAAAACCTTAGTCTTAAGCAGAGTAATCAAGGAAGAGTCATTGATCGACTCTGTTCCTCAAGTGGGCATCTGGCCAAGCGGCTGCTGATTATTCAACTCATCAAATCTTTATAAGTACACAAAGCACAGTCACATCGCCAATCTTTAATTATTCAGCACAGAGTGGTTATTCATTCTGTAACTATCATCATGTGGTGTTTATGGAAATAGTGGCTTATAGCGAAAACAGAGGTACATCACAATTTAACCATCCAGCTAGGATCATCAACAGTGATCATTATCCGATCAGCCAGAAATCATGGTTTATGTGGTTTACTGTTTTTTGGTGACCAGCTGGCCACATTGCAATGACATAGTCATGCAGGTTTGCATTACACAACAACAGGAACTGAGCATGCAGCACAACTTCTCGTCCTTGTCGTGTCTAGACTGGACAATTGTAATGCTTTTGTGGCTGGACTTAATCAAACCTCTACAAATGATCCAGAGTCCAGAATGCAATAGCAATGTGTGGGTGCCCTGTGGTATCATCACAGAGAGGCACAAAACCCTATCCGGAGAGCCGTATACTCTTTAGAAAAACACACTAAAAGGACTACAAGCGACTGCCAACTAGCGTTCTGTGCCTGCGTGTAATGACATGACTTTCTATATCAGCAGGTCTCAATAGCCTATATTCGTCTTTCAAAAGGGGAAACCGAACGTAGGACTGCAGATACAAACCGTAAACAAAGATTGCTTAGCATTTTAAATATCAATTATGTTGATCACTCCAGGCAGCTCATGTTATGAAAATATTCGTGCAATGCTCAGGTAATGACGTAAAATTAGAACAGCCTTCTGTCTGTGCCGTCTTGACTTCTTTGCTCGCTTTCATAACTTTTGTTTTCTTGTGAATTAATTTGTTCGCTAAACTGAACAGCCAATCAGAGCGTTCTCTCTCACCGACGGCCCTGACGCCGATCTAACATGCTGAATCAGGCAAACTGCTGCAGACGTGAGCCCGACTAAAGCCGACGTGTGGAAAACACCACAAAAACTATCAGTCAATCACATTTATTTATATAGCACATTTAAAAACAACACATGTTGGCCAAAGTGCTTTACATACCAGGACCTAACACATACAACTATGGGATTATGAAACCAAGTATAAGACAAACACAAAATTACACAAGATTATGTACAGTCGAATGCAAGTGAGAAAAAAATATGTCTCTAAATGAGATTTAATAGAGCGGTAAGCTGTTCCAGAAGCGCAGAGCTGCAATAGAGAATGTCCTATCTCCTTTTGATTTTAGACGAGACTTGGGAATAGTTAAATGAAACCTTTGTACAGATCATAATGGCCTAGAGGATGTATGTCGCTGAAGAAGTTCACTAATATAACTGTAGTATAACATCTTATACTGAATTCTAAATTCGACTGGAAGCCAATGGAGGGATGCTAATACGATATACTTGCATATTTCCTAGTCCCAGTCAAAAGCCTAGCAGCAGCATTTTGAACTAACTGCAGAAGTGAGGCGTGAGAAACACCATAATACAATGAGTTACAATAGTCCAATCTGGACGTAATAAAGCATGCATAACAACTCCCAAATCATTAAAAGACAAAAAAGGTTTCAATTTCGCAATATTCCTTAATTGGAAGAAACCACCTCTAGCCACTTATCAAACTTGAACTCAGCATCAAAAATAACACCAAGACTCCTTGCTTGATTATGTACCTTGGATTTAAAGTGGTTGGGATTTAATTGATTAATTATATGTTTGGCTGAACTCGGAGGGCCAAACACTATCAATTCATTCAGGTGGAGAAAATTGGCTGCCATCCACTCCTTAATATCATTAAAAACACCCAAAAAGGGATTGTAGAGCCAAATTATCCCCCAACTTTAAAGGGAGATAAAACTGAGTGTCATCAGCATAAAGATGATAATATACATTATGTTTCTGACAGATATCAGCCAAAAGAAAGCATGTAGATGGAAAATAAGACTGGACCCAATATCGGCCCTTGAGGAACCCCGCATTTCACTAAAGCAGACGAGGATGAAACATTTCCTAATTCCACAGAAAAAGTTCTCCCAGAAAGATACAAGGCAACCAATTAAAAGCATTTCCTCAAATCCCTGCCCAATGCTCCAGAAGAATATTGTGTACTATAGTGTCAAATGCCAACCTAACTCCTGAATCGACGGCCAGAAACAGAAACTAGCTCAATAGATGCTTATCAACGGCCTGGCATTGGCCGATAGCGGACTGTTAGCTTGGTGTGTCACAGCCCTTAAATCCCTCCCTGTTGTAGCTTGTACTATTCTGAACAATGTTTGAAACTTTGTCTCGTGTTATTTCCTCCTTAAGATGAATTAGTTGTTGTATTGCTCATTTGTAAGTCGCTTTGGATAAAAGTGTCTGCTGCTAAATGAATTAGTGTAATGTTTCTGTCTCAGTTTCATCACGGGGTCTGAATCAGGGATGCGAGAACCAGACCAGTCTTAGGGGGTTTTCACATTAGGCACGTTTGCTGCATGGGGTCCAAATCAGAGTGCGATTATTCCCGAAGCCCCTCGCAGTGTTGGTCTGAATTCAGATTTACTTCATTGTATCGAACCCCAATGCATTTGTGTTCATCTTACAAAACCAAAAACATGATAGAAAACATAACACAGGTCAATACATGAACGACACTTGGGTCTACTACAGGGGTTCCCAATCCTGTTCCTGCAAAGTTCAGCTCCAAGCCTGATCAAACACAACTGAACCAGTTAATTAAGATCTTCAGGAGCACTTGATAATTAGAGACAGGTGTGTTGGATCAGGGTTGGATCTGAACTCTGTAGGTAGGTAGATCTCCAGGAACAGCATCATGCATCCCTTGTCTCTTCTTGTCTATACACGTCACATGAAGGTTGCTTTCTGATGCTTGCAATCAGACTCTTTTAAGGAGAAAGCTGACTCCAAGCCATTCTGTCTGCACGACGTCACTGCACGCTCACTCTTTCTCATATCCAAGGTAATTCATCACCACTGTCATCCCCTGCATGTGTTTTGCAGAACTAATGACGTCGTTATTAGCTCAAACGTATGCATGTTACTTTGCGCCACAGTTCCAGTCCATCCGAACTCAGATCACCTCCTACAGGTAGTCTCTGTGCTGCGGTGCACTCCTCAGTCCGCATTTTTCATGCAAACCGTGCTCTGTTTCAAACTAAACTACCAGTGAGAAAGCACCCTTAATGCCAGAACCAGAGTTTGTCTTCTCCCCAGTCAGCTGCTCTTTGCTCATTTTAAATTTGTCACCAATAGCAGTTGCATTATTTTCATACCAACTGTGAACCACACAGTCCACATGAACCGTACCTCAGACCAAGGAGGTCTATAATACCTGGAGAAAGCTAACCATTGGGATCCCCATTCAACTCAATGGCTGTTGCTAGGCTGGCACAGGACGCCCAAAATTTTGTGGCCTACATCGTGCCATCTATACTCATGGGCACTCCATTCACCTGATCCAGGTTTGCTATGAGGCTAATCACTCTGAAGCCATAGGAAAAAGATATCCTGACAAGCTAACAATGTGGATTGGCAAGAACAGTGGTTTTCAATCATGGTCCTGGGGACCCACCGCTTTACGCCCAGTACACATTGTGCAATTTTGGGCTGTCCCAGACAAAAGATGACCAATCGTGGTGATTTCTGTGGTCGTAGCACCTAAATGCTGGTCCTACGTCGTACAGTTAGAGAGATTCAAAGATGGCCATTGTCACGGTCTTGCGACTAAAGATAGCCTGCAATAATTTATCATGATCATTTCACAGTGTGTTTGCAGCTACGACCTACGTCTACTGACTAGCCAATAAAAATGCATCATGGAATGGCGTATTGATCAATGCCACATGGCGCTAAAACTCACAACTACTCACCTCAAGCTCCATTTGCAAAATTGGCATGCCAAGTTGGCCCTTTTTTCCCTAGCCATGACCGCATCCATATTCTCCTCTTTCGCTTCCTCGTCTTTTTATCAGCGCACATAAAAACCACAATTGCCAAAGTGCGATTCATCTCGCTCTATTTGTTTACCACTAGCGCATCCTGATGACATTTTATTCTTCTATACTAACTTGCGTCGTAGCCTACGATTCAATGTCCTCATCGTACAGTCTACATATACTGTATGTTGTACCCAAGTTTATTAGATCCATGTCGTACAGTGTGATTTGTAATGACCTTATAGGATTGCAGAAATCCCACAGTCTGTAGCAGGCATTACACATTCCCCCACACTCTTATCTGACACACTGAGCTCAGTCGAGCTGTCTCCTAATGAGCAGATGATCTGAATCAGGTATGTTAAATATGGGAGACATACAAAATGAGCGGTGGGTCCCCGGAACCAGGATTAAAAACCTCTGGGCTATAGAAGACCTTCAAAAACCCAGACACTGGTAAAACATCTACTATAACATGACGATATATTTGCGATTTATGTGTCAGAATACATTATCAAAAGATGCTTTTTGTCCCCACACCGGTGTAGATGTGTCATCTACCAAGCAGAGGACCGTGCAAACCAGCCAAACCTTGACCTCTTTGCCCTAAAAGACTTTATGAACGTAGTTTTCACACCAACCAAACGCACCAATCTTTGATGGGAAACACTCCATACCAAATACCTAAAAACAACAAGTGAGTCGATCCAAACAGGTTCTTTCAAAGCCTTCGCCGATTTCCCCGCGAGTGTATATGATTACTCTACAGCACATCTGTCTGCGTCCCTGCACGAAATCAATCTGGCTGCTTGCCTTATTATTTGATGGTGAAATAACCTCTTCCCCTTTACTTGATTGCATGTGGTTATTGGAAGTTGAAAATATAGCACAAGTAATTACAAACCTCATCCATAATACACTTAAACCGCATCACTGCTGGCCCGAGAGCTGAGTCTATCGCGGAGCTTCCCGGATCTCTGAGCGGTGATGATGAGTGATTGTGTGTTTTAACCCTCTGAATTTCTTAGGGAGCTGCGCTACGGCTGCACTTATTGAAAGCAGAACGGATAGACGAGTAATTAAAGCCCTGCAAACGGCAACGAGGATGAGCCCCAACCGCTCGACTGAGGCTGCGGCATGAAAAATTGCCCCTCTGCTATTTCAATTAATCAGTTGTATTTGGCGTAATGCTGTTTGACGTTGGCAGAGGAAACGTCCTCCGGGAGGGTCCGGCCATTCTCATCGGATTGCGTGTGCATGTGCGTGACTGTGCCGATCACATGCCAATGACCACACGTGTGATATTAAGCATATGTAAGTGCCAAAACCGACAATCTCTTTTGCTTCATCAAGGCTCTCTCGTTGGGCTGAGTTGATTATGAAGGCCACACAGCACAGCACCAAGACCTGATTAACCTTCCAGTGACTCTCTGGCGTACGGCGGTGGACACAAACACCCCCTCACCCCCTTCCCGTCTCCCTGTGATAAATGAAACAATGGAGGAATCCAATGGCCCAGCAATTACCAAACACCTTGGACACACTCACATTTTTCAGCTCTGTCAGAGGCTTGTCTTGTGCGGTGGGTTTTCGCCTGATCTCTGGCGGCTCTTCGCTCTTCCTAACTTTGTTTTTTCTGATGTAGATTAGATCTGCCACCCCATTACAGATTCATTTTCCTAATTTTTCATGTCTGCACTGCGCCCCATCTGTGGCTGGCTGATAATTGTGAGGACCAGCCCTGGTGATTAGCATCAGCAGAATTAATTACAGCCGCCATTAAGGCTGCAGGTTGCACTCGGTGATCAAGAGAAATGAACTTCCTCCCAAGCCTCTAAATCATCTCACCTTTGGCCCCTTTGACAGAGGCACGCCCCACTCTCACCTCCTAAACACAACACGAAACACACACAAACATACACACAGGACCTCACACTTGGCGCATCCATGGTAAGCGCGTCAGCTAAATGCTACACACGCGAGTGCGCTCGCACCCGGAGCTCATTAGAGGTGTCCTCGTGTGTATTAGCTCCAGTGTGGTGCGTTCGGGTTGAACCGAGTGAGGGTTTGAGTTTGGGCCCCTCTACAAGTTGGGAGCAGGGCCCTGTTGTCATGGACACAGAGGGCATGGGAGATGATGATGATGGCTGTATTAATGAGCCAGGCACCTAAAAACAGCACTTGGAATATTAATGATAAAATACGACTAGCTTGGATAACACTATGTTGTCACAATTCACTTCTTTTGGGGTAAATAAAAAAAGTACACTGTATTAATGAAACTAGGCCACATATTTATACTTGACGTGTGACATTAATGTGGGAAAAATACTTTTCACACTTTATATTAGGTGTCTTTAACTACTATGTACTTACATTAAAAATAATAATCGTTAGGTATAATGCACTTTTTTGTGTTTATGTTGTATTGTAAAACACTTCTGCTGCTATTAAGGTGATACAGGTAAGGTTAGGACAGGTTTGGTGGTATGGGTAGTTTAAAGGTGGGTTAACAGGTAAGGGAAGGACAACAGTGTCATTATAGATGTAATTACAGAAATTAATTACAGCTGTAATTACATGCATGGCTGTATCCAGCTATGAGGTCACCGAGGTCTGGTCTTTTTCCGAGGTGTATATAGTAAATGTTGTGAAATAATTGGCTAATATAGTATTAACACTACTTTAGTGCTGAAAGGATATTGACAGCACCAAGATCTTCTCATCTGAGCTGACATTAGTCTGTCACGGCTCGTCAATGTCAAAATATTTGAGATGACCAATCAAATCAAAGTGGGCTTCGCAGCGCGAGTCGCGCAACGCTTCACTAAAAAAATAAAGTGCGAGATATAAGTAGTTAAACAAAACATTTCATATTTGACAGCTGTTTTAGGATAGAAATGTTAAACGACCGACAAAAATAATCAGGCAAACTAATAAAATTTTGTCTAATTTCACCATTTTGAATTAAAAAATAGGCCTATATAATTCACGTGATTCATGTAATGTAATAATTAGCAACTGTCAATGTGAGAGGACAAGAAACATTAATGAAGCCGTTTTCATCATATTAGGTATAAGATTAATATTGAATGTGTACATATTGTAAATGAATTTATTAAACTTATTTACCTAGCGTTATAGCCTTCAGTAAATTAACTTGTCTACGAAAATGATAATAAAAAAAAACATATAGGCTAAATATGAGTTGACCCTATGATTACTTTCTTCACTGACCCAGTGACATGGTTTTAAAGCTATTTCTTTTCCATATTTTTGGCCTTCAAACGTCTTAAAATGCACATATGTAGATCATTGCCAACGAACGGCCCTGATTACATGCATGCATTGTAAAAATATAAGTACAATGTAAAAAACATGCATGTACACATTAAAGTGCATTGTGTCAAATGATTAATTTAAATGTTAGTGCATAGAAGTTAAAAGCACTTAAAGTCCCACTGAAGTGCCTTGAAACGCGCAGCATTATTCAATGTGTTGACGGTAATTTCCACTGAAACAGGAAGAAAGGGCGGGACATACCGATCAACTCCTCCCCTTTTTTTAAATAGCCAATAGTGTTTAGTTTATATCACAGCTCGGCCAGAGCCGTTGAGCTCGGTAAAGCCACAGTTTCCTCCTAATCTCTAACCGTTTCTCCTCCTGATCTCCTCCATATCGCTTTAAAATACAGCATTCAGTGCAGAATTCAAACAGGTCCGATGCGTTTTCTTCGTTTTCACATGATCCGCTCTGTGCTGTTGTGACTCTGGACCGACTCAATCACATGATCCGCTCTGTGCTGTCGTGTCTCTGTGTCGACTCGATCACATGATCCGCTCTGTGCTGTCGTGTCTCTGGACCGACTCGATCACATGATCCGCTCTGTGCTGTCGTGACTCTGGACCGACTCGATCACATGATCCGCTCTGTGCTGTCGTGTCTCTGGACCGACTCGATCACATGATCCGCTCTGTGCTGTCGTGACTCTGGACCGACTCGATCACATGATCCGCTCTGTGCTGTTGTGACTCTGGACCGACTCGATCACATGATCCGCTCTGTGCTGTCGTGTCTCTGGACCGACTCGATCACATGATCCGCTCTGTGCTGTTGTGACTCTGGACCGACTCGATCACATGATCCGCTCTGTGCTGTCGTGACTCTGGACCGACTCGATCACATGATCTGCTCTGTGCTGTCGTGACTCTGGACCGACTCGATCACATGATCCGCTCTGTGCTGTCGTGTCTCTGGACCGACTCGATCACATGATCCGCTCTGTGCTGTCGTGACTCTGGACCAACTCGATCACATGATCCGCTCTGTGCTGTCGTGTCTCTGGACCGACTCGATCACATGATCCGCTCTGTGCTGTCGTGACTCTGGACCGACTCGATCACATGATCCGCTCTGTGCTGTCGTGACTCTGGACCAACTCGATCACATGATCCGATCTGTGCTGTCGTGTCTCTGGACCGACTCGATCACATGATCCGCTCTGTGCTGTCGTGTCTCTGTGTCGACTCGATCACATGATCCGCTCTGTGCTGTCGTGTCTCTGTGTCGACTCGATCACATGATCCGCTCTGTGCTGTCGTGTCTCTGGACCGACTCGATCACATGATCCGCTCTGTGCTGTCGTGTCTCTGGACCGACTCGATCACATGATCCGCTCTGTGCTGTCGTGTCTCTGGACCGACTCGATCACATGATCCGCTCTGTGCTGTTGTGTCTCTGGACCGACTCGATCACATGATCCGCTCTGTGCTGTCGTGTCTCTGGACCGACTCGATCACATGATCCGCTCTGTGCTGTTGTGTCTCTGGACCGACTCGATCACATGATCCGCTCTGTGCTGTTGTGTCTCTGGACCGACTCGATCACATGATCCGCTCTGTGCTGTCGTGTCTCTGGACCGACTCGATCACATGATCCGCTCTGTGCTGTCGTGTCTCTGGACCGACTCGATCACATGATCCGCTCTGTGCTGTCGTGTCTCTGGACCGACTCGATCACATGATCCGCTCTGTGCTGTTGTGTCTCTGGACCGACTCGATCACATGATCCGCTCTGTGCTGTCGTGTCTCTGGACCGACTCGATCACATGATCCGCTCTGTGCTGTTGTGTCTCTGGACCGACTCGATCACATGATCCGCTCTGTGCTGTTGTGTCTCTGGACCGACTCGATCACATGATCCGCTCTGTGCTGTCGTGTCTCTGGACCGACTCGATCACATGATCCGCTCTGTGCTGTCGTGTCTCTGGACCGACTCGATCACATGATCCGCTCTGTGCTGTCGTATCTCTGGACCGACTCGATCACATGATCCACTCTGTGCTGTTGTGTCTCTGGACCGACTCTGGACCTGCCATGGTGCTGTTTTACACACAAAGCCTTCAGGAGCTACCAAAGATGAGAAGATGCTCGTTAACATCTAAAACTCCGGCCACCAAAATGGACAAGGGATTCAAGCTATATGCTCCCTCATACATAATGGACTACGAGGGTATGTAAGCTAGCGGAACGGAAATACTGTACAATATGCCACTAGCTAGCTAACATAACCTACTTAGTCTTTTTTATGGATGTATGGATCTACATAATCACAATAACACGTTGTGAATTTTTTCACCAGTATCAAATAAAGACAGGCTGACTGGTGATGTCAGCATTAGAGCAGCCTGTCACAGGTCTATGAAGAAAAGCGAGAAGCCACACAGCCTGAGAGTAACGTTAGAGATGGTGTGGATGTTCTGTTCCAGTTCTGTCTGTTCCAGTTCAGGGACAGTTTTTATTAATCCACTCAGAGTTGGAATAAGAATAGACGAATCTGTGATCATGACCAAGTCTCTTTGTTATCCCGAGAGACAATTTACGAAAATTAACCATGGTTTTATTATAGGAAAAGTGTAGTAACCACGTTTCATCCTTTGGGAAGCGATGGAAACTTATGCTTGAATTGAACTGCCCCGACATCGCGCACTGAGGTACACAGCAGAAATCACTGTTAGAATTGTCCCGCTTCTGATACTTTATAGCTTTTGACAAAGGCATTTTCTTCTCACAGACATTCAGATATTTAAAAAAAAAAGAACACAACACTAACAATAATACAAATAACAATAACAAACGTCCAATCCGTCACAAGCTACTATAGTGAATTACTGTTAGAAGCGGCAAACGGAAGCGATTAACCCAGGGTTCCGGTTTGGTCACGTGACGTTCGACATATACCCTATAAGCATGTCACAGACAGGTTCGTCACTTTTCCTTGTGATCTGTGCTATTTGCAGCACATTTTTGTATTTGGTTGCGTTGTAAGTATTTGCAGCACATGTGTTGTCAAACTGATGAAGATGATTTCTAAATTTGCTGGAGTTTTTTCTATTTGCATGTGTTTTCTTCAGTTGCAGTGCGGTGAGCTCTCTCGGCCACCGTAGAAAAGTATTTTTTCCCACATTAATTTCACACGTCTAGTATAAATATGTGGCCTTGTTTCATTAATACAGTGTATATTTTTTTTATTTACCCTAAAAGAATGGGAGTGAATTGTGACAACATGCCCCACAGTTGGGGCACTTTGTAACATGAGGGGCACGTTGTCACATGACCATATTACAGCTTAAAAAGCAAAAAATAGAAGACAAATATTATAGACTAATATTTAGATTTATATATATATATATATATAGAATAATGCCATTTTTGTTAGCATTTAAAAATAGACTCATTTTGCAGTTTAGTAAATTTAATATATATTAACTTTAAATGTAATATTAAATAAAATATAATTAAATACTTAACGTAGTATGTTAGTCAACACATCAAAATAAGTTTAGGCCTACTTCTTTAAAGCTTGAGAAAAGATCATTAAAATGATGTAAAATGTTCTTTTGCTTTGGCATGATTAGGCATGATGTCGTAGATCACATGACAAAGACAACATGGGGGTTGTAGTACGCCCAGATTTCATTCATACTGTTAAGTTTCCTCTAAAAATTAATTCAGGGGACCTGTTACCACAACTTAAATAACTGCATTTTTCTAAGTTAAAAATTCTAATTTACTGTTTTAATTAAACCTTTTAAGTTGCAAACATTATTTTGTAGAGTTCTGTTGACATAATAATGTTGATCATTACATTAACTTAATATCGTCTGTAATTTAAACAAAGTTCTGCGTTAATTGGCTTGTTTTTTTAATTAGGTTGTAGTAACTTAATGAAAGTGTCTTGATAACTTCAGAAATTAGACAGTGGATTTCTAGTTCCCAGCATGCTTTGCATAGGACTGGATAAGGAGAATAAATGGTGAAATTAAGCGTTCATTTATTTGTTTTTAGTGAAGGGAAAGACCTGTTAGTGTTTAATGCTGTTATTTTTGACAATTAAAAGAGTTCCTGTAATATATAAGTTTTGTGGTTAGCATTGTGGCTGAAGAGTAGATACAGTGGGGAGAACAAGTATTTGATACACTGCCGTTTTTCCAGGTTTGCCCACTTACAAAGCATGTAGAGGTCTGTAATTTTTATCATAGGTACACTTCAACTGTGAGAGACGGAATCTAAAACAAAAATACAGAAAATCACATTGTATGACTTTTAAATAATTAATTTGCATTTTATTGCATGACATAAGTATTTGATCACCTACCAACCAGTAAGAATTCCGGCTCTCACAGACCTGTTAGTTTTTCTTTAAGAAGCCCTCCTGTTCTCCACTGTATTAACTGCACCTGTTTGAACTCGTTACCTGTATAAAAGACACCTGTCCACACACTCAATCAAACAGACTCCAACCTCTCCACAATGGCCAAGACCAGAGAGCTGTGTAAGGACATCAGGGATAAAATTGTAGACCTGCACAAGGCTGGGATGGGCTACAGGACAATAGGCAAGCAGCTTGGTGAGAAGGCAACAGCTGTTGGCGCAATTATTAGAAAATGGAAGAAGTTCAAGATGACGGTCAGTCTCCCTCGGTCTGGGGCACCATGCAAGATCTCACCTCTTGGGGCATCAATGATCATGAGGAAGGTGAGGGATCAGCCCAGAACTACACGGCAGGACCTGGTCAATGACCTGAAGAGAGCTGGGACCACAGTCTCAAAGAAAACCATTAGTAACACAGTACGCCGTCATGGATTAAAATCCTGCAGCGCACGCAAGGTCCCCCTGCTCAAGCCAGCGCATGTCCAGGCCCGTCTGAAGTTTGCCAGTGACCATCTGGATGATCCAGAGGAGGAATGGGAGAAGGTCATGTGGTCTGATGAGACAAAAATAGAGCTGTTTGGTCTAAACTCCACTCGCCGTGTTTGGAGGAAGAAGAAGGATGAGTACAACCCCAAGAACACCATCCCAACCGTGAAGCATGGAGGTGGAAACATCATTCTTTGGGGATGCTTTTCTGCAAAGGGGACAGGACGACTGCACCGTATTGAGGGGAGGATGGATGGGGCCATGTATCGCGAGATCTTGGCCAACAACCTCCTTCCCTCAGTAAGAGCATTGAAGATGGGTCGTGGCTGGGTCTTCCAGCATGACAACGACCCGAAACACACAGCCAGGGCAACTAAGGAGTGGCTCCGTAAGAAGCATCTCAAGGTCCTGGAGTGGCCTAGCCAGTCTCCAGACCTGAACCCAATAGAAAATCTTTGGAGGGAGCTGAAAGTCCGTATTGCCCAGCGACAGCCCCGAAACCTGAAGGATGTGGAGAAGGTCTGTATGGAGGAGTGGGCCAAAATCCCTGCTGCAGTGTGTGCAAACCTGGTCAAGAACTACAGGAAACGTATGATCTCTGTAATTGCAAACAAAGGTTTCTGTACCAAATATTAAGTTCTGCTTTTCTGATGTATCAAATACTTATGTCATGCAATAAAATGCAAATTAATTATTTAAAAGTCATACAATGTGATTTTCTGGATTTTTGTTTTAGATTCCGTCTCTCACAGTTGAAGAGTACCTACGATAAAAATTACAGACTTCTACATGCTTTGTAAGTGGGCAAACCTGCAAAATCGGCAGTGTATCAAATACTTGTTCTCCCCACTGTACATGAAGGGAAACACTACATTGACTCCATAAACAATGAATGCCAGTGACAAGTAATATCTTACTCGTTCATTAAATATACATGTTAATCAGTTATGTTAGCATGTGCTATGATAGCTGTTGATTTGAACTGAAATAGATAAGAATAATTGGTTCCAGGGCTACAACTCTGGTAGTTAGAGCAACTTAATTTTTTTGACAAATTAACTTAAAAATTTGTGTTTATGCTACAAATTATTAAGTTCCTCTAACTCAATGTAGCTTGTTGGTTGAACATAAATTCACTCAAAGTTGTCATTTAAAGTGACAGACGACAAAACTGCATCGCGCTTAGAATAAAAAGAACGATATCATCTGCTTGTGTGGACACTAATATAGTTCTCTTTATAGTTATTGCTCTTGGTGTGAACAGGCCTTTAATGCTTACATTCACCTGTCGTCTAATTAGTTCCCTTGTATTCTCTGTGTATAGGTGCTCCCTGTTTTGTTCATTTTTTTGTCTGTGATTATTAACATTATGTGTGCAAAGTGTTTATGTTTCTCCTGAGATTCTCTTACATATTTCTGTTGTTGGCTTAAAGAGGATTTTAACTGAATTCTGGTATTCTTCATGTTGTCCAGCAGACCGTTACCAAAGACTGTATATATAGGAAGACAGTGCACTCCGATTACTTATGAATGGGAGAGAAAGTAACGCCCAATATGGCGAATATGTCCCGCCTTCTAAATCAAAGAGCCAATCGCTGATTAGGAAAGTCATCGCGTCACTGCAGCTGCCGTTAGAAGCTCCGGTTGCTATAGAAACAGGCAGTGTTCTGAGATGCGCGTTTAGGACTGCGCATGCGCAGCTTTGTGAAGGCTGAAAAATGCAGTTTTTTTCTCATGATTCAAGCATTTAGAAACAAAATTTATGAGACAATTGTCAGATTTCATTGGTGATTTCAAATATGAAATTTAATTGTAAGCTTGGCGAACAGTTTTGGAGAATTTGATGTTTCTCCATTCAAAGAGATAGGAGCTGCACTTGCTCGAGAGGCGTTTCAAAGATGGCGCCGAGCGAAACGACTTGTCTTAAAGGGACCGTTAGACATGCATACTGTACTTATAGAACATACTTTTTTAATGGACACAAAGTTCATTGTACGGTCCATCCGTCAGCCCAAAAACGGAATCCCAACGGCTTGGTTGAAGGAATTCTGCGTGTATGTCTTTTCTGGCGCTTCTGGAAAAATCACTTTAATTTGTTAAAATGTGGGGATCCAATTTTGATTGGATCCGCATTGATCACTACTAAAATAATGATTTCAGAAAGATACAGAATAAATCAAGATTAACATTCATTTTGGCCAGACAGAACTTAAATAAAAGTAATTAAACAAGAATCCATGGTACACAATTACAAAGTAATATGAAAATAGTTTCAAAGAGTCATTATATCTGGCACAGTACACACAGTGTGTGTGAGTGCCTCTAAGACACTGACACAGCACTGCATGGGGGATCTGGCTACAGAAGTTTTCCCAAATGGCAGCTCTGCCACCCTTCCTTAAATACCCAGACCAGAACAAAAGGGTTGTAAATATTTGCAACACAAACACCTGGTTTCGGGGGAGAGGATCTGATATCTTGAAGAGACCACTCAAAAGGAGAGCAGAATTCTCATAAGTTTCAATCTTTCTCATCCTACCAGTGACTGCAGTGAAGTTAAGACCATTTTACCAATCGCACTGAGACATTTAAAAAGATATCAAACATGAAAGGGATAAAACAATAGATTCACAAGATACATCATCTGTGGTATATTTGCATTCTGTGACTTGAATCAGAGGGAAGGGAGTCGGTGAGGGAGAGGGGGAGAAGGTTTGGGCAGGCCGATGTCCTACACTCTTTCTGTGAGATCTTCTCTCCAGATTAGTGAGTTTTATTGTTCTATTGCAGGGCGTTGGATCTTCTGGAGCTTTTGTCTTAGCAGTAAAACCGATCCACACATCATTCTTCATCAAATGTAGTACCTACTCAGACAATATGCAATTATGAATGTAGCTATTGGCCTAACTTTAGGCTGTCTATGATTGCCAACACATCTAGTGCATTAACGAAGAATTCACATTATGCGCAGACACAGTTTATCAGGTTATACAGAATATCAGCTATTTTACAATGACTTCAAATGTGACTCATTTAATCAGAATTAAAAATGTAACTATCGGTTTTATTATCAGGACCCCCCAAAAACTGAGGTAAAAGTATTAAGAATTGATTACTTAATTTATTTTTTATTTGTTGTTTAATCTGTTGAAAAACAAATTCACAGTGACAGTCCTTCAAATGATAAATGACTCTGAATGACGTAGTGGCTGTAACAGAGTGTTGCAGAATCTGTAAGGTACGGTGTGTAACTGTGTGTGTGTGTGAGAGAGAGAGAGTGATGTATTTGTAAGTGATGTTAATGGCACGGCCCTTGGGCCCCGCTGAGAGCTCTATGGAGCCGGTGCGGAGTAAGATAAGCAAATTGCGGCTGGATCACACTGACTTGTCAAGGTTAAGCAGAGAGACACAGCAGCAGCTGCAGCTCTGATTACTGAATTACACACACACACTCGTTCTCTGGCCTTCCTCTCACACACTGACAGAGAACGCTTCGGCACGGTAATCCACAGGAGCCTAATCGTCACTGGTGGGTGTTATCATTAAAATGAATGTGATTTAGTTGTTCAGGATGAGACGGGATGCTGAGCGCCTCTGAAATCTCTGCCAGTGTGTTGAGAGAGGAGTACAATAAAACACACATGTGTGATTAGTGTCAGCAAAGGACTTTATAAAGCTGCATCACACATTTCATAACACACACACAGACACACAGTAGAGAATTAAACCAGTGCCAGTGTTACACTGCACGAACAAGGCTGAGAAAATAATAGAAACGCGTCAAAACAAGGCCGTCAATAGACTAAAATAATTTAGAATTTGCTGAAATTGGCCTCTTAATAATATAACATAATATAATATAATATATAAAATATAATATGATATATTTTAATATAATATAATATAATTAATATAATATAATATAATATAATAAATTAGTGCTGTCAAACAATTAATCGCGATTAATCACATCCAAAATAAAAGTTTGTTTACATATGTTTGTTCTGTGTATAATTATGTATAAATACACACAAATACACGTGTATATATATAAGAAAAATTTGTTATATTTATATATAAAATATTTATATATAAATTATATTATATATTTTTTTATATAATTTATATTATACATAATATATATTATATATATACACAAGCAAATATTTCTTAAATACATGTATGTGTGTGTATTTATATATGCATAATAATTATATAAAATAATACACAGAACACACTCATATTATGTAAACAAACTTTTAGTTTGGGTGCAATTGGATCATGATTAATCATTTGACAGCACTAAATATAATATATAATATAATATAATATAATATAATATAATATAATATAATATAAAAATTGGACATTGGGGGTTTTTTTTAGTCTGGGTTGGTTGGGTTAAATGTTTGACCCAACATGCTGGGCTGTTTTATTGAACTCAACTGCTGATTAAAAATGACTATATTGCTGGTTTAAAATGAACCCAAAACACGCCGAAAATTAAAATCACATACAGAATTACTAGAGTAGCAACACAGGCAACAGTAATAATCAAAAGGTGAACATTTATACATTCAGTTTAAATGCATTCATTTTGTCTTTATAATGAAAGAAAAAATAAATAATATGCCCACAACAGTCCGATGGCCTTCCCATTATTGCTGTTCACACATACATTAATTTTCATACTTGATTCTAAACATAAACATACAGTGACTGCAAATTACTTTACTTTTGGCAAAAGCCCCATTTAATAAATAAATTTGCTGATTATTTAGAAGGAGGAATTTTTCCATTGTTTCCTGGTAGATGTATGCATTAAATATATATAATAAAAATACAATAAAATTAATAATTTAATATACGGTAATTCATTTGGTGTTAACACTGGCAATCCTAATAGTAATAAATTAATATAAAAGTGCTAACAAAGAGCATATTTTTCTTTGTCATACCAGTTCAGAATTGTGCATTATAATTAAAATGAAATTTCATAAACCCTTTGAGTATCATTAAAGTGATGGTATCATTGTTATATCTAAACTGCATATATATGAGTCATATGTTGAGCTGTTTTTCACCTCACATCAAAGCTATTACAGACACTTTGTGAATAAGTTTGACTGAATTATTAAAAAGAAACATTTCCTAAGAATGATTTGTTCATGGACTGACCATTACTGCTATGGAGGGGATCTTACTTAATCTTTAATGTGTTCATCAGACTGTAAGGGGGAATAATCGTCATGTAAGCACCTCGATCTGTGAAGCAGCCTCGTATTCCCCAGCTGGAGCATTCATCAAACCAAATGACTCTCATCAGAAAGCTGCCAATAAGGTTATGGATCCCCGACCGATTGTAACAGTTTCCAACAGAATTGTTGATGGAACAATCCATTACTGGTGATTGTATTTTTCCAAACAACACTGCAAAGAGAAAAAGACAAAAAGCAGCTACATACACTATATTGCCAAAAGTATTGGGACACCCCTCCAAATCATTGAGTTCAGGTGTTCCCATCACTTCCATGGTCACAGGTGTATAAAATCAAGCACTAGGCATGCAGACGCTTCTACAAACATTTGTGAAAGAATGGGTCACTCTCAGGAGCTCAGTGAATTCAAGCGTGGTACCGTGATAGGTTGCCACCTGTGCAATAAGTCCATTCGTGAAATTTCCTCACTACTAAATATTCCACGGTCAACTGTTAGTGGTATTATAACAAAGCGGAAGCAGTTGGGAACAACAGCAACTCGGCCACGTAAAATCACAGAGCAGGGTCAGTGCATGCTGAGGCGCACAGTGCGCAGAAGTCACCAACTTTCTGCAGAGTCAATAGCTACAGACCTCCAAACTTCATGTGGCCTTCAGATTAGCTCAAGAACAGTGCGTAGAGAGCTTCATGGAATGGGTTTCCATGGCCGAGCAGCTCATCCAAGCCTTACATCACCAAGTGCAATGCAAAGCGTGGGATGCAGTGGTGTAAAGCACGCCGCCACTGGACTCTAGAGCAGTGAGACGTGTTCTCTGGAGTGACCAATCACGCTTCTCTGTCTGGCAATCCGATCGACGAGTCTGGGTTTGGCGGTTGCCAGGAGAACGGTACTTGCCTGACTGCATTGTGCCAAGTGTAAAGTTTGGTGGAGGGGGGATTATGGTGTGGGGTTGTTTTTCAGGGGTTGGGCTTGGCCCCTTAGATCCAGTGAAAGGAACTCTTAATGCTTCAGCATACCAAGACATTTTGGACAATTTCATGCTCCCAACTTTGTGGGAACAGTTTGGGGATGGCCCCTTCCTGTTCCAACATGACTGCGCACCAGTGCACAAAGCAAGGTCCATAAAGACATGGATGAGTGAGTTTGGTGTGGAGGAACTTGACTGGCCTGCACAGAGTCCTGACCTCAACCCGATAGAACACCTTTGGGATGAATTAGAGCGGAGACTGCGAGCCAGGCCTTCTCGTCCAACATCTCTTTTTGCATACAGAAGAAAGTTGGTTTGCAGCAGCATAGGTCTGTAAATGATTTTCATTTTTAGGTGTATTACATTTTTATTCCTTCAAGTAGACATAAAGGGAATTAAAGAGTTTCGGTGCAACTAAGAAAAAAATACAATATGACAACTCTATGTGCATGCTCTGTTTTTGTCTCTCTCCCTCTCTCCCTCCCTCGCTCTCCCTAGTGTTATCAGTCTCCTCTCCGGCAGCGCAGCTGTGTGCTGATTTAAAAGGTTAACAGACTAGTCAGCAATTACACTGCACTGTGCAGTAAAACACAATTACATTACAGCTGAGGACAAATGCCAGGCACTCCATTCAGAAGAGAGAGAGAGAGAGAGAGAGAGAGAGAGAGAGTCTACAGAGCCACTACACCACACTGCTCTTTTGTGTTTCTGCAAAGACTCAATCATCTGCATGTACATGTAAATGTGTTTCATTGAGGGAGAGAGAATGTAGCCACTCGTTTGATAAGTTTAGTTACAGAATCAGTTTTCTAAAACAGTGGATCCCTGCTGAAAAACACCTTAAACCAGCCTAAGGTGGTTAGCTGGTCAGTCTGACCAACCCTTGTGAAAAATAATATATATTTTAAAGAATATATATGTTTGGCAGCGGCTATTTAAACAAAGTGAAAATAGTGATATATTCTATTTACACCATGTAAAAGTAGCAGTTCTTTGCAATATGTGTAAATAGTAATTCGATGCTATTTATACTTTATTTTGACAGATACATACTATTTGCACCTCAGTATTGTTGTACATTAACAGGATGCAATAATAACATAGCGTGTACATGATTATATTTATTAAAATTATTAAATGGATGCTGTCTTAATGGGTCAATAAAAGCCCTCCGTACACCTACCCCTAACCCTACCCAATGAATACTCTTATTATTATTATTATTATTAAACATTTCGTTAGGCACTTTATTTCCATTTTTAGAACATTTTCTTCATTTTTATTGAAAGTAAATGCCTTTCCGATGTGATATGTGATGGGAAAAGAAAGAAGAACGAGCACCACAAAAGGCGGATTCAAACCCGGGTCGATCGCGTCAAAACCTAGTTTCTTGAGCCTTACCCTCTACTGACTACACCACTGAAGTTGTTGAAACATGCACGTCTTTTTTAATCTTGTGTGGTCCAACCAGGCATTGTTGGGCGGAGCAAGTGTAAATAGCACTTGCCAACAAGGCATGCTATTTGCACTTGTTGTAAATAGACACTCACAAATCTGATTGGCTGAGAGCCTTTTCCAGGTGTGCGATATT
Organism: Coreius guichenoti; assembly: GCA_039654105.1. Taxonomy (NCBI): domain Eukaryota; kingdom Metazoa; phylum Chordata; class Actinopteri; order Cypriniformes; family Gobionidae; genus Coreius; species Coreius guichenoti. Next base: position 41,929,806 of record CM077172.1, read on the forward strand.
CCCCTAGTATCAGCACTGGAACCATTTCACCGTTTGTATCACTCCACTTGCTTTTCTCACAGAGACTGTCAAGGCGGACGAGCAGCAAACCACCAACATTTTACAAATACTACTGTTGTTGTGTCACGGAATGTAGTTTTAAGAGTTGTTTAGGCGAGAATGTAGTTATTTAGACCTCAAATATGCAACTTATATATAAACATAGTGCATATTTGACAGTTTGTTTAGACGTTTTCACCGTCAGCGGCTGTTCAGCGCTCATGTACCCGCAGAGAACAGCTTCATCTCGGCCAGTCCTTCGGGAATTTGCCGCTTGCTCTTATGCAGATAGTTTAAACATGAGGTATTATCATTTTGGGTATATCAAGCGGGCGATCTTTGCTCTTATTCATCTATCAGGCCTACTTTTCCAGAGCAAATCTATTTGGCCAAGGGCAAAGTTAAGTTTCATAACTTTATATTTAACTGAAATCCTGTAGCACTGCTGTTGTACTTTTGCTTGTGTTTATTTCCTATTGTACAAACTTCTTATACTTTTATAATGGCTAATATTGTTTATTTAAATATTATTTTTCAATAAATAATATTTTATATAAATAACATGCATTCGGCATATTTAAAAAATAATAGAATTATGAAATTAGCCTACATATTAAAGCCACAATATGTAATTTTTCGTCGCTTATTCAAAACAAAGGCGTAGCTTGACGACGCCTTGATTTCGCGGAGCTTTTATTCTGCCGCAGACGAGCGCTTCCTCTTCTTCTGCTCATACGTATGTGGGGTAACACAGTGCTGTTTTATCATATGTGACCCTGGACCACAAAACCAGTCATAAAGGTCATTTTTTAAAATCTGAAAGCTGAATAAATTAGCTTTCCATTGATGTATGGTTTGTTAGGATAGGACAATATTTGGCCGAGATGCAACTATTTGAATATCTGGAATCTGAGGGTGCAAAAAAATGTAAATATTGAGAAAATCGCCTTTAAAGTTGTCCAAATGAAGTCCTTAGTAATGCATATTCCTACTAATAATACATTTTTGATATATTTACGGTAGGAAATTTACAAAATATCTTCATGGAACATGATCTTTACTTAATATCCTAATGATTTTTGGCATAAAGAAAAATGGATAATTTCGACCCATACAATGTATTGTTGGCTATTGCCACAAATATACCCGTGAGACTTATGACTGGTTTTGTTTTCCAGGGTCACATATTAGATACATTTGAGTGTGTTTGTTGCACACTGCAGTAAACTAGATCGATATTAGGCATGGTAAAACATGGTACTCGCGGTAAATCAAGAAAACCAGATTTAAACAATAAGACTGTGTTGAGCTGTATAACAGTGATTAGTTTTCTGTTGATGAATGTCTGCTCACCTGTCTAATAAAACACATCATATATTAAAGCGTCTTTGGTGTTTCCATGGTTTCTACAAAATAAAATCGGAAATCGAGGGTAACACGGGTATGATGTCATTGATAGGCGACATACGGACACGGTCCGTGTCCTGGTTAAAATTGCTTATTTCTCTGGATTTAAACATTCTTGGAAACATTTGGGATAAAGTAGCTAGACATGTCAACAAAATATATAGCATTGTTCTAGTGGTTTTTGGATATTTTAATCCAAAAATCTTACATATTGTGCCTTTAATTTTTCATTTTGCATGATAATCTAATTTGGTTCTTGAAGTCCAATAAAATATCTAGGACCTGAAGCAAAACTGATATAAAGCATGTCACACACACACACACACACACACACACACACACACAGGATTCACCTTTAACCACCAACACTCAACAAATCACCACTCAGACAAGCCGTAACTTCAGAGCCCCGCGTGCGTGTTCAGCGTTGCGTTCAAGCGCGTGTCGTTTCCCAGACCAGTGGGCACCAGGACGGAACAGGCCCGGTACGGGGGTCTGGAGCGTGTCTGCAGGACTGCTGAGGGTCTGTGTGCTTTCAAAGATCCTTCATGAAAGAGGAGAGAGGCTGTTCATTAGGGAATCCTTCCTGTGTGAGAGCTGCGGTCTCAGCGGCTGATTTATGATTCGCCGCGGCTCTGCTCATGCTACGCTAACAATGCTCATTAAAAAGAGGATGTCATCACTCTGCGACACCACGGGAGTCATATGTGTCACATGCATCCTCAATACAGCGAACTGCTGACCAATACCGTCCACAACATCCTGTAAATCTGTCATCACGGCCTCGGCCACGGAAACACACACACACACACACACACACACACAGAGAGACTATTAGACTGCAGTGATAGAGGATCAGAGGTTAATGTGGAGCTGTTTGCTGGTGTTTAGTGTAGAATTAGAGGATTTTACAGCGGTGTGTGTGTGTGTGTGTGTGTGTGTGTGTGTGCCTGCATTTATGTTTTTGGTGTTTTAACTGTGTGTGGCAAGGATATGATCCAATATTAAATATTAAGAGGACTAAATTAAAGGGATAGTTCACCCAAAAATTCTGTTACTCACCCTCATATCATTCCAAACCTGCATGAATTTATTTTTCTTATGAAAAAAAAAAAAAAAAAAAACATTTAAAACATCAAAATATCTTCTCTTGTGTTCCACAGAAGAAAGAAAGTCTTACAGGTTTGGAATGACATGAGGGTGAGTAAATAATGAAAAAGACAATGAAGATGATGATGATGAAGTACACTTATACTTTTAAATATGAGTAGGCCTACTTATTACGAAAGTAATATACTTTAAAATAATATATGGTTACACTTTATTTTAAGGTGATGTTGTTATAGTGTAATTACACAAATAAGTACTGAGGAATATATAGAGTTACGGTCAGTTAGTTGGTTAGTTATTCGTTATTACTATAGTTAGTACATGTAACATGTATGTCACTTTAAAATAGTGTTACCGAATATACTTACAGTAAGTGTGAGCTGAATGTACTGTTTTCAGACACTTTATTACATGTTAAATGAAATGCATATGTATTTTAAATTCATATTAAATGCCATTAGAGTGCTTTTGACCCACTTAAGTACATATTTAAATGTGATTTCATCATGAAGAATTTATGGTAAACTATGTATGTTAATGTAATTTCATTATAAACATGTATTTGAATATATTTGTAATTACACATTTGTTATGATGAAGTTGCAATTTATTTAAAATAACTTTAAATGTAATATTAAAAAAATGTATATGCTTTAGTATGTTCAACACATCAAATAAGTGTACTTCTTTAAACTATAACAGAAATAGTATTAAAATATAATGATTTAAAATGTACTTTAAAGTAAAACTTGCAATTTGATGTTTATAACAAAGTGCACTTTTCTACTTAAGTGTGTTTAGAAAACAGAAACGATCATGCAAGTGTCTCTCTTTAAGTACTCATAAATTACCATTTATTTTATTAATATTATATACTTTTAAGATTTGAAGTACATCACAAGTGCACATTCAATACAATTAAGCACACCTCTTTTTCACAAGGGTATCCCATTAACGCGGGTGCGTTTTTAATAAGTAATTCAAATGTTAGGTGTTTATTGAAAAGCCTAGAAGTCTATGGCCTCGTTTAGACAGCTAAGTGATTGTGTGTGAGTGTTTGACTTTCTCTCTTGTTCCTGGTTGGAGGTTTGGGCTCTGGGATCTAAGCAGACCTGCTGCTGTACACTGAACAGATAAGCAGCACAGGACAAGATAAGAGAGCACTGCCAAACCAGTCTCACACACACACACATCTGGTTCACTATCTTTGTGGGGACTCTCCATAGATGTAATGGTTTTTATACTGTACAAACTGTATATTCTCTCCCCTTACACTAACCCTACCCCTAAACCTACCCATCACACACACACACACACACACACACTAACCCTACCCCTAAACCTACCCATCACACAAAACTACAGGCATTTTTACACTTTACACTTTTACACATTTTTACACCAAAAAATGTCCCCACAAGGACAAGGATTTCAGATATTGCCATCTTTGTGGGGACATTTTGTCCCCATAATGTAGGATTTACCAGGACACACACACACTCGAACAAACACTCACACTCAAACACATGCATACTCACACTCACACATAATCACTCACACACACTCACAAACACACACACTCAAACACACGCATACTCACACACACACACTCACACACACACGCTTACACACATACACTCACAAACACACACACACGCATACTCACACTCACAAACACACACACACACACTCAAACACATGCATTCACACACTCACACATACTCACTCACTCACAAACACACACACTCAAACACACGCATACTCACACACACACACACACTCACACACATACACTCACAAACACACACACACTCAAACATGCATACTCACACACACTCTCACAAACACACACGCGCACACACACTCACACACATATTCACACTCACTCACACTTACACACACTCACACTCACTCACACACAC